>CM053586.1:292261993-292278968 GCA_028646515.1 Pseudochirops corinnae | reverse complement strand
ACATTACCCAAAACTAAGGATAAAAATTTGATGATAATAATAATAATTATTATTATTATTATTATCTACTAAAATAAAATAAGATAAAGTAAAAATAAGAATGAGTAAGGAAAGGGGAAAAAAAGAACCTGACCATTTATAGCTACTTTTATAAAAAAAGATCAGGATTCATATTCAGAGGAAGATAGTGACATAAAAAAAGCCACTCCTATCATAAGCAATAATGTCAAGTCATCATAAGCCCCATAAGAAATCTTGAAAAAACTTAAAAAGGAATTGAAAAAATCAGAGAGGAAGAAATGTTAGAAAAAATAAAAAGAATTCAAGAAAATTATGAAAAAGTTAACCAATTAGAAAAAAAGGAACAAAATCTTAAGGAAGAAAATAACTCCTTGAATACTAGAATTGAGCAAATGGAATTGACTGGCATTATAAGGCACCAAGAAACAATAAAACTAGAAAAATAGAATAGAATATGAAATAACTGTTTAGGAAAACAACTGAACTGGAGAACAGATTGAGGAGAGACAATATAAGAATTGTTGAACTACCTGAATGTTATATTTTTTTAAGAAGTCTGGAAATATTACAAGAAATTATTAAGGAAAATTTCTTCAAAGTTCTAGTACAATAAGGTAAAGTAGAAATAGAAAGAATCCACTCATCACCACCTGAAAGAGATTGATCCTAGGAAGAAAACTGACAGAAAAAAGACCAGGACTCAATGGAAAATTTCATATAAAAGATCCAGAAGAAACATAAGGAAATCATTAAAGACTAATTATAAGGCACAGATAAAGTTTAAGCTGTTTGCTTATGATATATGAAAATATTATCTATATTCTTGAAACTGTTATTATTACTAAGGTAGTTTGAAAGTAAGGATATGGCTGAGTGTGTAAGATGGGGTGATTATCAAAAAATGTGTACAAATAGGTAAAGAAAAAAGCAGTATCTCATAAAAATGGTTCATGAAAGGAACAACTAATACAGAGGAATCTTATCTCATTTGGGTTGAAGAGGAAATAAAGTATATACCTGATGAGGTTTAGAAGTCTTCTGAATATCCAGAGAGGTGAGGATACGGGAGGATAGTATGAGGAAGAGACTTTTAAATGAGTGTAGAGAACAAGATTAGGAGGGTCATGGGAGTTGATAAGGGAGGGAACTATAGAGGAGTGGGTAAAATAAAGAATAAAAGGGTAAGGGGGAAAAGATTAAGTAACAAGGATAGATTAAAAGAGAGACTGAGAAGGAAAACTGTGAGTAAAAATAAAATGGAAGGAAATTCACAAATAGCAATTAGAATTTTGTCAAATTTATAAGTATATGAGTCATTCCCCAATTGATAAATCATCAAAAGGTATGAAAAGACCGTTTTCTAATGAAGAAATCTAAATAATTTATGAGCATATAAAATGCTCTGTTTAGAGAATACAAATTAAAACAACTCTGAGATTCCAATCCATACCTATCAGATTAGCCAACAGGACAGAAAAGGAAAATTTAATATGTGAGAGAGGAGGTAGAAAAGTAGACACACTCATATACTTTTGGTGGAGTTGTGAACTTGTACAACCATTCTGGAAAATAATTTAGAAGCATGCCCAGTAGACTCTAAAATCATGCACATAATTTTACCCAGCAATAAAACTGGTCAATATGTACCCTAAAGAGATTTTTAAAAAAAAGCCAGGGGGGGGGGGGGGAGGAAATACCTATTTGCACAAAAATATTTATAGTAACTCTTTTTCTGGTGTTAAAGAATTAGAAATCAAGGGAATGCAATCTGAGAAAGGACTGAATAAATTATAGTATATGATTATGGTGGAATTCTATTGTGCTATAAGAAATAAAGAGCATAAATAAATAAATAAATAAAGTTTAAGAAATAAATAAAGTTTAAGAAAAACCTTGGAAGACTTCTGAAGCAAAGTGAAGTGAGCAGAATCAGGAGAACATTATACATAGAAGTAGCAATATTACAAGGTTGATCAACTGAGAAAGACTTATCTGCTGTCATCAAGACAATGATCCAAGGCAATTCCAAAGCACTCATAATGAAAAAACACTATCTACCTCTAGAAAGATAATTGGTGAACTCTGAATGCAGGTTGATCATTGATAACTAAATTTTAACTTATTTTTCTTTTTTAATTTCTTTTTTTTAAATTTTCAACATAGCTAATATAGAAATATGTTTTACATTGACTATACATATACATATATGTATACATACATTTTATATATATAAAATCAATATCATATTACTAGTCTTCTCAGGTGGTGGGAAGGATAGAAGAAAGAGAATCTGGAAGACAAAATAAAAAATGAATGATAATTTTATATATAAGTTGGAAATATTTAAAGAAATAAAATATATTTCTAAGACCATTATTATCTCAACTATGTCTCCATTTTTTAAAATTTTAAGATAAACACACACATACATATACATATATATACATAATATACATATATATATATGTACATACATACACATGTGTGTGTATAAATAAAATGGTTTGGGAACTATTGTGATGGTGGAAAAGTACCTTTTTGTAACTTAATAAGAGTAGTAAGATATTAGCTTTTCTACTGTAGACAATGAATATTTTAGAATAACTAGAGTTGTAAAGAAAATGACAGGGATAGTGTGTTCATCCTCCTTCTCCCCAGTGTAATTCCTTCTACTAATTTTCTCTATTTAAAATGTTTTTGTTCATGTGTTGATGAGTTTGTGAGTTTTTGTTATGGTGGCATATTTAAAAATGGCTTTTAAGTTTTTACAGATCCATGTTGTGTCTGGATCATTATTATTGTTAGCATATCATTATTCTCATCTTTTTTTTAATGGCATCCAGAGAAAAACCCTCCTGTAAAACAGCACCATCTTGCCCTTATTATTCTATATTTAATGTTCTAGGGACTATTTAACAAGTAGATTTTATATATGTGCTTTTTGTTAGGTGAATAAAACAATTTATTTGGGAGTAGTGGAAAGACAATAGGGATCTAGACAAAGTTAGATATCCCACAAAATTCCCAGTAAGTTCTTCAAATTAGAAGGGACAACAACAAAGTAAATAACCCATATACTATGTCACCCCATCCAAGACAGTACAAAAAGATATGCAGAATCCTCTGGAAATGCAGACTGGAGCTAAGCTAAAGTAAGTGAAAGGCAGAGATCCAAAAGTCTTAGTCACAGAGCAGGATACAGTGCAGGGGAGAACAGTGGACCTATCCGCGATAGGAAACACAGCCAATATATTAATATCCTATGGTGCCTGATCCAGCATCCTGGCAGTTTCTTCCCAAACAGATAACTCCAACCTGAGACAGCAGGAGAAAAGGGATTCCTTCAGAAAGCAGAGCCTATTCTTATCCAACAATTTTAGAATCAACAAAAGCAAACTAGAACTAACCAAGAGCAATGGAGAGTAATTTGACCCTGAAGTACAAATCTTCAGTCCAGAAAATTAAGCTGGAAATATGAATTTAAAAAAAAAATCTGTAGAACACAACAAAGAAATAGAGAAAAACTGAGACAAGTGTACTTAAAGTACTAAAAGAATCCCAAGTGATCAAACCTAAAAGAAGAGAGTAACTCCATAAATCAAAGTGACAGAAAAGAATTTTCTGTGGAAAGAGTCAAAGATTGTAGAGAAAAGGCAAGGACTTGACTAAGCTTTCCCAAATTCCCCTGCAACCAACTTTAAATATCACCTCAAAACAAATTTTGGACAAGAAAAAAATTTAAAAATGAAAGGTGAAGAATCTTTCCAGTCCAATATAACTTAGAGGGATGACAGGAAAGGTCTGTTGCACCAGAGTGAGAGTGGAATGCAGGCCAGCTTGAGTATAAGCTTCAGGGGTACAGGCCAACAAATCAGAAGTAGGCCTATGGCTAACTGAATCATCAGATGCCATGGCAGGTTTCAGACATCTCAACCCACAGACAGGGTGTAAGACAACTGGTCAGAATGAGATTAGAAGGTGCCCTTTGTTGGCACTGGATGCAGGACTCTGTTGCATTACCCATATAAAGATCTGGGTTACAGTCCCAGGATAAGGAGGTACATAGCACACCACAGCTTGTGGCCACAGAGGAGTGGGGACCCTGGTCACAGTTCCAGGGCAGAAAATAGTGCTTCTGATTGCTCATAGGCCAGGGCACAGGCCAGGAGAGTGATAAAGAAAACATCTCTCCTTAGATCATACCAGAACTAAAGAACCATAAAGAACTAAAAAATTTACAAATTCCCACAACTAGCTCTAAAGGCAGCTGAAAAAAAAAAAAAAACCCTGAGACATCCCCTCAACCCCAGGAGAACAACCCAACTTTAACACATAAAGTCAAGAGTCAAGAAATAGAGTGGTACAGGATATTTGGAGATCAATATTTGTAGAATAAGGATTTGTCATAAATGAGTTTCTCTTAACTAACAAATCATAACTTGGAAGGTGCTTGATAGGTGATAAATCTTTGTGCTTAAAATGAAGTTTCTACTTTTCTTTCCCATAATCAGAATTCGTCTCTATATCCATGTTCCTTATAGATAATTCTTCTGTAATTTCATGATTTACCATGATTACTTCTCCTCCCTCAATCTCATTTTTACAAATAGATGTACGTGATGACCATTGGTCTTATGGTTCTTTGTTGACCTCCTATTGAGGGAGTTCATTAGGTTATTACACAAAGAGTTTGTTTTGCTTTGATTTCTTGGTCTTAGAAATTCAATGGGCTACATCCAGCAGTAAATTATTTTTAGTTATATTTGATCAATTTAATAGTATGTACCCGTTATCAGCTTTCCTAATACTTCATGATATGAAGGCTGCTTGTTCCAACATATTCTTGTAGTCTTTTGTTCTGTTTATAACATACTATAATATAGCTCCCAATCTTCTCTTCCCCCCTTTTTTTTGTAAGTTATTCTTGCTATACATGCTTTATGGTAATAGGAACTATGTTTTGTTAATATTATAAATGTATTTTCATTATGAAACGTTCCAAGTCTGTTTCCATTTTGTAGTTTCTAAAGGGTATATTAAGACTCGTACTATGTAGGCTTTAATTATTTTAAACATGTTCTTCCCATTTATCTTTTATTTCAGAACACAACTGCATTTCTTAATTTATTCAATGTCTTCTCTTTGATGTCATATGCTTAATATCAATAATTCAGAAATTTTGACTGGCCATGTGCTAAGTGCTGGTGATATAAAAGTAGTAAAATTCTTTTACCCAAGGATGTTACATACCAAATGGAGCAAAAACATATAAATAAATAAATGCGTGTGTGTCTGTATGTATGTATATAATACAAAACAGAGTAGAATAAAAGTAAACCTGAGGGAGAAGGCTTAATTAACTGTGAAGGGAGGGAAGAGGAAAAGAAAAGAGGAAGACATGTTGAAGAGGTGGCATATAACCTGAATCTTGAAAGGAGTCAGGAATTTCAAAAGGTGGTACTGAGAAGGCACAGCATTCTGGTGCAAAGGTACAATGATGAGACATGTAGTGATGTAATGAATATGAGGAATGATAGTGTCTTGCCTGGAGAAAACCAAGGTTTTGGGGGCCATCACCTTTATCCTTGGGTTAAAGTGACATTATGATTTCAGCTTCAAATCTCCAATTTTTATCTTTCTTTGAAATACACCAAGGATTTAACACTTATTGATTCCAAATGACCCTTTTTTCACAGTTAGAGAAAAAATTCCATAAAAAAGCTGGGATTTTCTGGAGGCACATTGAGTGATTAATAACATTTTTTTCTGACTCTTTAATATGAAAGCTGTACATTTATTTTGGAAAGATGACAATGTCTTAGAGCCATACAGAACCATGATGGGTGTAAATTGTCTCCCAGAAAATATATATTTTATATAAATTATTCTTGATGCATTTTGTGGTACATTTTAAATAGAAAGTAGTGTTCCACATGTCTGTGTGTGTGTATATACATGAATATAATATATAGTATACATATATGTGTATATATTATATATATATATAATATTTGTTTGTAATACATGAATAACTCATGAATATTGGAACTGACTCAGACTTTCTGTAATAATCCATAAAGGCAGTATAATATTACAGTCCTTTGCAGCAGCTTGTTCAATAATTGCTACACCAATAATAAGTTGTTCTTTATTACCTTGAAACTTTTTGACATAGAGTTTTTAGTATTTGACAAATATAGTGTTTCTTGTGTTTATAGATTTTTTAGTGATACAAACTGTGAATTATATTTATTAAGTAAATAAACACATAATTGGCTTAAATCTCAGAAATTCAATGATGTTCTCATCTTTAGAAATAAAGATTTGAGGCCTTCTGTTTAGAAAGATGGTATCAATATTGTATCATGACACATTGCTTTGCTAATAATTTCTTTGCCACTGGGAAGCATTTTGGCCAATATTTTTAGATCTTATTCAGCCCCACCAATTTCCAGGTTTCTTTGACATAATAGTAGCAAGCATTTATATAACACTTTAAAGTTTCCAAAGCATTTACGTGTTATTTCAATTGATCCTCAAAACAACTGAGATATAAGTGCTATTTATTATCTCCATTTTACAAATAAGAAAAATAAAAAACAGAGATGTTAAGGTACTTGTCCAGGATCACACAGCTAGTAAATATCTGAAGAAGTATGTGAACTCAGGTATTCCAGATTCCAAGTCCATCCTTCTTTACATGAGGCCACCTAGAGACCTAGGTGTTAAAAAGAGAGAAGTGAAGCATTTATTGAATAATGCATACTAAAGAATTATATGAGGTTAGGTCCAGAGTTGTCAAAACAATGAGTAAATTTTATAAATTTGGCTACAACTAAAGAATACAGCTATGAATTAATTTTGCATATCTATGACTACCTCTGGACTGTCTGAGTTTTTATAGTCTCTCTCTGTCATATATGTGTGTGTATGTGTGTGTGTATATATATATATATATACATATGCGTGTATATATATATGCATATATATATACATATACATATACATACATATGTAATGTACTTATATGTGTATATATAAAGAATGTATTTGAGTATATGTACACATACATATATGTATATCTCTCTATCTCTTCTGGAATGTTGACTATTATTTCTTCTAGCCTATTCACTATTCCTGCCTTTCTTCTTAAGTTTCTAAGGACTTAAAAATGATTCTAGGAAAGATATTCTTCCTTCTCCACTATCTTCTGGCTTCTTTTAATTTCCTTTCCATACATTGTAATTTCTGGAGTTAATTCTCATGTAAGAGAACAGTAAAATAAATATAGAAAGAAAAAATGACCAACATGATTTTTTTTTCTAGGAGGATTACTTTGTATGTAGATTAGACTCTATTTGTGAATATTCTATAGTAGCTAGAAATGAAGCGGCCAGATTTTCAGTTTAGCTGTACTCTTGAGTGTAGTAAGTCTACATGAAAATTTATAGTACTCTTGTCTATAGAGCAGACATGTTGCTGTTACCACAAAAGTCTAGAAATTGTCTCCTTCCTGACTCAGTAATAGTAACTAGCATGGACTGTGAGAAATCTAGGCCCTGCCTAACTAAACCACAAAATGAACCTAGAATCAAAGAATGGAGTTTTATGCTTTGACAGCACAATCAAGAAGTTCTTTATATAAGGGAGGGTTTGATCAGTAGATCAAAAAACAGGCATGTAAACCTCTGTCTACATTATATCCCTCAAGATGCTAGATACTGCATTTGGAGCTACAATTTGTACTAATTAATTGTCAAAGTGCACATTTCAATTAAAAAAAAAGATTTAAAGTGGGTTGATGTCACAGCTCAAACTGACAAGATTGGGGAACTTGAGAAAAGATACATTTATTCATTAAAGACTTATTTGAATGTGAAATTATGCCACAAAGACTTTCCGCTTTGCTATATTTTATGAACCATATTAAAGTTGTATAACTTCGAAAAAATACTTCTAAAATGCACACTGTATGCCATGAATACATATAAAGGTAAATTATTATTTACTTGGAATTGGCTCCTTAATATGCTTCCCTTTGTTATTGACATAATATTCAGCCTCTGAAGGTGGTTTCATTAAGTACAACCTCCATGTTCTATTTAATATCTGAGGAAAGGACAAAATAATAGCATCCTGGTATGCACTCACTTTTTTTAATCCAAACTCATTCAAGCAATAATCAACCATTTATCTTCACTGGTCTGCTTGCTTGAGGAGAATGAATGAGTAAGGTCACTATAGTATCTTCTGCATTATGTGGTAAATGAAGGTAGTTATTTAAAAAGAAGGAATGCTTTAAGTACTTTACTCAACCATTGCTGAGAGGGGGATGGTATCTTGCTATCAGAGAAAACTTGACCCTATCTTTCTAAACAGAAGGCATCACTTAGCTATTTCCAAAAACAAGAACATCATTGAAATTTAAAAAATATAGTTTACAAACAATAAATATATGTTCAACATCCTCTAAAATGAAAACAAATACATCAGTTGTTATAAATCATCCTGCATCATCTCTCTTTTTCTACTGAGGATCCTTCCTGCTTTAAATGTCATGACTATATTATGATCTTCAGCTATAACATTTTTCTCACAGACTGCCATATCTATACTGGGAAATCCTGCAATTGGACATTTTAATTATTATCCAAGAGATAAATTAGACTTTGTTCCAGAGTAAAAACCTTTCTTCCTACCAAACAGGATTTCACAAGGAAAATCTCTTCCTGTTATACTTGGGGATGGTAAACCTAATATATTTACTGTTAGGGAAAGATTTAGCAACCAAATTAAATGTAAATAGGTCAAGGGATACATCTTTTCAGCCTTACTCAGAAAATAAATGTTTTAACAAATATTTTTTATAATGTGTAATTCTGTGATATATAATTTTGAGAACAATTTGTTATTTCACTCGTTCTGGTGAGAAAATCAATTTTTCAGGCATGGAAAGATACTTGTGGCATTAGAGTAAGGGTTTCCTTTGTCATACAAGTAGGTTATTTTTAAGTGTTGAAGCAGGAGTAGAACTGAGACTTTCTGATTCCAAGCCCAAGTGAGGTGTAGTGAATAGAATATTTGACTTAGAGTTAAAATTAAGAAGACTGGGGTTCAAATCCTACCTTGAATGCTTAAGAACTGGGTAATCCTGGCTGAATCTCTTGTTCTCTTTAAACTCTTATGTGAATAATGGAGATGAGAATAGAACCTGCCTCCCAGAGTTACTGTGGGTATGAAACAAGAAAATATATAAAAAGTGTTTTGCAAAACCTAAAAAATTGCAATAGTATTAGCTATACATGTTAGTATTAATATTATACTTCTCCATTAAAATATGGTAGGAGAAAATATTATAAACTTTGATAGGGTAAATCTTCTGTGAATAAAACTATAAACATTCATAAAAGGAAGTATGGTATAACACAGTGCTAGGTCTGGAGTTAAAGGATCCGGATTGAAATTCTGGCTCTGTAATAGACTACATGACCTTGGATAATGAGCTGAACTTCTCTCTACCTCTTTTCCCATTTGCAAATGAAGGATTTAAACTAGATTTTTTTTTTAATTCCTTCCTAAGGTATTGATAGAACCTATATCAGATTGTGTGCTGCCATGTCAGGGAGAAGTTGAGGGGAGAAGGGAGGGAGAGAAAATTTGGAACTCAAGAGACTGTGGAACTAAATGTGATAAACTTAAAGTAAATATTTTTTAAAAGAGAAACAAAAGGACAACAACAACAAAAAGAGCTCAGGAGATTGAGCCACAGGAATCCAAAAGTCTGAAGCCAGGTTTCTCAGTCAGCACAGTGTTCATGACTCAGGTATCAAAAAATAATATTCAAGTGGACCTTCAGGTGAGTACCCAAAGGAAACTGAGTTGAGGACTCATCAAGAAGAGATACTGCCTTAGGATGGAAACTTGGGGGCACCAATGTTCTGTAGCTTATTACCACCTCCATGCCACAAAAGACTAAGGTGATATAGGGGAGTGAATGCCCTGAAGGTGTTGAAGGGAAAATCTGCATATTTGTTTTGTCTAAACCTTTAAAGTAAATATCCTGTTGGAAAAAATGATAAAAGAATGGGATTGGGCTTCTCAGCACTGGCCCCTCTAACAATGGAGGTAACACAGCTGGTAGGACTGGGGCAGGTGGCAAGAGAGAAGAGGGGTTGGTAGGTGGCACAGTGAATAGAGAACTGGCCCTGGAGTCAGGAGGACCTGAGTTCAAATCTGGCCATAGGCACTTTACACTTATTAGCCATGTAACCTTGGGTAAGTCACTTCACCCCCATTGTCCCTCCAAAAAAAAAGCAAAAAAAAGAGAGAAGAGACACCTTAAATTCCTAAGGGTACCTGAGCACCTGAGGGGGGAGATATAGCAACCTATTCCTCAGAAAATGGGGCCAGAACACACAAGCTATATATTGATATCAGATAATTTTTATGATTGTTATTGTGTTTTGTTTTTATTTTGCTTTTTGGAGGGAGGAAGGAAAGGCAATTGAGATTAAGTGACTTGCTCAAGTCACACGGCTGGTTTTGTGTCAAGTGTCTGAGGCAGGATGTGAACTCAAGTCTTTCTGACTCCAGGACTGGTGCTCTATTCACTGCCACATAGCCACCCCTGATTTTTATTGTTGATAGGATTTTTTATGCTCATTGTTTTCCAGCATTCAATCATCCTTGCATTACTAGTATAAAGCTTTCTTAGTTGTAACACTTTTTTTTATCAAAAAGAAAAATTCCTTCCTAATCATAAATCACTAATTTTTGATAGGCTACCTGTAAAACCAAGCACAAGCAGCTCTTCAGAGGACTGCTGCTGTGAATAACTTTAAGATTCTGATCACATAGTATAGTAAAGTCTCTATTTATTCAGCAATAAACTAAAGCAAAACATTCACAGAAACCAAAGTATAGCATTCACAGCAATATAACATCCCAGTATCATTACAGTACCCCTGAGAAGAAGGTATGTTCCTTTTTATCCCCATTCAATTTTCTCCAGAGGTCTACCATATCTATCTTATGTAAGATTCTATTTACCTGCTTAACTTTTATCTTGTTTGTTTATTTTTAGGTTAGATTTATCAAGTTCAGAGAGGGGGAGATTGAAGTGCCTGTTTAGTATAGTTTTGCTATCTATTTATTCCTCTAGCACCCTTAATTTCTCCTTTAGTGGTATAGATGCTGTACCACTTGGTGCATAAATGTTTAGTAATGATATTGCCTTATTTTCAATGGTGCCTTTTAGCAGTATATAGTTTCCTCCCTTGTCTCTTTTAATTAGGTCTATTTTTGCTTTTGCTTTGTCTGAGATAAGGATTGCTACCTCTGCTTTTTTTTTTTTACTTTAGATGAGGCATAATATGTTTTAGTCCAGCCTTTTACCTTTACCCTGTGTGTATCCCCGTTTCAGATGTGTTTCTTGTAAACAGAATATTGTAGGGTTATGCTTTTTAATTCATTTCGCTATCCACCTCCATTTTATGGGAGAGTTCATCCCATTCACATTCACAGTTATGATTACTATGTTTGTTTTTCCCTCCATCCTATTCTCTCCCCTGTTTATGCTTTTATTTTTCCCCTTCTCCCTTCTCCTTCTTAAGAGTTTTCCTTTTGACCACTACTTCCCTCAGTATTCCCTTCTTATCCTTCCCCTTCCCTTTTTCCTACCATTCTTCTTTACTAATTCTTCTCTCCCTTCTAAAGTCCCCCCTTTCATTGCCCTTTCCCCCCTCCAACTACATGTAGGTTATGATCAATTTTTATACTCAATGTTGTATGTTATTTCTTCCTTGGACCAAGATTGACGAGAATAGATCTCATGCAGTGCTCCTCTCCCACACCTCTTTACCTCTATTATGATAAGTTTTATGTCTCTTCTCAAGAGTCCTATATTTAACTGATTGTGTTATTCCCTCCTTGCACCAGAAGCAGTGAGGAAAAAGCTCATATAATGGCCACCTCCCTCCCTTCTTTCCTTCTACTATATTGTTTTTATGCCTCTTTGTGTAGCATAATTTACAATTTTCTGCTTCATTCTTTCCTCTTCTTCCATTGCAGTCCCTTAATAAGGATTTTTATCATCATTTTGCATAATTTATATCTACACCGTCTATTTATCTATATCCCTTTTATATGTTGCCATGGTTATAGAGTTCATGATATTAAAAAGTATCCACTTCTCATATAGGGATGTAAACAGTTTATTCTTGTTAAATAATAAGTTTTGTGTGTGTGTGTGTGTGTGTGTGTGTGTGTGTTTTCCTTATTTATCTTTCTATGTCTCTCCTGGGTCTTGTAAATGGAGGTTGAATTTTCCATTGAGCTCTGGCTTTTCCATTAGGAAGGTCTGGAATTCTGTTATGTCACTGAATGTCCATCTCCTTGCCTGGTTGATTATGCTTAGACTTGCTGGATAGATGATCTTTGGTTGTAGCCTGATCTCTTTTGCCTAGCAAAAAATCATATTTCAGTTCCTCCGATCTTTCAACACTGAGGCTGCCACATCCTATATGATCCTCACTGTGGTTCCACAATATCTGAATTGTTTCTTTCTGGTCGCTTGTAGTATTTTCTCCTTTATCTGATAGTTCTGGAGTTTGGCCAAGACATTTTGCGGACTTTTCAATTTGGGATCTCTTTCAGGAGGTGTCTGGTGGATTCTCCTGATTTGTATTTTACCCTCTGGTTCTAGGATCTCAGGGCAGTTTTCCTTGATCAGCTCTTAGAAGATACCGTCCAGACTCATTTTTTCATCATGATTTTCTGGTAGACCAATGATTCTGAATCTGTTTTCCAGGTCACTTATTTTTCCATTGAGATATTTTACCTCTTTTTCTAATTTTTCAGTCTTGATGTTTTGTTTGACTGATTCTTGGTTCCTCATAGAGTCATTGGCTTCAGTCTGGTTGATTCTAGTTTTTAGGGAATTATTCTTCTCAGTTAGTTTTTGAAGCTCCTTTTCCATATGCTCAGATTTCATTTTTAGTTCACACATTTTATTTTTTAAGGAGCTGTTCTTTTCATTGTAATGTTTTTCTAATTTCACAATTTTGTTTTGGTAAGAGGTGTTGATTTTATCTTCTACCTCTCGAAGGCAGATTTCAACGTTCTTTTTGAGCTCATCTAGGAATGCTTTCTGTGCCTGAGACCAGGTCATAGTCCCTGTTAAGGTTTCAGCTGCGGGTGTGGAGTCAATACTCTCTCCTTCTGAGTCTGATCCTTCCCTCTCACCTTAATAGGATTCCAGAGTCTTTGTCTTTTACTTTGTAGCCTGCATTCTTCCCATTTTGAGGCAAGACCTTAGCCATGCCCTTCCTAAGCCTTTATTGCTTAATATTTTTCTTCTGGGGAAATAATTACTATGTTTTTGGGTCAGAGGTGGGGATTGGAGCAGCCAGGGTTCACTCTGCCATCTTGGTCCCTGGAAGTTCCAATAGGGTTTTTTTTTAAATTTCCAGGCTGTGGATGGTGAGTCCCGGGAGTAGCTGCTGCCCCTGCCACAGGCCCTGCCTTTGTTTCTTACCCAGCTCCCTATCATCCCCTGCCCCATGGTGATAGGCCTGGGAGTGGTCCTTGTGGTTGGTGGATCAGCAGGCCTAGTCTGGACCTCTTGGCACTGCGCTGCATTGTCATCAGGGCCTGTCTCAGCATCATGGGGCCTGTCTTGGTGCATGCCATGCTGCATCATTGGGGCTGCTACTCCACTTTCAAAGCCTGCATCCCTTCTATATGGTGGTAGAGAGTCTTCATGAATAATTATATCTTAACAACTTCATCTACACATACATCCATTCACACACACACACACACACACACACACACATGTACACACACACACACCACAGATCAGTTAATGGCTTAGCCTTTAACTGATTCACTAGAGTGAATTTAGCTAGGGTAATCCTTAATAAGGAGATGAGCAATCCATCAGCAAGTTTACAACAGAAAGCTTTTCAAGAACTAGCTAGTGTTCACAGTCCACTGGCTTAGTCCTTTAGAATTCATGTGTCTTTCTATGCTATGAAATGTCATTTAAATAGGCCTTACATAGAGAAAATTTTTAACTAACATGGCATTATTTTTAAGCTCCTCCTGTAAAATTTCACTATTTTAACAAAATAAAAATCTACTGACTTGCATCCTTTAGGATCCCCTGGGTCTTTTATAGGTCTTTCTGCCAACTTTTTCAACTCCTTAAACAATAACCCATGTCTCCTAGGATGTTCCAGAATTCTAATTAACATAAAGCTAAGAAGTTTTCAAGGGTTTTAAATGCAAGGCAAATTAAAAATTGATC
Organism: Pseudochirops corinnae; assembly: GCA_028646515.1. Lineage (NCBI taxonomy): Eukaryota > Metazoa > Chordata > Mammalia > Diprotodontia > Pseudocheiridae > Pseudochirops > Pseudochirops corinnae. The sequence goes on along the minus strand of CM053586.1, from coordinate 292,264,639 downwards.
CATGGAATAATTTTACACCTCTAACACTGAATTAAATGATTTCTTGGGTTTTAATAGTTTTTATCTTCTTGCCTGGCATTCTTCCCCTGTATACAGAATACTTGAAAGGAAATAGCAGGTTCATTAGTCTCTCAGATCAGTTATACTGGTGAACAGTACAACTACTGAGAGTTTCAAATATTACATGGGGCCAATTATACATTCCAAATTTGCTCTGCACATGGTATTCTTAAACGAAATGCCTGAAATTTCAATGCATTAATTTCTATTTTTCCTGTTTTTGGATATTTCATTCTGGTTTTTTTATACATTTCTCACAATGAGAGTCTGAGGCAGTGGGGAAAAAAAAGTGATAACAAACTTCTTTTAAAAGAAAAACTCTCTCTCCCTTTCTCTCTCTCTTACTTTTTTCCTCTTGGCTAGGGTCCATTTTAACAACAAGTAGCAAACAGTTTGTTTAGCTAGGCTGGGAGACTACCTAGGCTCTAGCCACAGGAACTTTTACCATGGGGATAGTGAGGTGAGTTGGGCATCTGACCTGAGGAAGATCCAAGGAACTTCTGCTGATAAGGAATGCCAGACCCAGCTTTGCTGGAGAGAGCAGCAAGGTGAGAAGCAACCAGCACACATCTGGTCAGTGCAGAAGCAGTGTGGCAGGGACACTACTAACTGTGGGCACTTAAAGGAGTCTACAGGAATTGGTTTGAGTTGGTCAGAGGGGAGGGCTAAAGAGGATTGGAGGCCAGAGGCACCATCCCCCATACCTTAGGACTAGAGGTGATGACAAAAAATAAATTATTACCCCAAAAATGCACAGGCAAAGGAGAAAGAATCCAAACAAAGAGTGCTACTATGGAAATAGAGAAGACCAGGTTTCAACTTGAGAGGACACTGAAGCAAAGAAACCCTCTTCTACCCCAGAGATTAATGTCAAATTGTCATCTGCCCAAAAAGAATTCATTGAAGAACTTAAAAAAGACTAGAAGTCAAATGACAGGGATTTAGGAAAAATTTGGAAAGAAAAATAAGAATTATACAAGAAAAACCAGAAGATTATGACAAGAAAGTTGACCACTTGGAAAAGGAGATCCAGAATCTTAAGGAAGAAAATGACTGCTTGAAAAATCATAATTGGGTAAGGAGAAGACAGTGAAGTTATGAGAAATGAAGAAATTTTTTAAAATATAGAGAAGGAAAAAAATAGAAGAGAATGTGAAACATCTTGTAAGAAAAACAACAGATCTAGAGAACAGATCAAGAAAAGAAAACATAAGAATACCTAGATTACCTGAAAGTTCTGATCAAAATATGAATCTTGATACAATAATACAAGAAATAATTAAAAAATATTGTCCTGAAGCATTAGAACAAGAGGGGAAAATAGAAACAGAAAAAAAATCCACCCATCACCACCTGAAAAAGATCCTATGAGAATAACTCATAGGAACATTACAGTTAAATTCAGAAACCCTCAGCTCAAGGACAAAATAATAAAAGCAACAAGGAAAAAAAATTTACATACAATGGTACCACAGTTAAAATCACACGAGACCTAGCATTGGTGACAATAAAAGATCACCGGTCTTGAAACACTATATATTGAAGAGCAAAAGAAAAGTGTCTCCAACTGAAAATATCATACTCGGCAAAGCTAAGCATAATTTTGAATGGAAAAAAAAAATGGACATTTGATCAACTGTCAGACTTTCAGGATTCTGTTAAAAAATAACCCTGAATTCAATAGAAGATCTGACATATGAGAGCCAAGAGAATTATAAGGTACATACCAATGTTCAATTACAAGGGACTAAAAAAGGATACAATGCTTACCTTTTACGAATGGAAAATGTAAGACCTACATCTAAGATTATTACTAGTAATTAGGTGGCTCATAATAAAGGTTTGGGTAGACCTGAGTATGATATGACCTCAAAAATAAAACCATTCAAAAATAGCTAAAAGAGTAATTACCTTCTACAAATGAGGTGCAAGAAGAAGAACCAATACAGAGGAATTAGATGGGGGGGATGTTAGTTCTGGAAATCTACTTTTATTGTGAATATGTTTGAGCGGGGAAAATATATATACATTTAAAAGCAAATAGATGTCTTCTAAATTAAAAAATAAAATAAAATTCTAAGGGGATAGGGAGGGGAGAGAGGTTAAACAAGGGATCTTTAGAGGGGAAGGTGAAGGAATAGGTTAAAAGGCCAGGTGTAGAAGGGTGTTTACATTTAGGGGAATGGGAGGATGACGGAGGGATTGCTGAAGTGAGGCATAGGTTAAGTGATAGGAGGGCAAAATAGCAGGTAGAGGTAAAGTAGAGGAGTTAGAAGAGATAGGGGGAAAGAGTTTATGCAAACATAAAAGCAAGATTAGGAGTAGAATCTCCTAGGGAAAACATAGGCTTATATATCTACGTATGTCTCTATATATGTATGTACGTGTATATATTTATACGTGTATGTATCTATTAATGCCTATATATAAATATATCCATTCTCAATTGTAGCCCTGGGGTGGTAGGTAGGGGAGAAGAAAGGGGAAGAAAGAGCAAAGTAAAATGTACAATGGAGAACAAAAGAAAACCTACAAGGAATCAAAGAAAAAATGGACAGCTTTCATAACACACTTTTAATATATAGG
>CM053586.1:292235705-292261493 GCA_028646515.1 Pseudochirops corinnae | reverse complement strand
ACAATATGTATGTGTTGATATATACATGCATATATACACAGACATACAAACACATGCACACACTATACACACACGCATACACACACATATGTGTGTATGGTATATTTACACCTGTATCTATATATTCCCAGAACAGAACTCTAGGAGATACCCAAAGGTAGTCTAGAAAAAAAATAATAAAAAAGAGTAACCTAACATCTAAGAGAATTGAGAATGAGGGAGGAGAGAATATCTTCCAGTGCTCAGCAATGTCAAATGCTGCAGAGAGATCAAGCAGGATAAGGACAGAGAAGAGGCCATTCGTTGGACAATTAAAAAATCATTGGTAACCATGGTGAGAGCAGTTTCAGTTGAGTTCATTCAGGGAAGGCATCTATCAAGGGGTTAAGAAGTGAATGAGAGGAGAGAAAATATTGCAATGAGTGCAGATAGCTTTTCTAGGAGTTTGACTAGGAAAAGCAGAAGTGATGAAGGATGATTGTTTGAGTGCATGGTAGGGTTATGCGTGTTATTTAGGGCTCAGCTTATTATTTGGACTAGCTGTTATGTGTGATTACAATTCTGTGGCTGTGCTAGATAATTGACAAGTATCACTATGTGTAACTTCAATATGTTATGACTGGGCTCATTTTTATCTCTGAAAGGAACTTTAGAGATCAAGTCTAAATCCTCATTTTATAGACTTGTGACTTGACCAAGTTCCCACACCTAACTGATTAATAGTAAAAAGCCGAACTCAGTACTCCCAAGGAACCCCTGCAACCCCTACCTTGAGATAAGACAATTTGTTTTGGGCATTAAGAAAAAAATAGAAAAACGGTCCTGCTGTCAGAGAGTCTTAAGGACCCTTTTATGGGTGACCTAGTTGTAAAAGGGAATTTGTAAATTTGCTGATTTCCTTTCACTTGCTAGAAATTCATTAGAAAATATCAGAGAAAAACCATAATGTTTGGGTAGAAGAAGGTCATTAAGTGCCCTTAGCTAAATTTTCACTTGGGATAATGGGGAGAGAAAGCAGATTGCTAAGCATTATGGAAGGAAAAGATAGGAAAGAAATGGAGGTATCAGAGATTTGACTGGGAAATTAAAATAAATGAGAAGTAGCTAATAACTAGAAGAAGCAAAAGGTCAAGGAAGACTTTCTTTGGTTTTTAAAATAATCCACAAAACCCTTCCTAGTTTTCATTTTGTTTTTAAGAGCAAGAGAAATACATGAGCATTTGAAGGAAGATAGGAGAGGACAATTAGGGTGAGGGAGACTGCAAACACTACCCTAAAAAAAGGGGGCACATTTGGATGTCTGGACACAGTCGGAGGATATGTCTATCTTGTCTGCAGTCTCAACTACTCTTCAATGCCGACATTAAGCATAGCAGTTTGCACAACTCTCCAAAGATCCAGGAATGGGAATGACCTTTCTTTTGTAAGAAATGACAGATGATCTTAACTGTTTTCATTATTTTTGTATTAATTAGTTATTGACTTATTAATGGAGTGGCTAAATAGCATGGCTTTTGTTTTCAGTGATGTTATTTCTCAATTTCAGTTGAGTTGTTTTCCTTTTCTAAAATACATAAATCCTGTCCCTTTACTATTGCTCACAAGAGTTCATGAAATTAACTAATTTGGGGGCAACTAGGTGGCACAGTGAAGAGAGTACCAGCCGTGGAGGCAGGAGAACCTGAGTTCAAATCTGCCCTCAAACACTTAACACTTACTAGCTGTGTGACCTTCGGCAAGTCACTTAACCCCAATTGCCCTGCCATCCCCACTCCAAAAGAAAAGCAAAAAACAAAAAGAAACAAACAAAAAAAGAAATTAACTTATGACATTTGACACATATTTTAATAATTCACCAATGAAATAAAATTTAATTTAAATGAAAATGCTAAATGCAATATCACTTCTTCTTGAACTGAAAAATGCACATACATTTTATAAATGCAACTGTGTAGAATATTTTATATTATCATTCAACAATCAAAATTATGATTATAAATATGCTTGTATCTTAACATTCAAATGCCCAACTAGAAGACACAATTTAGATAATACATTTTTGCTAATTTTGGGGTGTTTATTTAGCATTGATTTTTGAGAAAAGCAGATATTGAAATCATGCTTTAGGGTTTACGTAGCATTTTCACAGTTAATTAATCCACAAGGATTTATTGAGCAACTATTATATTTTAAGAATTCTTCTAAATTATAAGGATAAAAAAATAAGTAAAATTAAATGAATCCTTGTCTTGAAGTAGATTAATTAGATGTTGGAGTGGAATGGAAAAGAGGGGGAAGGGAATATGGTATAAATTTATACAGATATGGTTTGTATAATATGTAATACTAACAAATATGTATTTGTGTGTATGTGCATGTACGCATGCATGTTTGTGTTTAATTCCAGGAAGTACTAACAACTAGAGCAATCAGGAAACATCTTGCTCTGGACTTTTGAGGGAGCTAACAATTTTAAGAAATGAGATGGGAGTGTATTCCAGGCAAACGGGACAAATGGGTGAAAGACATAATGTTGGGAAGTAGAATGTTATGTATGAGGAATTCTCATAAAAGCCTTCTTTGGAGTACTGTAAAATACCATCTCTATTTAGAGACTATGGTAGATGAAGCTCAGAAAGGTTAAATGACTTGTGAATCATAGGATGTATAGGATTAGGGGTTGGAAGAGAAGTGAAGAGATCAATTGGTCGCCACCCTCCCATTTTACAGGAAACTGAAGCCCAAAAAGGCTAAACTATTTGATCTTGTGATCACATATGTAGTAGGTGACAGAACCACGATCTGAAGTTTCACCTCGTGACTCTAAATTCCTTTCTCTTCTATTGTGATATAATGATTTATCTGAGGTCACAGAAGAATAAATAGCAAAACTGGGACACGGACCCAGTTTTTGTGAGTCCAGTGTTCTTCATACTGCACAATACACTCTGTCTCACATTTACATGTAAGCATAAGATGCATATAACTTAGTATAGCTGTTTATTACTACCAATGTACAAGCAGTAGGGAATTATGTTTTATATAGGCTTACAGATTTGTTCCTTCAGCCCTTATCTTCTGTGGCTGAGTAGATTATTTTTTATAGTGGCAAAGCAAATCATTTTGTTAAAACCTTATAACTGAAAAAAATACTATTTGCCATTCTAACTATAATCACTTCGCAAAAAGATTTACTGTTAAGCTAATTCAGCATCTTGTTAAACACTTGTCTTTTCATTGAAATTTGATATTTCAAATGCTATCTGGGTAAGATCATAGTACTTTGTGCCACTTTGATCTTTTCATTCATCTTTGGTTTGATACACTGGCCATTCTCATGGCTCAGTTCACAAAGGCATATAGGAAAGGGGAGGGGACCTTCCTAATCATCAAATGTGTGATGTTTTGTGAAGAGGTAAATGTAGATTATATAGATGTAGATTTTATATATACAAATAGATGATTTACATGTAAGTTGATAGTTATAGAGACAGAGATGGTAGAGATATAGACATGGATAGAGGTAGAAATAGATTAGATATGGAAATGTATCAATGTAGCTAAAAGTATAGATATTGTTTCTAATTTTACCTATTAATATGTCCATATGTGCATAATATACAGGTACATTATCAGAAGTAGAACCATTAACACAAATGCTCAAGTTGCCATGCTCTTCTGTGGCCAAATTTTATCAAACTAGAGTTGTCAGCACCTCAACCCTTTGCCAAACTTTCAATCACTAGTTTACTATTCCTAAGAAGAATCAAACTATAGAAACTTCAGAGACTATGAGGAATTATCCTCTAACTTGTCCTTGGCTCACACCAACTCCACATCCCTTGAGGATATAGAACTATCTTTAATTCAGATTATCAAATATTTGTTGAACGACTACTATTGTCAGAACACTATACTGAGTAAGTAGCATTATAAATATGAAAGTATTTAAAGATGAATGGCCACTTTTAGTCAGAATTCTCATCATTTCTGTCGCACTAAGCAGTTTCTTCTCTGTTGGCAAGAACCAGATTCAAAAGTCTCTCTACTTCACTTTTCTATCTTTTGGAGGTTGAGATTTTTACTAAAACAATTCAAGATAGCCATTCCCGTTTATGATTCCCATTGTTCTTTGCCCATGAGTTTTTCCTGTTTCAGTGTATCAGCCTTAATGTGCTGTTATTTCCCTCTTTTCACAGATTTGACCCTAGATTTAACCAATTCAGCTATGAACTATCTTCCATATTTGTTTTTTCTCTTTTTCCTTGCTTCACGCTATTGGTTAAAAAATAATAACAACAATAAACAAAGTAATGGGACGATTCAACATAGTAGCATAGCGTTTTATAAATCAGAGAAAAACAATGCCTGTAGTAAAGTTTTCCTATTTGTTTGACAAAAAATCAGCTAGTAAAAATGGCAAAACAGATTTGGAAAAAAAAAAAAAACAGATTTAGACCATCATATACCATACAAATTCCACATTGTTCTCCAATCTAAATTAAGAAATAAAAAAGGAAGATGCAAAGAGATGTATCACAAAATTATAACTGAGGGATAATTTTAACTAAAGATAAAACAAACATTTTTGATTATATAAGAATATTTTACATGAACAAAATCAATGCAGCTTGCAAAGAGGAGGTGGAGTGAGTTAAGAAAGAAATATTTTCCTTCATCTCCCACACTAAGTGACTCCCATAATCCATGTTTACACCTCCACTCCATTTGCCCATTCTCCCTCCAGTCCATTGCTGCTGAATACTGATGAAGGGAATTATGCAACAGTGATATATAATGAATGGCTCAACTACAAATTGCATTTATTATGTATTATTATATTATCTAAAATCAAATAGGCCCTTATTACTAAATGGCAATCTTAGTGACATAGATTTTGGGCATCTTAAATAATATTTAACTCAATCCCCTAATTTTACAGAAGAGGAAACTGAGACCAGAAAGAATAAAATGCTTTCTAGAGATCACACAATAATTGCAGTCCTGAGATATAGACCCAGTTCTCCCTAAGATGCAGGTGTTCCACTTTAAATTGAGTGATTTTTCCAGTGCATTGCAAATTCCTTATGATTTGGTTCAACCACCCAGAAGTGGAACTACCTCAGGAAGCTCTCTCCTTCCCTGTGAAAAAGTGGTCCATGTCAGTGGACCTGAATGAGAAGAATTATTCCTTGTGGGAACAATCATCTCTGTTTCAGAACTAAGCTTCAATTCCTCCTTTATGTGGCTCATTAACTTGCCCTTCCATCTTCTAGATGATACTACAATCTCCTTCTCATCTTACCAGTTTGATCTTTTGAGTCTTATCACGAACCATGCTTGTGCTGAACTCTACCCACTTAGACATTCCTATGTGCTGGCTCTTACCTCTGTATCTGAACTTTCCTCTAATAATTGTCTCCAATAATTTTCCCTTTGAGATAATATTTCTGTTTTTCCTTTTGCATTTCCAAATGCACAGCATGTAATAAATGATTATATGCTTTAAAATTTCAGTTTAATTCTTCCTCAGGTAAGGAATGTCTTAAGTCATTCCTTTTTCAATTTGCAACTCTCTTACCTTTACTGGTTCTTTGCCTGTTAAATAAATCCTTTCCTGTTAAATAAAACGCTAATACTGCCCTAGCTCCACCTCAACAGTGCTACTTTGTTATTTTTAACAGTTGTCCAATTTATTCTGCTTACCTTAACTTAGAATACTAATGGTTCTCAGAGTTTGGACAAATTTCTGCCTGTAAATTATAACATCCATAATCATATTTATTAATAGTTCCTATAATAGACCAGTTCTGACTCAGGCCAAACTTAGATTAGGTTGGAAAGTGCAAGGTAGAATACCTGTCAGATACAAACACACACACACACACACACACACACACACATTTTGTTATAAGAGGGAATAGATATTCAGAGTATGGAAAAGGTATTCAAAAAGAATGCAGCATTAATTCAGTTTAATTAAATGATTATAGTGAGACTTTTTTATTCATTTATATATAAATATGACTTTTGGATGACTGTGCTTTTCTTCTGAGAAACATCTAAATTTTGTGAAAGCTCATATAAAAATATAGGGATAAAACAGTGAACCTCTGATTACACTGGGGAAGGAGGGGTTAAGCATTTATGTGTGGCCTACTCTGTGCCAGGTTCTGTGTTAAGTACTTTTTTTTTTCCTTTTACAAGTGTTATCATGTGATTCTCAACAACCCTGTGAGATAGGTGCTATGATTATATACATTTTCATAGTTGAGGAAAGTAAGATAAACAGAGGTTAAGGGACTTGCTCAGGATCACCTCAACTAGTAAATGTCTGAAGCTGTATCTGTCTTCCTGGTTCTAAGCCCATTTACTAAACCACCAGCAGCCTCTGTACATTGGATACAGGGAAATCTCAGATGGTGAAAACCACTCTACAGTTGTAGGTTAGCACTAGGAGGTCAAGTCCATGTGCATTTATTAAGCACCTTCTATGTGCCAGACACAAATGATACAAAGAAAAGTAAAAGACTTCCCCTGCCCTCAAGGAATTTACAGTCTGGCATGTGTATAACAAGCCTAGTCCTCTGTCTTCTTTGACTGATGCCTCCCCATGAAAACAAAATAAGACAAAGCTAGTGTATATTGAATAGTCATTTCTCCCCAAATATAAATATCATGGGACCTTCACATAATTTTTATGTATTAAAAAAATCTCCAAAATTGCACACAGTCCTGAAAATTATATTTGTACACTGATAGTTTGATATAATGTCATTTGTGAACTAGAGATTAAGGGAAATGTTATTTTCATTTAGATGAAAAATCATAGTTTATTTGTAAATGTTCCTTCATATTCCCTCTCCTTTTGTTCTTTCAAACTTTAGCTGCTAAATCTTCTTTAAGGTACAGTAATTCAGATGAATGCTAGAGTAAGTAATGTTATTGAACAGAAAATCTTAAATGAGAAGGTTAGAGAACAAGGGAGGCTTATTGGTTATTGCCACCATCTATCTAGATAAAAAGCAAGAAAACAAATAAATTCAACTCATATGCCACAAACATCACACTTTTTTGTGCTCTTACAAAAAATAAAATAGAAAACTCCCTTAATTTGAGTTTTTCATACTTAGAATAATATATTAAATTTGCCTTAGATGAAAAGTTAAGCTTTTTGTAGTTTTCTGAGGGGCAGTTAGACGGTGAAGCACTCAACACAGACATCTCAATAGAAACCATTTTTAATTAAATCATTTAGATTAGAAACATTTTCAAGGCTGAGAAATCTTTATTGAAAGAAATGGAGCAGTTTGTGGTCCTATTTTGTTAGTCTTTGAGTAAGGTGTTGAGTGTGAGAGCCACTGTGTGTGCCTATGGTTAATTGCTGGGCACTGAAGGATACTTAAGCTTGATCAATGCAATTACATAGCCAACAATTCCTTTTACAAAGAGCTGCTCCTGTTGAGGTTTGCCACATCTGTCAATCAATTAAAACCATTAGCCCATTGGGTAGTAAGAAAAGAAGTGTGGATGCCAGGAAAAGAATTGGTTTAGCTTAGTGCTGTTATTTAAGACTTAGTTCTAATTTTTCAACTCACTTAATTTCATTATTAGTAACTGCAAAAGGCATGCATTTCCATGTACTTATTAAAATAATATATTTAATAAAATCACTTTCATATGGGGATTATACTTTTCTTCAAAACAACAGAATGGAAACACACATCCTAGAATCTTTCAGTTCATTTTGACTATATTTCAAAGGGAAAAGCAGACTACTCACTTGATAGGAGGCTATATCTATTTATTCCCTTGATATTAAATCAACTTCCTTTGATTTGTGGGAATGCCTTTTGCATTGTCTTTTATGAATGGAAATGAGGCAGCATAGTGTAATAGAATGGTTATTGGACTGGGAGTCTTGATCAGTCACTTATGGGTTGTATGACCTATTATTGAAAGTTAATTGAGTTTCAATTTTCTCATGTGGAAAACAGATATAATATTTGTAATACCACAAGAGGTTATACTGATGAAAGTATTTGCTGTTATTAAGTACTTATCTAATTGTGTGTCAATTATTAAATACCTAAATATTTTCTTTTAATCATTTTCACCTAAGAGGATTGGATGAATTTGCTTTGAGCTCGACATGATCTATGTAAATTGCAGGGACACAGAAACATAATTCTTTCAATTTGAGTATTCATAATTTTTCTAGTAGAGCAGCTAGGTGGCACAACAGATAAAGCACTGGGCTTGTAATCAGGAAGACTCATCTTCATGAGTTCAAATCTGGCCTCACACACTTAGTGACTATGTGACTCTGGACAAACCATTTTGCTCTGCTTGTCTCACTTCCTCATCTAAAAACAACTCCAGAAAGAAATGGCAGATAGCTACAGTATTTTTGCCTAAAACAACCCCAAAATGGGGTCACAAGAGTTGTACATGACCAAAATGACTGGGTCGAAATCTCCTAGTTAGAGTTTACATTTTACAGTAGATACAGAGTTAGCCTTGGAATCAGAGAGACTGGAATTTAAGTTCTGCCTCTAAGACACACTGTGTGGACATAGAGAAATCACTTAAACATCTGAGTACCTCCCACAACTCTCCAGGACTATAAAGATGAGAGTTACTGTTGTGACTCAGTGGAAAGAATAATCATACTATCTATGTTCACCCATCCTCCAAACACACCCACACAATGAACTAACAGATTTGCACCTACCTCTGCCATTAAAAAAAAATCAATGAGGTTTGGTTTCATTATAGATTTGACCTTAGTCAAAATCAATAAATAGTAGAGTAGGAGAGTGAGAGGGTCTTCCTATGTCCCCATGTTCTGTCGGGTGAGTAGAGAACACTTTGGTTTGCCAACAGAGCATCAGATGAATTGGGTTCAACTGAAAAGTGAAAAATAGGTCATACCAATTATTTATGGACATGCAGTGAGATGGAAAAGATTGTTTTACTAAGTTCAATACTTTTAAATGGAATTTATTCAGTTTCTTTATGAGTAATATACAGTCTTATGGTGTGTGAGTATATATGCCTGTGTGTTTTAAACTAAGGTAATCCATTTAATTTCTACATAATGGTCTCTTTAAAGCATATTATTAAAAAATAATGCCATGAGGGTTATAGAAAAATCTCAGACTCTATCACTACTAGGCCTTTTTCTTGAACCTCCTATAGCTCTGAAAAGTTTGATCACTTCAGCAACTTTCTCTTTTGTGCCTGATTACAGGGTTCCTTTCTATAGTATCTCTTAATTTCTTTCTCCTTCAGTGCCTTGTCTTATGGCTCACTGCTTTCATAACTTGCCCTATTGAACTTAAAGCCAGGCTTCTTAAAAAAGCATGGTTCATAATATTGAACCTGTGATTATTGCTTTTGAATATGAACATTTTACATTTGCATACCCGATTTGACTATAACTACAAGGTGATTTTTTAAATCTATAATTCACTTGCATAAATTGTCCACAGAGTTTGAATTTTAGAAGAGTAATCCTGTTATGCACATGGCTGAGTATGCAGCCAGCAGTATAACTAGTCTTTCTCTTATTCATGCTATATGATCAATTAGATCAATAGATTAGATGAGACAGATGTAATATCACATCCAAAAGGATTAATTTGTAGATTAAGATTTAGAATGTGCTCTAATAACTTTATCATATTTATATACTATTCTTCTGGCAATATTTGATATCTTTTGTCACAAGTCACATCTCAGATTGTCCTGACTTTACTTGAAATAAGTGCAGAATTTCCTTTCCAGGCTGGAGGCTCCTGCTTTCCCTAGGACTTTTACCTTCACCTCATTCTATTTTTAGTTTCCACATTCCAATTTTTACTTCCTTTCTGGGATAGGACTGAACATATCCTAAACTTCAATATTCATCACTTGAGATTTTGAACCTACGTGAATGTACCTTCTTTCTTTCTCTCAGTGATGACATAGTTGGGTTTTTTGTTTGTTTTTAGCTTAGCCTATGAAAACCTAGAACTGTTTGCAAAGAATGATTCTTATGTGATGGAATCAAGATCTAGAGTTAGAAGAGAACATTTATTTCTGAATTTTATCAATTCTCTTATTTTGATGAGGAAACTGAGACTCAGAAAAATAATTTGTTTAAAGACATAGAATTATAGGAGCATCGATGTGGATGTATAATGTACCTTAGATCCAGACTCAGCCCCTTATTTTACAGGCAAGTATTCTAATATCCAAAGAAATTAAGTAACTTCTCCAAGGTCACACATGTAGTAAGTGGCTATCCGTATTTAAATCAAAGTATATAACATTCCCACTCCATTCCCAATCTACTTCTATACTGCCTCCCTTTATAGATGTGACAAAGAGAAAAGTATTACATTAGGAATCAGAAGTTATTGATTCTAGTTCTAACTATTCAATTACCCATGAGACATTTGATGTTCTTTAATATTTCTAGTCTTTAATGTCATCATTTGTAAAATGAAGCTTGAAAAGAGGATCTATAATGTTCTAGCATTCTAGAAATGCTGGTCCTATATATGTTTTGACCCATTTCAGATCTACTTAATAATATGATCATCAGATTTGGAACCTGAGGTAACATTATAGATTTTTTTTTTGAGAGAGAGAGAGAGAGAGAGATGAAATGGTGTCCTGGAAAGAGTTTTGCCCCTGGTGTCTAAAGAAACCTAGACTCTGCCTCTGACACTTAACAGCTGTGTGACTATAGACATGTTGCTTAACCACTCTGAGGCTATTTCTTCTTTCATAAATGTGGATAAAAATACCTGTAGTCCCTAACTCACAGGATTATTGTAAAGATAAATGATATAAATTACATATGGCTCTTTGTAATGTTAGAATTCTACATAAAATTTTAATTTAAAAATCAAAACCTTCATTTTCCCATTAAGGAAACTGAAGACTAGAAAGGTTAAGCTATTTTTACTCAGACTGTGAAGCAAGGACTTTGAATAAGAATGGTGAAACTTCTCAGCCCATAAGTTTTGTGGGAGCAAGTTGGAGTTTCAGCTTCCCCCTTGCCCCCTTTTCCCCTTCTTTACTACTTCCACATTGCATCAGGCCTCTTCAGGAGTCTTTTGCCCTCCACCTTTGTTTGACATACCCTTATCAGCATTAGGCTCTTTAGGGTTACCCCCACACACACCTCCAACCTTGCTGGTGACTTTTGCTCCTCCCTTTAGCATTGTCCAAACAAGGAGGTGAACATTTGAATTGTTCAAATTGTTCAGGACCCTTTCCCCCTTTCCCTTGCTGTCGATCAGCATTAAGATTTTAGCCCCTCCCTTCTTTACTTTGGTGTTTGCCACATAAGGATAGGTACATTTGAATTGGCTTTCCCTTATTTCCATGTTCTTGGTAAGCCCGCCTCCCAGCCACTGAGGGATAGTGTCAGGCCTCCTTCTTATTTGACATTGGGGAAGATTTTTGTGGCGGGACTTGAGCCCACCTTCCAGCCAATAGGGGATAGTGGCGAGCTTCATTGTTTCTTATCTTTCTGGGAGATTGTGGAGCTCAGATTGTAAGCCCTCCTCCCAGTCAATGGGAGAAGGGACAGCAGGGGAGGAGGGGGCTTGACTGCATTAGGGTATAAATTCTTGTTCTGCCTTCTGTAACACAACTCCTCTCCTTGATCCCCTCCGTGGAGAGGAATGCCCTCTTCTCAGGAGGGAAGAGAATAAAACTTACTGTGCCTTTTTCAAGATACCTCTGACTTTTAATTTTTTGGGGATAGGGGATTTTTGGGGTGTCTATATCCCACATAACTTGGACCTGCATCTTTTGTATTTCCATATCTAATCTCCCTTCATCCCTTCTCTCTCCCTCTCTCCTCATCCCTTTTCTCTCCCTCTCCCCTCAAGAGTCTAGGCTAGGCTAGAGATAAGCAGACATCAGGATTATGTTAAGAACATCTGAAGATTCCTTGCTCAAAAAAATCACCTACATACATTCAATAATAATAATAATGTAATAATAAACGTTCATATGGTACTTTAATTTTGAAAGATGCTTATACATATCAATCACATATAATTCCCATTTGATAAAAGAGAAAACTGTGGCCCAGAGAATTTAAGGGAATTTCCTGTGGTTACATAGCTAATAAGTTATCAAGTGGTAGGATTAGAACTTTTTGAGAAAACTGAGTATTTTATTTATTAGGCAACACTGGCTCTAAATACATTTTGCTGGAATTTATTTGGTTTGCTTCCATTTGTGAATGCCTGTTCAGAAAGGTTAAACTTATTGTTCATTGACTTCATTGACTTAGCAACATCCATTGCTTAAATCACACTAAATTCTAACTATTTACAAGACAACAGTGATAGGTAAATAGAGATTAGAAAAGATGGAGAGATCAGCTTGGAACAAAGGTTTCTTTTGAACAAGGGCAGGCCTGAGCCATGTGTGATGGTTCAGTAATAGTGGACAGCATCAGGATTCTGAGTAACTAGAAAATAGAAGAATAGAGATGAAAAATGAGAAAGGTAGAGAAGGAAGTTGGCCTACTTTGAAATTTTGCACAGGGCTCTGGGGGTATATAGCTAGGGATGCCATAGATTGCCAAAGCCTGATGTATTGGGACTAACTTTGAAGACTTCAAACCACAGCCAGTTCATCCAAGTCTACCAGTTTCATTCCCCTCTAGTTTTCTTGTATCTTTCCAGTTTAGCCTAGTATCTTACCAACTAGTACCTTCTCCTCTCTGGGAGAGGGAAGGAAAGAGAGAAAAATAAAGGAGAAAGGAGAAAACAAATGAATGTTCCTTGTCTTTAGTGGGAAGTACGTCCAAAAGAAAGCATGTTTTGTGTCTCTTTACTCTTCCTTCATCATTTATTATTATATTATTATGACATTTCCCTATTCACAGAAATTTCTGAAATTTATCCTCAGTTACAGTAGTCAAAAGGTTAAACTAGACAAAGACTACAGTGAGGGAATTTTTAGCAGAGCCTAGTTTAGGCTCCAAGAATGTAAAAGAAAGGTCACCTCAATCGTGTTTATAATAACCTTTTCTAACTACATTTTATGGGCAATTAGGTGGCACAGTGGATAGAGTGATGGTCTTAGAATCAGGTAACTCATCTTCCTGAGTTCAAATCTGGCTTTCAGACATTTACTAGCTTTGTAACCTTGGCCAAGTCACTTAACCCTGTTTGCCTTAGTTTCCTCATCTGTAAAATGACCTGGAGAAGGAAATGGCAAACCACTCCAGTATCTTTCCCAAGAAAACTCCAGATGGGTAAAAGGGTCAGACATGACTGAGAATGACTGGACAAGAATGGGAAAAACTTCACTTTAATAATGTACTAAAATAAACATCTTATCTCAGGGATTCAGGAGGATATAATTTTTAAAGAAAAAATAGAATTCTTTATCTTGGGGAGTGAGACAACAGACATTTACATGAAGTAGAAAGCCACAGATGAAAGGAATGGAGAATTTAATGAGATCATATCAAGATTGTTAGAGAATGACCTAAGGCAACCATAAGCAAGAGCAGTGGGTTTGTTAACAAAACAAGGAAAGCATCAACATTCAACCACACCACTAATGGAATAGAACCTGGGCAGGGTTGTACTAGAGCTTACCAATGATAGTATAATGAAAGAAAACAAAGAGAGGTAGGACAGCCAGAATTACCAGTTGAGGGGCACTTTAGGAAATATGAGAGAAGGATGCCTATACAAGGTGTGTGAGTAAGAGGGGGAGGAAAATTAGTTAAATATGAGGTGCTATATCCATAAGGAAAGTTCAGCTTGTGCAAATTTGTTCCCCATTGCTTTTTAGTTGGGGTGATGTAGGTTCCATGGTCAATTCAGTTGAATTCAATTAAGCTCAATTCAATTTATAAAAATGGCCATTTATTGCTTTTATGTAATATAGAAATCTTTCATTTAGGTTCAATTTTAGACCTTAATTCAAACTCATGGCAGGTCAGTATGCTTTCTGTACTTAGAGTGAGAGGTCATTCATATATTCTAACCTAAAAGATAAGCACTCTCTGAGATGGGTAGCAAAATATTTTGATTTGTCTCAAAGCCAGATCACCTGGATTAACCTAAAAGTCCTAGTAAGTGCTGAGGATTAGCACCAACAACAACAACAAAAATAATATCAATAATCATTTATCTCAAGGGTTTTACATTCTATTGAAAGAGGTTTGGAAGAAGGCAGGGAATAAAGTACGTAAATGTATTCTAGGTTTCCTCTTGGCCTACCCTGTGACTCCAACATGCTCTGAATAGCTGAGATCCCTGCTGAATTATATTGACCTATATTTTCACCATTCCCTTTCCTTGTGTATCATAAAAAACAAAAACGAAAAAAAGAAAATTTTGAGAAAGAGATGTAAATTATGCAAGGAAATTTGGAAGCATTTACATTGAGTAGACATCAGTACCAATATTTTTCTAAAGTACTAAAAATGTCCTTTTTGATGCTCTGACTTTTTACTGTTCATAGGTTCTTTGAAGAAGGCTGTTATGTTTTGATATCCCATGAAACCCCCAAGCCAAAAAGAAAGAAATAATGAAGCATGTTATTCTGGCAGATTAAATATGTAAGTAATATCTATGAAATATGGGTTGTTATAGTAAGGGATAATAGACAGAATTTATACTCCATTGGTACCCTTAGAACATAAAGAGATCTTAATAAGATCATATTTCTGGCAGCTGGATCTTCTGACCTTTAGGAGCTCACAAGGTCATAGCCTAGTTCAAAATTCCTTTCCCTGAAAACAGAAGGGAAAAGACACAACAGAAAGGGAAGCCATTGCAAGTCCATATGCCTTCAGGCCAAATGACAATGGCTCAGGTAGGAAGATAAAGGCCATACTCATTCTCCTCCATCCTTGAGACTTACAACAGTCCTTGCTTCCTCTCCTTAACACAATTAAGAAGAAAAGATCTTCTCTTCCCTCAGGCTTCTGTTAAGCCTGTCAACAGTGTCCAGGAAATTGTACCCAACTTAATCAACTAAGCATTTATTAAGACCCTATTTCATGTTAGTCAGTGGACTAGGCTCTGGGGAAATGTGCGTGCACACACACACACACACACACACACACACACACACACACACACATGCGCACGCACGTACACACTGAAACAATCCCTGTGCTGAATGAATTTATAGTGGGAAACAACATGTACATCTACAGCAGCGGTTCTCAACCTGTGGGTCTAATGGAGACACCCTCCCCTATCCATCTCCAGGCAGATACGCCCACATATGAGTATTAAATGGTCTAGGCATTAGGAAGGTTGAGAATCACTGATCTATAGGCATTTTGAGGATCAAACTATTGCTAGGTCCTAGCTGACAAAAGTGACTCCTTGTTTGAACAGTGATGGATCCACCTGTATGCCAGGAAGTTTCAGATGACTTGGTCAGACTTCAGACTGCAAAGTTAGCAAGCTATTAGCATAGCAAATTTCACAGATGTGTAAGGTTAGCAAGCTGATCCAATCACAGTCTCTTTATGGTTTATAAGGAGTAGATTGCAGTCCAGATCACCTGCCATTTGACTCTCCCTTCTGTCTCCCACCCACACAGCCCTTGTGAATCTGCCTAACAACCATAATCAGATATAAAGGCAAAGACTAGGTAGATCTGGACCCTCATTTGGGGTACAAAGACCACTGCACACCCCAACCAGTGGTGCATTTCCTTGGCACTAAAGAGTGAGGGAGTCACATAAATGTGCATACCTGGGAGTAATAAACTACCTGACATGATCTTTGACCGCTTAGGTGCCTTCTAAATGCCTCCTCACACATAATCATCTCATAACTATATACAAAACACACGTGAATAAGATATAAGGTAACCTTGGAGCAGAAGGGATTAGCAACTTAAAGGAACTAAAGAAAGTAGTTGAAGATTGAATTCTAAGAGGCAGACTTGAGGAGGGAATGCATTAATGCTATAGAGAACAGCAAGTGCAAAGGCATTGATTGAGACAAAAATGGAGGGAGGGTAGTACATAAGTGACAAAGAGGTAGTAGGATTGAAATGTAGCATCAGTGGGAGAACTAGAAAAAAAATAGAAATCTGGAAAGGAACAGGTTGTGGAAGCTTTAAATAGTGAAAGATTTTTTTTTCCTTTAGAGGTATTAATTAGGAAGTCATTGTAACTTATTAAATAGTGGTAAAAATGTAACATAGGCAGTCCTGTGCTTTAGGAAAATAATTTTGTTGGTGAAATAGAGGAAGGATGGGAGTGGGGAAATGTAAGGAAGGGATGCCAACTAAATGAATCTAAATTAGACTATTATTCATTTTCTGAACTCCTCTAGATGACATAAAAATGTCATCTATACTTTTTATCCTTTGATCTTGTTTACTTGATTTAAATGTTTATAAATGAAATTTGATCCAAAATATCACCCACTCCACTGTGAATATTTGTCATAAAATCTATAAAGAAGACTAAATATATAAATTCATTATTCTGCATATTCCTCAACTTACAGAAAACACAAATTCTCCACAATTCAGTAGATGAGCTCAAAGAGTTGTTTTAGGGAAAAACAAAACAAAATACATATTCACACATGCACTTTTTAATCAACCATTCAGCCTCACTGAATTAGGCAAGTGGAAGGAGGGAAGGAAGGAAGGAAGGAAGGAAGAGAGGAAGGAAAGAAGGAAGGAAGCAAGGAAAGAAGGAAGGAAGGAAGGAAGGAAGGAAGGAAGGAAGGAAGGAAGGAAGGAAGGGAGGAATGGAGAAAGGAAGAAAAGTAGGTAGGAAAGAAGGAAGGAAGGAAAGAAGGAAAGAAGGAAGGAAAGAAGGAACAATTATCAATCACCTACAGTTCCAGGCACTATGCAAAGGTCTTTACTAATATTATTTCATTTGTTCCTCAGAACAACTATGGTTGATAGGTGCTATTATTATTCCTGTTTTACAGTTGAAGAAACCGAGGCCAACAGCAGTTAAGTGCTTGACCCAGATTCACAAAGCTAGGAAGTGTTTGAGACTGGATTTGGTCTTCTTAACTTAAGACCAAGTACTCTATCCACTGGGCCACCTACCTAACTGCTTCTAGCTATCTTAGAGGAAAGGCACATAGACTTGTCAGGCTATAACCCCAAACCTTTCCAGCTTGGTAAGACTTAGAAGAGCTTAAACTTTGCTAAAATATTTCTAGTGAGTCCTGGGTCATTTCCACATTCTGAGGGGAGTATTTGAGTAGAATTTCACTGGAGAATTATGTCTGCCCTCAAAAATATAGAAGCAGAAATAATTAATTAAATATTTCAATTAAAATATCTTTTAAGCTTAACCCTTTTTTTAAAATGCAGGAAAAAATAAATGAAGCTGCATCATATATCTCAAAAGATGTATTTTTAATGAAATATTAAAAATACTTGGATGATTGATTTATCTAGATTTATAGCAATACTGGAGTAGCATGATGAAAAGGGTTTGTCAACTACTCCTATTTGCACTCATTCAACTACTAACTCATCACCTCTATTGGTTTCTGGGTATAAAGGATTATTAAAAAAAAATCTCTGGCACTGCAAGTTGTAAAAAAAAAAAGATTTATACTTTCTCTCTCTCTGTCTCTGTCTCTGTCTGTCTCTTCTCTTTTCTCTCCCTTCTTCTTACCATCCTCCCCACCCCATAAAACAAAAGAAAAAACTTGTTAAAACTATTTTTCTGTTCTTTAGGAACATCCATTTCTCAATTGCATTTTTATTTCAGATAAATACACACAAACTAGCAGAAGTCTATCATTGATGCTTTATAAAGACAAAGTATAAATGTGAAACAAATTAAGATAATCAGTGGCACAGTGAATAGAGTTCTGGGTCTGGGGTCAGGAAGACTCATCTTCCTGACTTCAAATCTGGTCTCAGACCCTGGGCAAGTCAGTTCACTCTTTTTACCTTAGCTTCCTCATCTGTAAAATGAGCTAGAGAGGGAAATGGCAAACCACTCCAGTATCTCTGCCAAGAACACCCCAAGTGGGGTCACAAAGACTGAAAAAACCCCACTGAATAACAACAAAAGATAGGCACAATTTCCCATGCCCTAAAAGAAAAAAACAAAATGGTTTCTAAGAAGTGGCTCATAGCCGGAAAGGAGAAAAAAGATTACTGCCATGCAGTCTGTACAGATTACAGCCCACCCAGCATCTGTCCTAGTACTCCCAGTGCCCTATTGACTCAGAAAACTTCACTAACAGAATTTTGATTCTGTCCCTGGTGGTAACTACTTCTTCCTGTGTTTTTGCTATTCCAGCACAAACTTCTTTTTTCCCAGCTCTTTAGGAGCTGGTTTCCCCTTTAAGTTTTTTTTTTCTTTTTTTTCCCAAGGACTTAATGAATTGACAGTTATAGGTCACCCAGACCTTTCACTTATTTTTTTTTTTTTTGGTCCTTCGGCATTGCTTGCCTTTCTGATCCACCAAAGGCCTTATTAGTACCTAGTACCTCACAAAGGGATCAACTGTCATGGGTGAAATATTTACATGAGTTTAACACCTTATTATCAAGATCTTCTTTTGTGATTAGGTCTGTGACTTTTTTTAAATACAATTTTATTATTAGGTTAAAAAAAAACAGTAAAAGCTTAAATCATAAAAGATGTTATACTAGTTATACCCTGTTGAAATGGAAGCAAAATTTCTCCATCTCAGGAATCTTGATCTCATTGGCAATGAGATTGAAACTTTAAGGATGTTTGGCTTAATGTGTGTTTCTCTGATATTTGCTGAACATTTGGTTTTGTTCAAGATTATATCTAACACTGGGAGAAACAGTTTAAAAGTTGTTGTTGATTTTTCTTTTTTTGTTTATTTGTTCATTTTTACCATGCTCAAACACCTTTCTTGGCTGTGGAGTCAGGATTATTAAGACATTTTTATCTTGTTTTTGTTTGGTCCTGGCTGTTTCTTGTATTCTACTCATTATTGTTACCATCTCTATGGGTTCAGTCAAGTTTAATAGCTTAAATTCGACTTTAGCAGTTAACTCTGAACTAAAGTTCAAAAAATATTTTTTTTCTTTGAAATATCTATTGAAGGGGAATTATTCAAGAGGCAAAAAGTATGTAGATAGATAGATAGATAGATAGATAGATAGATAGATAGATAGATAGATAGATAGATATAGATAGCCAATAGCTGTAGATTTAACATATCTATATAATTTTAAATCATGAATACTGGATTCCATTTGTTTTTTATAGAGCAATTAAAGGGTGGCAGCACAACTGAACCTGGAATCATGAGACCTGAGTTCAAACACAGACTCTTGACTACTTGAATCTTAACTCCTCTAAACCTAGCTTCATATTCATAAAATGGGGATAATAATAATTGTCCAGGCAACTAGGGGGCATAGAGAATAAGTGTGAAACATGGAGTCAGAAAAGTCTGAATTTGAATCGTGCTTTACACATCTAGCATCTGTGTGAACATTGGAATATATCACTTAAGTTCTCTGTATCTCCCTTCCTTTATCTTTAAAATGGTGATAATATCAAGTACCTTTCTCCCTGAGTTCTTGTGAAGATCAAATGGGTTAATGTATATAGTGTTTTTTTTTCAAATTTTAAAGTAATAAAGAAATTAGTTGCAGTTGCTGCTGCTGCTAATACTACTATCTCCCAAGTTTAATGCAAAGAAAATACCCTTCAAATATAAAGCACCAAATGAATGCAAGGAGTTACTGTAAATTACCACCAGACATCAATCATTACTTTATAATGAACCTTTTTATATGATTGACTCTCATATTTGTTCTCATCAAATTCAATTAGGTCATTGGCATATAATGTTTGTATTTATAAATCAAATAAATATTGAAAAAAATAGAGCCAGAAAATTAGGTTACATGTTTGTTTAAGCTTTGATTTTCTATCTCATTATATTTTTGGTACTTGTTTCCTTTGGACTCCTACTCATTGCCCCACCAACAAATGTTCTGATTAAAGTAATGTTGATTAAAATGATTAAAAAAAAATGACACTACACCGTGTTCAGATTTTAACTTATGTAAGGAAGAAATTATTAATCATATGAAAAGCTGACCTTTAAAAATATGGCTCTTTTGAAAGAGACATCTTGCCTTTGTTGTTTTCCTGGTTTGTCATATGATGTATTGCATACTGGCAATAGCAGCAACAAAACTCAAAGTAAAATTCCTTATCATTGTTTAAGAAGTAATCTTATGCACTGACTGTGACCATTGAAAACTTCTTTAGTTAACTCTTTAAAGGCTTCAAACTGGAAACTCATTAAAAAAGATGTAGAAACCACAAAATTTCATTTTATGTATCCCCCCCACCCCACCTCAATACCTTGATCCAATGAAAAAACAATGAAAATTAATTTGTGTTTAAAGAGATGGATGTATAAGACTAAACAAGAACTACAACAAGTTTCTCTTGGAGGGGTCTGTTTAATTTGACTGAAATCTCACTGTGGTGGGAGTATCTAGTCTCATAGCTGGTACTATTTATTATTTTCTCACAATTTTCTACTCTCACACTCTTGCTTAACAAACAAAGACCTATTTACCAGTTATGGGAAGCACTTTCTATTTTCATATTTTACATTATGGCAATAAATGAAAGTGAATGGGAAACATCTGGAATTCAAAAATGTATTAGGGCTTTTATGAAAGAGTGCCATGTATTACAAAGAATGCTGACATGGCAGTCAGAAGAGCTACTCACAGTTTATGTTTGTTTTTCAAAACACGATTTATTGTCTTGACTTTGTTCTTATTGAGTTAGACCAGGTAACTATCAAAATCACAAGACCTGCTTGACTCCCAGCATTATTTGTTTTTAGAGCCTCGTGAAGAAGGCCAGCCACCCATCACTAATTGGGTCAAACTGTCCAAGTGCATACATGAGAATTTATCAGTATAATAAGGACAAAGGCCAGACAGAGAAGCAGCACAGAAAGAACAAAACACTTAGAATCAGGAATCCTAGAGTTGAGTTCACATAGCTGTGTGACCAAGGATATGTCATTTTAACTTGCTGAGTCTTGACTTCTCCATTTGTAAAGTGAATGCAGTAAGATTTGTACTACCATCTTTGACAGGTGAAGACCCTCTGTATACTGACCCCCCTATGTATGGTAGTTGTATTCTTATCTTGCTTGTAACAAATATCTAGAAAATTCATTAACCATCTTCCCTGATTATCTCCTTTAGGTACCTCAAATTAACTATAAGTTTTGTCTTATGAGTGATAAAATGTGTCCAAAATAAAGTCATATTACTTTGAATTACTGGTACATGTAATATTTCTACAATGCTTCTTAATTCTGCAATGTGCAATGTGCTCAATCATATCATCAATCAGTCATTTAAAGAGGAAAATCTATTTTATAGCAGGATATGACAATATTAGGCATACATACACATATATGCATATATGTAAGTGTATCCATATGTATTTATATAAAGTAATTAATATTGCAGTATAATAATTCAATTTATAAGTTAGCACAGGATCTGCTAACATAAAAATCAAGGAATTAAAACCACCTTATTCTCAGTCCCATTACAAATCACCTACCTTTTTCTATTGCTTCCTATTCCTATGCTATTATGTCCTTCCTTGCTGTTTCATTCTTAATTCTACCTCATGTCTAAGCACCAATCAATCATTAAAAGAGAATTCATTAAGGGCCTATGATGTGCTATGGGCTATGTGAGGTGCTAATGATCAAGAGAATAAAGATACTCTGCTATCAAGGAACTTACATGCTATTGGGGGAGATAATAAATACAAAATAAATATGTAAAAAAAAAAAGATGTACAAAATAAATTCTAGATAGTTATTTTGAAGGGAAATACTAGAAATTACAAGGTTTACAAAAGGCATGATGGAGAAAGTACCATTTGAGCTAAACCTTGAAGGAAAATAGAGACTCTGTGGTGTGGTATGGAGGAATATGGTACACATAAGAGGAAAAAGAAAGTCTATGTCAAAACACAGAGATGGGAGATAGATTGTCTTATATAAGGAATAGCAAGATGGTCAGTAATAAAAAGACAAGGAATTAATGAATAAGAATAAAGCACCATATGACAATTGAAAGACTGAATTGAAGCAAATTGCAAAGACCTTCAAATTACAAAATAGAGTTTACATTTGATTCTAAGGGCAAGTGACAGCTACTAGAGTTTATTGAATAGTGAATTGGCATAGTTATACCTGAAATTCTATAGTAATACCCTTTTTTCCTACTGTGTCAAGGATGGGCTGGAAAAGGGATCTACTTCTAGCAAGGAGACCATTCAGGAGGCTATTTCAATAAACTAATTTAAAAGTCATCAGAGCATGTATTAGGGTGGTAGGCCTCTGAGGAGAGAGAAGGAGATGGATGGGAGAGCAGTTAAGGAAGTAAAAATCAACAAAATGTACCAAAGTATTTGATGAGATTGAATAAGGAGCAAAGGAGGACCCTAAATATCTGAATGCTTATGATTGGAAGGATGGTGTTCCTAGACAAAAACAGAGAAATTTAAGAGAGGGTTTGAGTTGGGAGATAGATAATGAATATGCTTTAGCTTGGACATTTTGAGTTTGTTATGTCTATAAAATATCCCCTTCAAAACATCTAACAAATAGAAGTCCTGATGAAGCAGGACTAGAGGTCAAAAGGTAGAATAGAGCTGGATAAACACATGGGAGTCATGTGTGTAGAGATAATAATTTGATGTGGGAAATGTTGAGGAGAGAGATAGAAAAAGAGAGACAGAGACATGGAAATAGGAAGGACAAAGATAGAAATTTTGGGTTGGATACAATTAGTGGGCATGTACAGAAGACAGAGCAAGACAGGTAGAACACAAATAGACATCAAAAAAAATTAAAGATTTCAGAATATGGAGGAAGAGGGAGTTCTCAACATTGTCAAGTGTTTCAGAGATATAAAGAAAGATGATAACTGAGAGATTAAAAGACATTGAATTTAGCAGTTAAGTGATCACTGATAAAGTTGAGTGATGAGGTCAGAAGGTTAAATTTTCAAGGACTGACAAGTACGATCTCTGACCTTGGCCTCTATGTTGATTGCTTTCAAGTAAGACTTTTCTGGGTTTATTCAAGTTATAATGCTTATCCATGTGCCAAATATCTAGTTGAAGTGCTGAAATTTAGGGCTATGGTTATCAAAATGATCATAAGCTTTACAACTGCAAGGAACATTAAAAATAATCATTCATTTAAAAAGTGCACAAGTACTGATAGGATTAGTAATTAGCCTAAAGCTACATAACAGATAAGTGGTAGAGTAAAAAATCTGTTGAGAAAGTCCTCTATACCCAGTGTTGTCATTTCTCCTCCTTTCACTTGATTCTAAAAACTGATTTAGTTTCTAACCTCATCATTCAGTTGAAACTGTCTCCAAACTGCTCTCTTTTTTCTCTTAATTGCTCATTACAATGGCCTTTTTCCATTCCTGCAATCTTAGCATAGGCCCTTATCATTGCTGGGCTGAAATAGCTTTGTGACTAATTTCCTTCTCTCAAGGTTCTTTCCATTCCAGTCCATCTTCCAGTTGGCTGACTAAATGACCTGCCTAAATTG
Source organism: Pseudochirops corinnae (assembly GCA_028646515.1). Taxonomy (NCBI): domain Eukaryota; kingdom Metazoa; phylum Chordata; class Mammalia; order Diprotodontia; family Pseudocheiridae; genus Pseudochirops; species Pseudochirops corinnae. Next base: position 292,237,890 of record CM053586.1, on the reverse strand, counting down.
AAGGCCTAACCATATCACTCTCCTATTCGAACAATTCCAGAGGTGTTCTATTATCTCCATTTGATTTTGGAAGCCCTTCATAATCTGGTCCCTTCCTACCTTTCATGTTTTTTCACACCTTAATTCCATTCACATACTCTTCAATTGAGTGAAACTGGCCTCTTTACTGTTCCTTGAACAAGAAACTCCATCTCTCAATTTTTGTCATTTACACTAGTTTCCCTTCATACCTGGAATGCCCTCTGTCCTCATCTCTGCCTCTTGACTTCTTTGTCTTCTTTCAAGTCTTCAGCTAAAACCTTCAACATCCCTTTCCCAATCCTTCGTAATGGTAGTTCCTTTCTTCTGAGATTATCTCTAATTTGGCTGGTCTATACCCCAAGAGACTGTTAGGTCTTAGTCTGTAAGAGGATAGTGGATTTTTAAAAAATCTTTCTTCATATCCTTAGTGCTTAGTAAAATTACTGGCACATAGTAGGTAATAAATGCTTATTAGTTTGAGCTGATCTTGACCAGAGAATGGTTCCATAGTATTTTAATACTTCCTTTTTGCTTTCTTATAGTATTTTTTTCCTTGACTTGAAATCTCTGGATTTGGAATATAATGTTCATGGAAAATCTCACTTCAGGTTTTTTTTTAAAGAAGATGACTAGCGTATTTCTTCTATTTTCACTTTCCCCAACTGCATATTCTAGGTTTTTGTCAAATAGTTTCAGGAGTTGGGCTAAAATGCTTCCTCCTATTCAACCACCTGGGTTGGTTTCTCTAGGCAACCCGATTTTGCCAGCTGTTTGTTCTTAGACAAGTCAACTAATATTGAAGGGAACTGTTCTTTTATATATGGAATGATTATAGTGTTCTGTTTCTTTATCTCAAAAAAAGATGCTATGAGATACAAATGAGATAAACTTGAAAAACTCTAAACCATAAAGCTCTACGTGTAAAAGTTATTATTGTTATCATGATCATCATCTAATCCTTCTCATCATTTCTTGCACAATTCACATAGATATAGTTGTAGACAAGTCACTATCCTGCTATTATTGTTCTATTTTTCAAAATAATTTTATTGATTTTTCTTTGTTTGTTTCTTACATCCATAGTTATTCCAGGTATCCCTCTCCCTCTCCCTACCAAAGAGCTATCCTATACAAGTAGTATTTTTAGAGGGGAAAGAAAATATTGTTTTATAACAAATATTCTGTAGAACAAGTATATGAAATTACTGCTTTTTTGTAACAGAATAAGAGTCCTATAGTATAATCTAACTTTCTGAACACAGAAGTACCTTTCTGCCAATTTCCAATTCCAATAGCAGACAGAATTGTGGGAATAATATATGACTTACCTGATTCGAATATTGTTTTGCTTCTCCATTATATCTTCAAAGTTTTTAATTCCATTTCCATTTTGAAAGATTTTTATTCTGTTGAATATACACATCTATAAAAATGTTCTTAAATATTTATGGATTAATATTATATCCAGACAGCTGTGGGTAAACACTTTGTCAACAATAATGTTCTGGCTCTAAGACAGTTTGTCATTTATTTTTAGATTTCTCAAAGATATTTTAGTTGTCATTGTATATGTGTTGGAATTTGTAGTCAGTTTGTAAATAATAGTAAGCTCCTTTGTAAATATAGGTAAGTGATCATTTCTTTCTAGGCATCTGTAGTGCCAACACAATATTCAGAGCACTGACAAGGACTGTGAATATGCTGGCACAGTGCTCAATTGTAAAATATAACAGAATCTCCATAGAGAAGACAGAAGCAAAACATTTATTCAGAAACCAGAAAAAACAAATCCCAACACCAGAAAGTCAAATACATCATAACAGCAAAGAAGTTAATACATCAAGCATACCATGATTTTTAACCTGCAAACAAACATTTACTCACAAGCCTAGCTGTCTCCCTTGGTCTGTCCTCTCCTCCCTCCAGCTCTAACTCCCAGCTTCCTGTGGGTTCTATTTCACTTTTCAGCAAATTCCTCCCACCACAGGCTCCAGGTGATTACATTCAGCCTACTAGGGGACAGGGAAGATCTTTAATGCAGGGAAGGTCTTCAAATTCCCTTAGGCTTATTAAGGGAAAGGGAAGATCTTCAAATTACCATTACCATTACAATATCTACTTGTTCCTAAATTTTAAAGCTTATGATGATATGCTGTACAATTTC
>CM053586.1:292208626-292235205 GCA_028646515.1 Pseudochirops corinnae | reverse complement strand
ATACATATATACACATACTTATGAATATTTCTTTCCTATTGCAGTAATGTCAGTATTAATATAAATTAATGTCATATAATCTTAGTATTGGAATAGAGCTTAAAGATCATCTTAACCATTTCCTGATCAGCTAATCTTATTTTTCTAGAACTGGTGAAAATTTTTAGTTAGAATTTAATTTTGCTAAAATCCCATTCTATGACATCAATTTGTAGAGGGTTGCATTCTTTGAACAAACAGTTATTGAGTAGTTACAAAATGTGTTGCAGTATATACAAAAAAACATAGGACATAAATTCTACTCTCAAGAAACTTACTGTCTACTTGACCAACTCTAAAACATATTTAATAAATCATATCAGAAAGGTGTTTTATTCTGTGTTTGTATTCCACTAATGAAATCACAAATAATTGCTGTTTTGATCTGATACTTCCATTAAAATTCTATGATTAAAAGCTTTGTAAGATGGAGATGATTCTGTATTTGGGAGGCTATCCTTTCAGAAGGCTAGTTCTAGAAGGTAATACAAACATTGGAAGGAGTTTGGAGCACATACTCAGAAACATATGCTTTTCTTCTGGGATCAGAAAGCTATTTCTGGAGATTTTCATCATAGGTTGGACCTAGGATAATGATTTCATTAGCCATAGTAACCCTTAAAAATTATCAAATCAAAAAGTTTGTATGAACTGTATCAATAGAGGGAGGAACACTGGTAATGAAATCATAAATCTTGAAGCACTGAAATAATTATTAGACAATCAAACAATACTCCACAGCATTGATATCCAATTCAAATCCTAATAGAAGTCACTAGTTTGTGTAAAAGAATCTCTGTAGGCTGCATATTAACTTAGTTTTAAAAAGTAATTTTATAACTAAGTTTTATTGTATTAATACATTTATTTTGTTAAATATTTCTCAATTGTATTTTAATCTGGTTATGGATATACTCCCAAACTGAAGGCCAATGAGGAGTAGGATTCTTTAGAAGTGCCTATTATATTGGCTTTAAATTTCACTACCTCTGAATATATTTGCTTCTTTGGTAAAATATTTCTAGCTTACTAGATCTTCAACATAGATGTTTCTGCTTCTGCAATAATAAGTTTCAACTGCTTAAATACCTTCTTGCCTCCTCTTATTAATCCTTTAAGAGTGACCACTAGTCTCCTGTCTTCTGTAAAGCCTTAACTCCAAATTAAAATTATCTCTCCATCATCTGAATCTTTAGAAACTCAGAACTGGGAAGACATCATACTCATCAAATCTAAATTGTAGCCAAGCTAAAATCTCTTCTACTTCAATATGCCTTAAGTTCCTAACAATGAATGCTTAATAAGTTTTTGTAGTGAACTGGCAGATTCATGAAGTAAACCTGATGAAGATTTTCCATCAATGATAGATGGAAAGTTCAATACCCATTCCCTTTGGAAGCACCTCTAGTTTTTAGGAAGTTTTTTTATAACAATGGATAAAAAATATACTTTTAAAATTATTATAATTGCTATGCATTCTTTCTTTTGGGACCAAGCATAGAAAATCTCCCATAAAGCAGCCCTTTCAGTAATTGAAGATATCAGTCATGTCTTTCCTCTCTCTCTATGCCTCCAGCAAGCCTTCTCTTTCCCTAGATAACTATTTCCAAATCTGTCATCTAATAATAGGAATAACAACTTAAGAAAAAAGAATTAGAAGACAGTAGATGTAGTGACTACCAAATAATATCATGAAAAGATGAAATGCATGATAAAATATTTTAAAAGACAGAAGACAACTCATTATTGAAATTACAATCAAGCCTAATTCAGGCCAGTCCAGGGATTCAGGTTTCACTTTAGAATGCAGCCATCCACTCATGGGATATAATGTGTAACAACAGTAACTTTTATAATAATAAAGGTAAAAAAAATATTTAGCTTCTAGGCTAAAAAGAAGATAATTAAGGGAAAAATGATTTTTGCTCCCCATATTATGTCTATATCATACATAATACCTAGCTACTCTATCTCAAGAAGATATCCCCAAAAGTTACTGAGAATTCACTAAAACCTTTGTTACCAATTCCCATAGACTGGACCTTTTGTGCATTTTACTACAAGGCAAATGAATAATGATCCTGAACCCACACCTATTAAATAAAACCAGATTAGGCTACATAAAACAGTTTCTGCGCCTACTGCTACTGATATGTGAGTCATGCCTGGATCAATCACTAAACAAGTATTTATTATGCATCTACTACATGTCAGGACTTTGCTAGGCTCTGGCAATACAAGGACTAAGAAAGTAATTATCTCAACCATAAGGTCTTTATAATGGAGGAGATAACATAAAATATAGAGCACAAATATAAATTTAATAAATTCTTGTGTGTATGTATTTATACATATACACACACACATATAGATATATTTGAAAATACTTATTTCAGAGTTCAGATTGATTAAATATACCATGAAATATTATTTCATGATTATACATATGTATTTTATGGATATACATGTGTATTATATGTCTCTAAGTCGATATGTATATGTGTATCTGTGTCAAGTTTTTCTTTTTTTTTAAGAATGGGGCAGTTGGTCATGTTTAGAGGTAGTAGTAAAGAACATTGGCTGAAAGGGAGAGGATGTAGAATCTAGAGAGAGGAGGAATGATTGAGGATGCAATCTCCTGCAGAAAATGGGAGCAAATGAGATCAAGTACGCACATGGAGGGGATGGATATTGGCAAGTAGAATTGCCATCTAATTTTAAGAGTGGTTTCAATATTTTTCTAATTCAAATAAGAGACTAAGTTCTTATCTTGGTGTGAATATGGAGATATATTGTAGAATTCTGAGAGGGGAGAGGTGGTTTAGAATAATTTTTATTGAGTATGAGATGGAGAATAACTTAGAGAGGAATAAAAACGCTACCATGTTTTAGAGATGGGGCAGTTGAAATTGGTAACATGAATTTTCACTTTATGGAGTCCTCTTCCTTATAGGATTTCTTTCAGCTTTTTTCTGCTATTTATGATGAGTGGAGAAGACAGATGATCTAAGTAATGTATGGTTGAGATTTGGCAAGAGAAAAATGGAAATAGGGTAAGTGGGAAAGGCATTTGAGAGCAGAGAACCATGGTAAGATGAAATAGATAAATACTGGGTTGATGTTGGGAAGAAAGGAAAGTGACTTTAGAGTAGATAAAATTATCTGAAAAAGTATTGAAGGAAAGAGTTGTGGGGAATGCCAAGATCTAATGCATGAATAACCATTAGTGTGGCTGAAGTCCATCAAAATAGTATACTGATCATGAGACTTAAGGTTGATAAAATGGTAAGTTTGAAGGATCATTTAAATTATTTACATAAATATTAAAGTACGCTCAAGTAGGTAGGAGTTATGGAGAAGTGGAAGATGGTGAGCCAAGTCCTGGTTTCTTTGAGAAAGGAAGGAGATCAGTTTACTATAGCTATCTTACTTTTTTATTTTATGAAGAATGAGAATAATTTGTACTTCTATTGTTGTTGTTGGGTTTGTTTTGTTTTGTTTTGTTTTGTTTTGCTTTTTTGGAGGGAGGAAGGCAGGACAATTTATGTGTCTGAGGCTGAATTTGAACTCAGGTCCTCCTGACTCCAGGGCTGGTGCTCTATTCATTGTGCCACCTAGCTGCCTCTTAATTTGTACTTCAAAAGAGGAAAAAACACTGGTTAAAGGAGGAAAAGAGAAGTTCTAGATATCAAAAGGAGGAAAAAGAAATATCCCAACTCTCTCATTAGGATCAGTGTGATGTGTATGTGAGAGAAATTTTAGCCAGTGCTGAAGAGGATAGTTAGGGATGCCATGTCATCAGAAGGGAACCAGGTCTCTGGGCTATAAATGGGAAAAGTGTGAGAGGATGAAATTGAAAATGAAAAGGGGTCTATTTGCTACGGAACAGGGATTTCAGAGGGGACAATGGAAAGAGTTGGCAGGATTGGATTAAGGTATGGTTGGGATTAGGTTTAGGGGAATGAAATTAAGAGATCAGTAAGGGGTTAGAAGATAGTTTTATTTTACATGTTTACAAATTGACTATTAGAGGAGTAGGGAGAGAAACAGGAGCTCCTACTACCCTATTAACATAAGGGTAACAGCAGGTGGCATATGGGAAAAGAAGTTCACACAAGGGATGTTGAGGAGGGAACTGGTCAGGCTTTGTATCTGTTCCTTCAGATGGGAATTGTTAGAAGGGTTTCAGGCATTAGGAGATATTCTTTAGCCTAAGAGTGAACATAGGTTCATAGCTAAAATATGTAATTAGATTTGGTTGTCATCATATAAAGTTAGACACTGGACTTGTTAAAATTAATACAAAGTAAAAGAAGATAATAAAAATGAGGAAAAAAGATGTCACATGCAATCAAAACAACTTCAACTTAATGTAATTAAACACGTTATTGACACTGGGAAATTGGGAAGATAGTAGGGAAAAAGATATTAATGCTGGTTGCAAAACTTCACTAAGAAATTTAAGCTAAATCTATTGCCATAATAAAGAGAGCACCACCAGATAATTTATCAAAAATCTTTGACTTCTTATATATAGAAAGAAATGGAAGACAAGGACAACATTGATTAAGAATTTAAAATTGATTGTAAAAATCTTATAGAAAAGCGTTTTGGAAGATTATGAGAAGTGTTAACTCATAAAATATTGAAAAATAGTGGGTCGAATAGCAAGCATAAAGCTCGGTGAGAGATCCAGCTAAGGAAAGACATTCCAAGGACATTTAAATATGAATCCAGAAGGACAAAAAAGTAGAGGAAAAATGGAAACACATGCACATGTGCATGTATATGTATATATATATATATGTATATATATAAACACATAGATATATACCTATATACATATTTTTATTAAAAATATTTCACCATCAAAGATAGTTCAACTACCTCTCATTCAGACCCCGACATCACAATTGCAGATATGCTACATGAGATAGTGGAAAGGCAAAGCACAAACATACCCACACACATACACACAACATGAAAGGACACTAAACTCCTACATAATGGGTCTGGTCTAAAGGTGACAAAATTTTTTCCTTTTTTGTGTATATTCTTTATTATTCTGAATTTAATAGTCATCAAAAAGCTGTATATTTCAATATATAACAAAGACTACGGAAGTGCATTATATGTTATGCATGTACCTTGAAGACAGGGACTGTCTTATGCTTTTCTTTTCATCTCTGGTATTTAATGCAGTGTCTGGCATGTAGTAGGTGCTTAATAAATGTCTTTTGATTACATATGAAACTACAAGTTGAGGAACACACAATAGTTTAATTGTATGCTAAATTTAACAAGATAACTATCACGCAGCACTGTCTGTGTCAATTCTGAATATTTTTTTGATTTTCCATTTTATTAATGCTCTTTCCTCTTTTTTTTTGCTCTGTATCACCACTTACATCTCTCCTATCTCATCCCTTCTGAACCCTAATAAATAAGTATAACCATGTAAAATAAATCAACACATTGGCCATGACTGAAATTTTACATTTCATCCCTTCTTTGCCAAGAAATAACTTTCTGAAGTCAGGATTGGCTATTGTGTTGAATTGTCTTTTAAAGCCTTTCAAAATTGTTTTCCTTTACATCATTACAACCATCATATGCATTATTCTTCTGGTGTTGCTCATTTCACTATGCACCAATTCATGCAAATATTTCCAGGTTTTAATTCTTTATATCAACAATTTCTTATGGTGCCATAGATTTCCATTATGTTTATATATATCAAAATTTGTTGAGCCATTCTCGTTAATGGACATCCTGTTTGTTTCCAGTTCTTTGGGGCTCAGAATGGTGCTTGTACAAAAATTTTGTACATGCACATCCTTTTCTTCTCTCTTTGGCTTCTCTGTAGTATTTCCCTATTGATATGTCTGGGTCAAAGGGAATATTCAGTTAATTGACTTTCTGAGTATTGTTCCAAATTGTTTCCCATAGTGGTTTGATGAATTACAGGTTCACCAACATTATATTATTGTGAGTGTCTTAGCACAGTCTTCCCAGTAAATGCCCATTCAAATTTCATCATCTTTAAAAAGAGCTGAAACAGCCTTATATCCAATGACAGATAAATTTTCAAAGTGCATGGAAAAGGATAAATTAACAAAGTTTTAGAAACTTTTTTCCAACATAATTATCATGTCAAATTATCAATGTCAAATAAGTTGACTCAAAGAATATCAAAACCTACAAAATTATTTTTCATCTGTTAAAAAATTGAAAATAATCTACACATACAAGGACACTCTTGATGAATATGTAAGAAATGACTAACATGTAGGCTTCTGTGGTTTCACATCTTTACAATAACACTGAAAGTTATACTGAATGTAATATGTATGTGTATGTATGTATGTGAATGTATATATGTATGCAAATACATACATACAATATGTATGTATGTGAATACAATATGTCAGTGTAATTATTGTTTTGTTCACTGTTAAAATAGTATTTGACTGAAAAGAATAAAATGCTGGCTTAAAGTCTTTCTCTCTCTCTGTCTCTCTGTCTCTCTCTGTCTCTTTCTCTCTCTCTGTCTCTTTCTCTCTCTCTATCTCTGTTTCTCCCACACGCAGAAACATGCATTTTGAAAGATATAACAAGAAGGGGGCAGAGTCAAGATGGCAGCATAGAAACAGGAAAACTTTGTGACTCCCCCCATAACCACCTCAAATACCTATAAAATATGACTCTAAACAAATTCGAGAGCTACAGAACCCACAAAGTGACAGAGAGAAACAAATCTCCCACTGAAGGCAGCCTGGCAGGTGGAAAGGAAGAGTCCAGTGCAACACACTGTGATCCGAACCCAGCCCCCTGTAAGCCCATGGTTTTAGCCCCAGGGTAGCCCCAATCAGGTGCTGCTGGAGCATGCAAGAGAGTGGACCACTAGCAGCTATGGCAGTTTCCAGAATTATCAACCCATAAATGCCAAAGACAAAGTAAAAATTAGTGGAACTCTGCTGGATCGGGGCGGGGGGGAAGGGGGTATGGAGGAGCGGGTCTGGCCCTCTGGCCCCAGAGCCAGAAGCAGCAGAAGTAGTGGCCCTGCAGTAGCCTCCACATGGCTGCTTCAGAGCTCCCAGCAGAATGTAGGGGGGCCAAGTGACCATTCAGAGGCTAAGTGCTCTTGCCTTAACCTGCCTCAATCTGGATTGCGATCTTGGGTGGTGGTCCTGAGATGTGTGACCAGTGAGTCAGAGTTTGTGGGGGCTGTAGAAACAGCACTTTTTTAATATCTCCGGCAGCTGTGAAAACCCCAGTGATTTGGGACAAAGCTCTCCCTTCTGGAAGCAGAGTTCTATTGTGGCAAAGAGCTCAAAAGTTAAGTAACTGAGTGGCAACATGAGCAAGCAAAGGAAGGAAAGCAAGCACAGCCATCCAACTTTAAATTCCGTTTTGGGGAACAACAGGGCAATTTTTCTTGAGAATTTCTTGAAAACTGCTTTCTAGGTTCTTTTTTTTATCATGGCTTTCAGCTACTCCAATAATTTTTAAATTGTCTCTCCTGGATCTATTTTCAAGGCCAGTGGTTTTTTCAAGGAGATATTTCACAATACCTTCTATTTTTTTCATTTGTTTGGATCTGTTTAATAGTATCTTAATTTCTCATAAAGTCATTTGCTTCCATTTGCTCCACTCTAATTCTGAAGGAATTATTCTCTTCAGAAAGTTTTGGAGATTGTTTTTCCATCTGACCAATTTGACTTTTTAAGGCATTCTTCTCCTCATTGGCTTTTTGGGCCTCTTTTGCCATTTGAGTTAATCTTTTTTAAGGTATTATTTTCTTCAGTCAGGTTGTTGACTCTCTTTTCATGATTTTCTTGCATCATTCTCATTTCTCTTCCCAATTTTTCCCCCACTTCTCTTACTTGGTTTTCAAAATCCTTCTTAAGCTGATCTATGGCTTATAACCAGTCTACATTTTTCTTGGAAGCTTTTGCAGCAGGAATTCTTACTGTGTTGTCCTCCTCTCATTCCATGGTTTGATCCTTTTTGTCCCCAAAAAAGGAATCTAAAATTGCGTTGCTGGGCTTGCTTTCCTTCCTTTGCTCCTTTGCTCCTTTGCCTACTCATGTTGCCAATCAATTACTTGACTTTTAGGTTCAGTAGAACTCTACTTTCAGAGCGGGGAGCTCTGTCCCAAATACCTGGGGTTTTTGCAGTTGCCAGAACTATTAGGAGGCCATCATTTCTGCAGCCCCCACCAGCTTTGGCTCACTGAAAATGCACCTCAGGACTACCACCCAAACACCATGATCCTGATCCACATCCGTTAAGGCAAGAGCACTTAACCTCTGAATGATTGCTTGCCACCCTCCCTGCCCCTGCAATCTGCAGGCTGGGAGCTTCTGACACAGCCACATGGAGGTGCCTTCAGTGCCACCACTTTAGCCACTTCTAGCCCTGGGGCAGTCAGCCAGACCCTCTCCTCCAAATTTATTTGAGTTCCACTGACCTTTCACTTAGTCCTTGTTTCTTATGGATTGATAATTCTGGAAAATGCCACAGCTGCCAGTGATTCTCACTCCAGACAGGGCTTGTTCTGGTGGTCCTAGGGCTCCAGCCACCAGTTCATGTGGTGCTGGTCTGGTTTCCCAGCATTCTATGATTAAGCCTTCCCGTCTGCCTGCCAGGCTGCCTTCAGTGGGAGCTTTGTTACTCTGTCATTTTGTGAGTTCTGGAGCTTTAAAATTTGTTTAGTCATTTTTATAGGTATTTGAGGTGTTTATGAGGAGAGCTATGGAGTTTTCCTGCTTCTACACCACCATCTTGACTCTACCCCTGTATGTTAAATTAAAAACCTTATTATTTTTTGTTTTCCATTTTTTAAACTCATATAAAAATTGGATTTAAGTGAGGCAGAGTTACATGAAGTTGTAAGTCTCACTCTCTTTTCCAGAGTCATATGAGTCCAGGGGCAAGATAATAGTCAAGACAACTAGTTATGGCTTGGGATGCAGTGGCATCTCCTAACTGAGTTCAAAGTGCTCCATGGCACCTGCTTCTGGCACTTTCATGGCCTCTTGGCACAAATTGTTTATGTCTACCTACTCCACCAGGGAAGTTTTCACATGCTTGTAGTAGAAACCCCTCTAACTCACCGATAAGTTTGAGGCCTGTTGGTTACCCTCAACCTGGTTTAGCCTGCTTGCCAAAACAGTTTTACTAGGGTGTGACTGTTGCATATGTTAAAGATTCTCAGAGGCACAATAAGAGTTGGGTGGCAGGTAAACACCAAAGGTAGAAAGTAGCCATGAAAAAGCATGCACAGGTAGAATAATAGTGCCTGTTTTTCAATTACTGCTTATTGACAAATATGGTTCTGAACAGTCCATTTCTTTCTTTCTTTCTTTCTTTCTTTCTTTCTTTCTTTCTTTCTTTCTTTCTTTCCTTCTTGCTTTATTTCTTTCTTTTTTCTTTCTTTCTTTCTTTCTCTTTCTTTCTTTCTTTCTTTCTTTCTTTCTTTCTTTCTTTCTTCCTTCCTTCCTGCCTCCTTCCTTCCTTCCTTCCTTCCTTCCTTCCTTTCATTTTTGGAGGGGGAAAGGCAAGGCAATTGGGGTTAACTGACTTGCCCAAGGTCACACGGCTGGTAAGTGTCTGAGGCTGGATTTGAAATCAGGTCTTCCTGACTTCGGGACCTGTGCTCTATTCACTGTGCCACCTAGCCGCCCCAACAGTTTATTTCTTTGAATAATTTAATTAAAACTAGAAAAAGTAAGACATCTGATTTCAAAAATATTACAAGAAAGGGTGTGGTGGAAAGAATGACAAAATGAGGGAATTCTACTTTCAAGTTTTTTAGTGTAGAAGAAAGGGAAGGCTTTAAATATTTATATAGTACCTTAAGGTGCCAGGCGTTGTGTTGAGATTTTTTTTAAACAAATATTAATCTCATTTTGTCATAACAACCCTTCAAGATGTTTACTTTTCTTATCTCCATTTTACAGTGGAGAAAACTGAAGGAAGCAAGGTTAAATGACTTACCTAGGGTCATACAACTAATACATATCCAAGACCATATTTAATTTCTGGTCTTCCTGACTAGGCTGAGTGCTCTATCCACTGTGTCATTTAGCTGCCTACAGAAAAGAAAACATATTTATTATATCTTTGAGCTGGGAATTAGCTCTGCTTTTCAAAATTTGTGTGTATGTGAATATTTGAAATGTATGTATAAAATGACAAATATATAGATGGAATCATTATTATTATTATTATATATTTAGAAATTGTCTATATATTTGGATATGTGTCTATATGCATTTGATGTATGTGGCTGTATGTGTCTATGCACACATGTACACATATACGTACATACACATATATTTACACATATACATATATGCTCATACATGTGTGTGATAAATTCCTATTCTAATTCTTGGCAGATTAATGAATTGAAGGATGAAACAAAAATTTAATTGATTTAAGGAGTTTGAAGAAAGTTCATTTTAAAAGGTTGCAAGAAAATGAAAATAAACCTGAAGAACAAAAATCTATAGGAAGGTATTTATATAAACTCAGAGGAGGAAAAATAATAGCATTGAAACAAATGGAAGCAAAAACGATTTAGATATACATGGTAATAGAGGGCAGATGGCAACCAAAGAACAGCCATTGTTGTCTTGTTACAAGCATTGAAAAAGTATTTGTGTCAATAGAGGGAAGTGATAAAACTATTAAAGCTCTTGGCACTGACTCAATGGAAAAAAAACAGATTTAATTGCCCCCAATATCTCTTCCCACTTGAACTGATATGTGCCAGCATCATGTCAGCAGGATTTTGGTCCAAACTGCCTTTGAAATCAAGCATTTCATTTAGGGGCTTCTATTTTATTTTTTTTAGAAATGGGGGTAATATGTAAAGATTACAAGATATTAAAAGTATGAAAGAAATGCAGGAAATTTTCTTCCCTTGAAAAAGTAACAAGAATATTTGTTTATATAACTTCTCTAAGAACCCAAGAGAACATGGTAATATTCTAAATATTTTGGAAAGTAACAAGAAAAATTATCTAACTTGTTATGCTTTATTAGCTAAGTATCTGTGGTGGCAGTACCAGCTTGCTACCAATTAACTTATGACACAAATTCCTATCACTGGCCATCTGGCCTGTTATTGTACTCATAAGAGTAAATTGGGAGTTTCATTTTTATCTCAATACAGGCTCATTCCTTTTTATTACGTGAAAAGCTGACCTTTCTACCCTATTGCAGCTGGTGGTCCAGATCCCAGAAAAGCATCTATTGAACTTGAGCTGTCAAATATAAAGGACAAACATAGCAGCAGGTAAGTGAACAAAGCCCTGTGCCAGTTGTTAGTAACCACATTATTAATGACAAATTCATCATGGTTCGGGAAGATCATTAAGCCATCACAAATGTTTGAATCATCTGCTATCAACATTTCCTTGGAAATATATATTTAGAAAGGACTGCATCTTCTCTGTCCTTATTCTAAGTCCTGAATTTGTAGAATAGTTCCCTTTGGGGGACATACCTCAAAGCATGTTATTTTAAATGCCTTTCTTTATCTCAACATTGATAAGTATTCACTTTTAAATAAAAAGTTAAATATTCCCCTTATGGAAATAAATAACAATTGATGTATTGATCATATTGTTTCAAGAATAATTTTGTTATTCCCACTCCAGTGGCTGTAACACAAATCTTCCGATTTTCATATGGAAGCAACTGTAACCCATCATTGTATCCCATGAGGATTACTGCAGCATGAAAAAAAAAAAATTTCCCCTGCTCTCATCAGGTTTTGCCAGTATACTTTCTAGAAGAGAAAGGGAGGTGTTTGTACTTTCTTTTGGCACAAGGAATTGCCAAGTTATCTTTCTCAACTATAAGCCTGATGAATGACCTATTGGAATAAACATAGATGACTTCATTTGTCAGTAAAATTGTTGAGACTTGACAAAATTAACATATACCAGTCTTAAATGAGTTGTTTAACATACATACATAGTTTCTGTATTAAAAGAATTTATGAACTTACTTTAAGGACAAATAAAATATTGGAAAATTTTAGATGTCATTTCACAAATGAAATTCTATGAAACTCTAGTAGTTCTTTCATTCTGATAAATCAAGTTCAAATAAACCCATGGAGACTGACTGTCATTCCAAAATAACAAAGAGAAAATAACTTCCTGAAGGTAGATGACCTACTGTCCACCTCAGAGCAGCTACATGCAGTGCTATAAGGCCATCAATACTCCCTGAAGTCTCTTTTAGGCAACCTTTATGCTATCAACTCTTAGAAATATTTTGAAAGCATTATATAAGCCCATACTCACAATGAAATATTTCTGTCATTGAATATTACTGACATTTCTTTGTCAAATATCATATTTCCAACTTGCCACAGTAAAAAATATAAATAAGAAATGTGGAAAACTATTAATCTAGAATTTATAATGTCCATGCTAATAAATTCAAATATTATTAAGATATTTGAATCGATTATATTTGAATATTTTCTTAACTTCCCAAATGATATGACATCTCTTTCCTATGAAAACTAATAATATTTTATCATCTTAATTTGCTCACATTCTAATTTGTTCTATTTTATCACCATGAGAGAGAGACTGAAAGATTAGAAATCACCTCAGTCATCAAACACTTGATCTTTCCAAATGAAAAGATATATCAAGGAAGGATACTACTGATTTAGGATTCCAGCTTTGTATAAGGTGTTACAGATAAGCAGCTCCTAAAAAAAAAGCAAGAATTCATGAAAGGAAAACAAGTTTTACAAAATCTTGGTTAGAGATACAACTAAGGTATGTTAATCACAAAGACAACTAAAGGTGAAACAGGAAGGAAGATGAACAAATAAAAATGGAAACGGTCTGTAGAGATTTCTTATAACAATTTTGTTTCCCACCATCAAGAACAATGGAGCTACTATAATTAGACTCTAACAAATGTTCTTGAAGTCCAGGATAGCTCCAAAGGAATTAGAAATCCCATTGAAGAAATTAAAGGTGAGAAAAGAAGCTGGACTAGAGCAAGTACAGCCAGAGAATACCATTTCTAGAGAAAATACCATTTTCTCTGAATTCTGTATTCTACTCTTGATTATTACTTTGTTCTGTTGTCTTACCACCGATTAACTTTCCCAACCCTTAATCCTGGATTATTCCCACTTGCTAGTTTTGCTACCACTCATATACTACTGGACAAAAGTGGAGAAAACAATGAAACTGTAGGACTAAGTTTGCTACAGATATATACTAGCTAATCTCAAGTAGGTCATCAGCATGTCAAGACAGTCCTACTATTTGTCTATAATTGATGCCTTAACACACTCACTAAAGTCCCTACATCCTAAAAACAAATCCATCGGACATGATCACATTCTCCGAATGTATTATACCCCATATCTTTTCCTCTTCTAAGCTAAACCAATTAAAAAAGGTTATACCTGATGCCTCCATTTCTTTTCCTCTCACTTCTCTAAACCCTTTTCAATTTGCCTTGTAACCTTATGATTCACTTGAAATTGCCCTCTCCAAAGTTATGAATGATCCCTTAATTACCAAATCAAATGATCTTTTCTCAGTCCTCAATTTCCTTGAAACTGATTAAGCATTTGGCACTGTTGATGACCACCTTCTATTCCTGGATACTCCTTCCTCTATAAGTTTTAAATAGGTAATTATGGTTTTCATTTAGATATTGAAAGCAGATTACTGTTATATTAGTTTTACTTAACTGTTTTACTTTGTCACAAGAGAGGTCTAATGAAATGAGAATTATATGAAAATGTCTGTAATGTGAAAACCAAGCACAACAATCGAACTTGAAACAAAAGATCAAGGTATAGATTTGAATGACAATCCTAGAGGACAGGCAACTATCCTCTTTCATTGGTCAAAGTAGCAAATTCAGTAAGATTGCAGATTCATCTAAATTTCTCAGTATTCTACTTTTTTAAAGTTAGTATTATATGGCATCTCTGCCTAATTAAACCATGAGCTCCATATATAATATATTTTGGTTGTATATATCATGTCAGAGTTAAAAGAATTAGACTTAGAGTTATGAGAGTTATATGTTAGTTATAGTTATATGACCCTTAGCAAGACATGAATCTCTCTAAGCCTTAGTTTCCTTATCTGTAAAAAAGGGAGTAAGATCTGTAGTACTTATCTCAGAAGATTGTTGTGATGATAAGAAGGTGTAATGTAAGTAAAGTGTATGTATGTAACTTGTGGGGCGGGATAGCAGGGGAGTGGTGAAAAGTCATTTTATCAGGATGGGAAATCCATTGTGTAGAGCTAGTTAACTCTGTGAAATGATAATTCATTTGTATTTATATACTGAAAGTACTACCCAGATAGATAGGGCATTGACAGGTTATATGACTTACCTGTGTCCATACATCCAGTATGTATCAGAGGTATGACATAGAACTAGGTGTTCTGATTTCTAAGATCAGATCTTTAGCAATATATATACAGTACCTTTCCGCAAAGCCTAGAAGATTGCCTTGCACATAAAAAGCACAAAATAGAGAGGTAGGTGGATCACTGGAGAGAATGATAGAACTGGAGTCAGGAAAAATGTCATTACTATTAAGCATCAGACATTTACTTGCTATGTGGTCTTGAGTAAGTTATTTAACCTTTGCTTGCCTCAGTTTCTTCTTCTGTAACATAGGGTTAATATCACCTCACAGGATTGTTATTGGGCTAAGAACAGATAATGTAGGAAAAGTGCTTTGAACATTGTAAAGTACTATGTAAATACTATCATTAGTAGTAGTAAATATTCATTAAATAATGCACAAATTTAAACCTTCCATTGATATGCTTCACAGTGTTTGTATACATTTAGTTTAAGTTTGAAATTTCTTGATTTATTTAATGAACATTTATTAAGTACTTATTATGAGACACTATGTATGAATTTTATAACATGGTTTGTGCTGTTTCTCATGCTTTTTAAAATGAAATATAAAGAATTTCAGCCCATTGGAATAGATTATTTTGGTTCTTCATGTTCACTCTGAATGTTGCTATAGAAATGAGTCATCAAGGTTGTTAGGGAAAAGAAAAAAAGTGCTCTTTATTCTAAGTAAACCATTTTCTGATGTAAAAGGTCTAATGAGGGAGGAAAGGATTTTTTTTACCATGAAAAGAAAATTGGTAAATAAAGGTCATTGAAGGAAGCAGGAGCTCTCTCCTGATGCATGGGTGGCTGACAAGTCTTTGTATTCCTGTGAACATAACATTACCAAGTATAAGCATTATTTTTTTAAAGCTGGCTAAAAATATACATTAAGTCTGGTCTGTACAATGAAAAACAGCTATTTTGTTAATGCATAATCTGATGTTAGCATTATCAGTAATTATTTAATGTCTGTCAGATTTCTTCTCTGGAAAACATCAAAACATATATTTTAACATTGTTTATTTTATTTAATATTAAGGCAGGCATGTTTTTTTTGCCCTTTGAGTAGTTCAAATTACTTATTTTTAGTTTCAATAAAATATTTTACCCGTAGTCAAATAATGTGGGTTCTGCTGGATTATTCCAGCAAAAGCAAAGACATTCTTGCCAATAGGAACTCATAAATTTGGAAAATTTTCAAATAATATCAGTTCTGAGGAAAGATCAGCTCATGCCATAAAGCAGTCCAAACAGGGCAGCCTAGTTTATTCTTCACCTAATCTCCTTTCTTTGTAGAAATTCTTGACCAAAGCTTCAATCTACCCAGATTGTGATGGTCATCTCCATCCCAGAAAGAGTCTTCCATTACATCTCATCATCCCCTCCTCTAAGGAATAATCTCAGTGACTTGCCAAGGTCACATGGCTATATTTATAAGTATTTAAAGGGGTATTTGGAACCAGGTCTTCCTGACTAAGTTCATGAGTGTTTTCATTGCATCAAGCCAAACAAAATCTTGTGAGTGAGCCAATATTAAAGAATGCGAGCAGCTTAGATTCAAAACAAAAAATTGAACTTTTTTGTACCTTGTACCTTGATTATTAAAGCAAATAGTTCTGCCTCCTCACCGGTACGCCCTTGATACTATCTAGTCAATTACAAAACACAGTTAAATACCCAGTTATGTAGAGTGCAATTTCCTACTGTCCATAGACCTTCAAATAAAGGTGAACAAACAAGTGAAATTAATTTTCATAAAGATAATCTGGTCTGTTTCTTCCCCAAATGTACTTACTGATGAAATTTGTCTCATTTTATGGGTTTTTAAAAACAATTTTCTGAACACAATTGTTACTTGTCTACATTAGTAGGGAACAGGTCAAACCCAGTTGTGAATAATTTCTGTTTTTAACCCTTTATACATTAAGATTTTCTGGCTAAAATTCTCTTAGAATTAAGCTTCTTAGAATATAATCATTGTTGATTTACACAGGGATTCAATTATGTAAAAGGGAGTTGATTACTTAAGGGTAAAATACCTTTGAATCTTGAATTCATTGTGTAGGGTTCTTTTATTTTTCACTTTTGAAAATTTGACTCAGTTAAAGCAATTGTAATTCATGTGTGTTAAAATGTGTTCCATTTATTTTCTTAGAAATGGTTAAATTCTTTAAAGTCAATGTAAAAAAATGCTTTTGAATTGTACCCATAGAGCTCAAGACATTATTGAAACAACTCAATCAAAAAAAGAAAGAAAGAAAGAAAGAAAGAAAGAAAGAAAGAAAGAAAGAAAGAAAGAAAGAAAAAAAGAAAAATCCTTAATCCCTTGCAACTATGGGTAGAGTTAATCTAGATAATTCATAGAGGAAGAATTCATTTCTATTAATCTACCTAGATTAAGTAGGACTCCTTCTCTGATCCTTCACCTGGAAAATGGTTATCTATCTGAGAGCCTGTGCAGCTTCAGAAAAGGCTGAGGAACAGTAGATATGGTTTTTGCTGCCCAACAACTCCAGGAGAAATGCCAGAAACAGAACAAAGGTCTGTATACAAAATTCATTGATCAGACCAAGGCCTTTAATACTGTCAGTTGTGAGGGCTTATGGAAAATTATGTCAAAATTTGGTTGCCCTGAGATGTTCATTAGCATTGTACATCTATTTCATGATGGAATGGTTACCCAGGTTCTGGATAATGGACAATGCTCTAGTGCTTTCCCAGTCAGAAATGGAGAGAAGCAAGGCTATGCGCTTGCTCCCATGGTTTTTAGCATGATGTTTTCAGGTTGTCAAATACTTTCATTGAGGATGAACATGGCTTCAAGGTCAGCTATCACAATGATGGTAAATTCAACTTGAAAAGACTAAAAGCCCAAGACTAAAGTGGAGGAATTATTGTTGCATGATTTTCTGTTTGCAGATGATTGTGCTCTCAATGCAGCCTCTGGAGTTGAGATGCAACAAAGCATGGATCAGTCCTCTGCTGCCTGTGCTAATTTTGGTCTAACAATTAACACCAAGAAAACACAGGTGCCCCCACCACACTATCCATATGTGAAATCATCAATTACAGGAGAAGTTGCAATTGCTGTGGATAAGTTCACTTACTTTGGTAGTGTACTTTCTAGGGATATACACATTGATAATGAGGTTGATGCATGCATTGCCAGAGCTAGCTCAGTGTTTGGGGGGCTCCCAAGGAAAGTATGGGAAATAAGAGGTATTAGACTACCAAACTGAAGGTCTACCAAGACATTGTGCTGACCTCATAGTTGTATGTCCGTGAAACCCAAAAAATATGTCAGTGCCATGCCAGAAAACTGAATCACTTCCATTTGAATTGTCTCAGGAAGATTCTGAAGACCACCTGACAGGATAAGATACCAGACACTGAGGTCCTTTCTGGTACTGAACTGAGAAGCATTCAATATCTGCTTTGGAGAGGCCAACTCCAATAGGCTGCCCACATTATTTGGCTGTAAACATACACTTGCCAAAAAGACTATTTTATGGAGAACACACACAGGGTAAGTATTCACATGATGGTGAGAAGAAGAGGCACAAGGAAACTCTCAAGGTCTCTCTTAAGAACTTTAGAACTGATTTTGTGACATGGGAGACACTGGCACATGACTGCTCAGCATGGTGTGCCCACATTAGAGAAGGTGGTATGCTCTATGAGCACAGAATTGAAATGGCTTGAAAGAAACACAGGATGTGCAAATTTGGAGAATCAACCCCAGATTTTCACATGGACTATTTGTACCCAATCTGTGGTAGAGAATTCTGAGCTTGTATTGGTATGATCAGCCTGACACACTAAAACTTGACTGTAACATAGTGGTGTCATTTTGGTCCTCTTCAAGAACAAAGGACAACAACGAAGCAACCAAGATTAAATCAACCAGTTAATTCCCAGATGTCTATTTTATTTACTATAACTTAGATATAGCTAAATTTATGTTTGTTTTTTCATGTATTAGTTTGTAAAACATACTTTTTTTTTTTCATTTTGGAGGGGGGATGGTAGAGCAATTGGGGTTAAGTGACTTGCCAAAGGTCACATGGTTATTGAGTCAAGTGTCTGAGGCTGGATTTGAACTTTGGTCCTCCTGACTCAAGGGCCAGTGCTCTATTCACTGCACAACCTAGCTGCTTATTTTTCTATCAATGTGCCTGTTAATTACCTACAATTTTCATTTTACAGATAGATATTTTAATTATTTTGCCCTAGGTAATTTAATTTATGGAAATATCAGATATTGAATCAAAATTTCCTGATTCCAGACTCAGAATTTTTTCTACTATTCTTTCTCCTTAAAACAACAACAAAGACATTCTATTTGATTATTCACCAGTCACCTCATGGTGCTAAGATTTTCTAATTGGCAGATGAAAATTTTGCAATTTTTATATGGCAGCAAATGCTGTATCATCTTTTTTTATGTGAAACTAAATAAAATGTGTCTGTCATTTGTGATTCTTACAGAAAACTCAATAAATTGAATAAAATTTTGAAATTATATATAGTAAAAATAGCTTCATTTCCCTTATAAATTTTAGTTGTTGTTCAGTCATGTCCAGCTCTGTGTGACCCCATACGCGATTATAGTTAAAAAAAAAATAGTGCAGTGGTTTGCTATTTCCTTCTCCAGTGCATTAATGATTACAGAGTTTAAATGAGCTGTACAATGTCACACAGCAAGTGAGTATCTGAGGCCAGATTTGAACTCAGGTCTATTCAGATTCCGGAACTAGGATTCTACCCACTGAGCAACCTAGCACTCTCCTAAATCTTAGCTGAAAACACAAATAAGATATAAAATATGTAAGCAGGAAACAATGTGGCACTTTTTAACTCTGTGAAGATACTTTACTTTGTGAGATTATTCTATGAAATGTGACATGCTAAAGAAGTGGAAATATAGTATAAGGAGTCCAAATTATCCATGAATTGCCTTTCGGAATCCTTGATAAAGGCAGAACTATATTACCTACTCTATGAAAGACTGTAACACCTGGTTTGTTTACCAGGTAGCACTATTATTGCAAAATCAGCCCAGTAGTAATTTCATTTCCTTTCTGACCAATATGTATTATAATTTAGAAACAGTGGTTTTATACCTATTTATCCAGAAGGTACTCAGTGTACAAACTGAATGATTCCCTACATAACTCAGCATCAGTGAATCATTGGTATTGGCCATGTCCGAACTTTACATCAGAGAATGATGATGATAGCTGTTATCTATGTAGCACTTTTTAAAGCTTGCAAAGCGCTTTATAAATGTCACATTTTATACTCTCAACAACCCTGGGAAGCAGGTCTTATCAAGACCCCCATTTTATAAATGAAAAAACTGGCAGTCAAACACTGCCACACTGAACAACCACTAATATATAGAGAAATAGACTCCTAAATTCACATGAGAGATTCTCAACATATTCTCTAGTCACATGATTTGTTGAACAAAGTGAAATGAGAAGAAAAAAATATACTTGGTTATAACATGAACCCAGTTCATACTGACTCCAAGGCTCAACTTTTATGATTCTCTTGAGATTTCTTTAAGTTAACTAGAATTTTTTTTTTTAAATTTGAAACCAAATCCTGATACTAACCCTTGAAAACTCTCATAGAGATAGCACCTTCAGGGAAGGTCAGATAAGTTTATAGGAAACAAAGTGTTAATGCAATTCAAGGCTAGTGAATCAAATGACGTAGAATATAGACTCTAAATAAATAATATTAGTAATTTTACTATTACAAAAATTTTCAAAGTACCATGAATTTCCTATACCCTGTTCATTAAGTTAATGAGCACATATTTAAAAACGTTTTCCCCCTTTTCTCAAATAGTTCTCTGTCTTAATTCTCTTATCAGTCTACTTTCACAATTGAAAACACACACAAACCCCACTCTCCCCATACAGCTGTGTTTACATGTACACACACACAATATTGTAAAAAAACAAAAACAACAAAAAACAACATAACAGATGAAACATTTCCAATAAAAGTGACTGTCCTGAGAATCCATCTCCTCCTTAGGCAAAGGGTAATTTCTACAATAATATATGTCCTTGCTTCTTCATTTAAAATCCATTTGTATATGTTATTTGAAGTGACAAATGGTGTTTGGCTGAAAGGTTAAAGTAGTCAAACTACTTAAGTGTAACATAACATTTGCAAGTCTTCCTGGTTAATGATTTAAAGAAAAAAAATGTTGCATTGCCCCATTTGCTGCTGGGTGAAATGAAGCATCTTTGCATTACTTCACTGCATCTAGACCTAACAACAAATCAAAATCCTCTGAAATAAACTATAAAGCACTGAAAGGCATTTTTTTTGTCCAGGAAAAGCACATTTAAAGAATAATTTCTAACATTTCTATTGTTTGAATAGATAATTTTGTCACAACTCTATGATACTATGAGAATATTACCATTTTAAATGGTATTTTATTTCTGATCACTATTATTTTTCTTTTTTTTGAGAATTCTCCTTTGACCAAAGCAGGTTACAACCCTTGTTTTCCCTTTCAACTCATGGTACTGTCATGCATGAAGGAATCCTACTCTTTTATAAACTCTTTATAGAGTCTCTACCTAATATGTGAAAAAGTTCTCCTTTTAATTTGTGTATATCTTTTAGTATACCCATCTGTTTGTCATTTCTCATTCTTATTACATGACTTTGTCTCTTTTTCTAGTGATATATACCTTTAATATTTTGTAATATACTTCTCACAATACAAAAATTAATATTGGTAATATCATACAGCCTGCTAAGCCCCACCTACTCTTCAGTAAACTTTATTTGTATTTTACCTAGGATATGATCTGTTTATTAGCAGCCATGTAATATACCCAATTGTTGTTAAAAAGAGAAATTGCAATGACAGTTTGGCATTATGGGCTCATTAAAAGTACTCTGCCAACAGTGGTGTAAAACAAACAGAAATAGGGACTACTAAATTAAATACAAGGATCCTTATTGGGTATATTTTGAATTAGATGACCACATATTACCATTATTTATGTTCTATTATATTTTTATTTATTTTAAAAAGTATTTTAAATTGCATTTTAATCTGATTGGGGCAATGCTCAAGAGTTATGCAGGTTCAAAGCTAGCTGGGGGCCACATATTTTATATCTCTTCTCTGCAATTTCCCATATGTGATGCAATCTCACCTTCTGCTCCAATTAATTCTATGTTTAGTTCATTACCCATCTAAAGAATGTGTTTAATATATACGTATATATGTGTGTGTATATATATATATATATATATATAGATAGATAGATAGATTAATTAGTTTGACAAATTGCCCTGTGTATGATCTATCAGTTTACAAATTATATGTCATAATCTGGACATTTTTATCAGCTTGATTTTTTCCACTGAGGATGCAGATATAAGAATCACTTTAAAATTGCCATGGAATAATAAAGAATCATTCTGTTATTAAAACCACCATTTAATTTTTTTATTGTGATATTAACAATCTTTAACAAACTCAAACATTTCAACATTCAAAGAAGGACAAGAAATAATTATACAATAAATGGTGAACTTCTGTCATGTATATTTTGTTTATATTATATGGCACATACTCTGGAGCAATGGGAATAGTAAATCTCTAGTCCTATTCTCAAGCTGGTTACTCAGGAGTCTGATAACAGAGCCTTACAAGGTTAATAATGAGAGGTGTATGTAGGCAAGACTTCTATTGTTTTATTTCTGTATTTCGTGAACCCCAACTGATGTGCTTCCCACCATCGTTATACATTTCTATCAATTAGCCAGATAGTTCTTAGAAAGAAATATTTAGTAAGTGGTAAAGTAAATCTGTGCAAACTGTCTCATACGTACATGGAGGATTGAAGGAAAAGTGGGCTTAAGCATAGAGAGCACATTTGGCAAAGGGATAATTTAATAACTTCTAGAAGTCTCTTGCTGGAATCTTAAGGCTGATCCTCTTAGGAATACTATAGCTTTGCTTCTGGGTCCTTTGTTGATCTTAGAATGGACTTTCCTTATCTTACTCAGTCTATTCTTCCACTGACACAGTAGGTATATGTATGAGTGGTTGGGGAACACCTAGGTAGAGAGTGCAGTCCTCTCACCCTATGCAGTTCCTTTTCAGGGGAAACTCTCTCTTTTGACAAGTTATTTGAATTCCTAGGGTTCTGAGTTACCTCTAGATATTATAAAGACTCCAGTCCTCGGTTTTACAGAGACTCCTGCATTGATCATTACACTAAATTCTTTTGAGAAGTTATGATTTCCACTCAGAAAGCTGTATTGTATTCCAGGCTTTAATGAAATTTGCACAAAGTCATTTGTATAAATGATATGGGAAGATGTCACCACCAAATGAACTTTTTTTAAATTTGGATTCTATCCTTGTCATCGTCCATGACAGCAACAAGCACTTTTGATGGGTGTCATTGTATGCTTCACTTGACAAAATCTTGGAGTATTGCAAAAAGGCTATTAATTCTATCCAATAGAGTCTCATATAAAATTAACAGTTACATGGGAGCCACGTCCTTGGAAAAGAGTTACAACGGAAATATTTTATTCAATACAACAATATCTCTTTTTGAAATAAATAAACACAACTTATTTTTATATACTAAGTACCCTTCTATTATTTATAAGATGGAATATGCATTCTGCTACAAAATTGATGCATGTTATAAGAATGTAAAATCCTATTGTATTTATTGATATAGAATATCACTTGTAAAAGCTTCTTGATATTCTTCTTATATTTTCTTCAAAGATAGCCTCAATGATTTTGTGCATCATTCTCATAAAAATGCATTAAGTTGAGGAAGTAGGCATATTAAGCCAATGGTTTTGTTGTTGCTGCTTTTTAATCTATTCATTATATGAAATTGTGAGGTTTCTGGGTAATCTACAATGCATTAAATTGTTTTCTTAATCCTGAATTTTATCTCCCAATATATATGTGTAAATACATATACATACATGTGTATATGCACATGTATGTTATGTATAATCATATTATAAGAATATAAATATCTTGATCTTTTTTCCATTGAAATGAATATCTCTGTACATATATTTGTGCATGCATGCATATTGTGTGAATGAATGTGTATGTGTACATTCACAGATATATGTGTATATATGCATGTTCTCTATGTATAAGTGTGTATGTGCATATGTGTATGTGCATACATACACACATACATACATACACCTGTGTGAATATGTTTTAGATTATTCATACAATTTCTCTTCATTGTTCCCTTCAACAGATGTTTGCCTCTAAGGTACATTTGTTTTCACTGTGGTCTTTTTTGTTTATGTACCACATGATTAAGGTAGAGAGTTTACTAAGTGTCTAACGAGATGTTTTTGCTTGCTGCTTTTTGGTAGACAATGAAGCTAAATCCTCCAACTTCTTTATTGGAATCTCAAAGGAGAACCTGTGAGCCATTTTTTCCATTCAGCTGCAAATTCCTTATGGTCATAAAGTGATTGCAGAACTTTTCAAACAATGGTTTACATGCAAAAATTTTCATAGAATATGTTATCTAGGAAATGCAAGATGAAGAAAAATAATAGAGTATTTCTATACCAAGAGCTGTAGGTAAGTAATTGAAAGCCCAAATATTGTACTGGTAACCATGTAATATTAAAAGGAATTCAAGAAGCCTCTGTGTCCTTGGGTAAGACTCTTCTGGAGTATTTGTTCATGGACAAAAATTGCAAAGTCTGAGATGTTGCAGATGAGTTGTTATGCAAAACACTGGAGACAGTGTCCAGATCAAAATTTAACACTTCCACCAAAGTATATTGAAAGAATAACATCTTGCAGGTCAGGTTGCAACTACTGTAAATGTGCATGCTCTCTTTTTCTTGCTTTATCCTTTTAAAAAAATCCAGTATTACTCTAACCTTTGCTGAGTATTTTCTAATAGTAACACTATCACCAGCAACAACTACACAGTATCTTTCAGTTAACCAATTGCTTTCCTCATCACAACCCTATGAGATATGTAGAAAATACATAATTAATATATTTACATATAGCCATATATATGCATATAATCAAACTCTACATACCTTACAATAGATGCATATATTTACATATGTATACATGCATACATGGGAAATACGTTTGGTACGTCACTCATAGTGCTGCTGTGAGGAAAGTAATTGGTTAACTCAAAGGTGTTGTATAGCATAACAGTTTGTTACTGATGGTGATAGTGCTATTATTATAATCAGTAATATGTCTTCATGTATGTATATGTAAATAGATCATGTATTTCCATATATACACACATCCGTGTACGTGTACATATGTGTTTAAATGTGTGTTCCCATTTTACATGTCAGGATACATTCTCAGAAAGGTTAAAGTATTAGTTCATGAACACAGAATTAGTAAGTGGCAGAGCTGGAAATAGAACACAGGTCTTCTGATTCATTAAGATGAGCATTGGACTTTGTCACAGGTATCTTTTCAGAGAATAATGTGACTTTGGATTATATAGTTTTCTAATAATGATGAATAGCTGACATTTATATTGAGATTTTAGTTGCACAAAATGCTTTATGTAGGTTATTTCATTTTATTCTTACAATCTGGGGAGGTTGGTAATGTTATCCACATTTTATAGATGAAGAAAGAGAGGTAGTTGGAGATTGCTCTGGGTAACACAGCTAGGAAATGCCTGAGGCCAGATTTAAACTTACATCTTTCTAATTCCAGGTTAAACACTTTATCCACTGCAGTATCTTGTTGCCTTCTATATAATTAGTGATGTTGAATCTGGTCCAGGGGTGGGGAACCTGCAGCCTTGAGGTCACGTATGGCCTTCTCTGTCCTTAAGTGTGGCCTTTTGATTGAATCTAAATTTTACAGAACAAATCCTTTTTAATAAAATTTGGATTCTGTCATATGGCCACATTTAAGGATCAAGAAGGCCAAATTTGACCTCAAGGCCACTGGTTCCCCATCCTGGATCACGTCTATGCATTTCCATATATCCTTCATAGAGAATCTAGACCATGAGTAAGAGCTCTTATATTTTCTCTTTTTATATTTCAGGGTTATCAGTGCAGTTGTTGCAGCCATTGGCTTGTCCATTTGCTGTTTCCCATTCTAAGAGCACGATGGAACCATTCCCTTTGTTACCTGGTGTGTTATCAAGGATGTCCTTTATATCACTTCTTGTTTATAAACTATGGTTGCTAATAGGCTGTAGTAGCTTGCTTAAACTATTTATCAACCTTTTCATTGTCCTTTGGGTCATCTACAAGTTTGATTTTTCAAAGTTCATGATATTTCAGTATTAAAGGATAATATGGACATTAAATAAATGGACAGTGAGCAGCTAAAGATCATTAGACCACCAACAAAAATAATACAATCCATTAAAATAGTCCCCTTGATCTAGCTCGTAATAAATTTCCTGTACTTTTCTGACATATATGTGTGCAGACACATGTATGTATATCTCCTCTTTCTCTCTCTCTCTCTCTCTCTCTCTCTCTCTCTCTCTCTCTCTTCTTTTTCCCTCTCCCCCCAAAAAACATATGTGCATATGTAATGCCAAGCAAAGGCAACTTCCAAGGTTCAGATTACCAGCATACCAAACCCTATTTATTCAGCAAACATTCACAGAACAGAGAAAGTCTAAATACAGTGTAATGTGTTCCTTTAGCCAGTAAATTCTCAATTCAATCCAGGTACTACTCCACCCTTAGACAGTACATTCATTTAGTCAGTCAAAATTCTCTTCTCAAATGGACATTAGTCTCCAACCATAAACAAAGTACATTCATTTGGTCAATCACAGATCACAAAAAACTCAAAGGCTTCTCACCCCTGAATCTCAAAAGGGGCAGGAGAGCACAAAAGGCCATCCACACTTAAGTTAACAATGTTAAGCTCAGCATTGAATACCCAAGGAAAGGTCCTTCTTTCATCTTCACTCGAGGCAAGCCTTCAGCAATCTCAGTTCCTGAGGAGACAAGGCTCAACAAAGCCATAGCCAGTGTCCTCATCAAGTCACTCTATGCCTGTAGAATGGTCCCAGAACCCCTGAAAACATCAGCAA
>CM053586.1:292143164-292208126 GCA_028646515.1 Pseudochirops corinnae | reverse complement strand
AGGAGACAAGGCTCAACAAAGCCATAGCCAGTGTCCTCATCAAGTCACTCTATGCCTGTAGAATGGTCCCAGAACCCCTGAAAACATCAGCAAGGCCCTCTTCCAGGATTTCAGTGCAGGTACCACAAGAAAATCCTCCTTCAGGGCTTCTGAACCAACAGCCAGGTTCCAGGACCTCTACAACAGCAGCACTGTCCTTCACCATCAGGTGAATCTGGCAAAACAACATCAAAACAGACAGACAAAATACTGGCATCACAGCCATGCCTCCTCAGTCCTTGGCAGTTCTGGGTGGCAGTTCTCAAAAGTCCTGGGCAGTTCCAACAGGCTCTTAGCAGTCTTTCTCTCAGCAACTCAGGCTCCACGATACTGGATACTGCTCTCCCAAAGTCCTTCTGGCCTTCTCTAGGCTTGGGCATCTCTCCCAATTCATGGTTACACCCAGTTCAGCCCTCTGTCTTCATGTCAACAAGTCCATCCCACAAGTGGGAATCACAAGCTCTGGGTTTTAACACTCAACCCAAAAACCAAGCCAATATAGGGGCACCTCCAAATTCCATTACCAATACAGCATACTTTCAATTAGAGGGAATGACTTAAAGGGCTATCCTTCCCAAGTGTATTACATAGTTTGGTATGCATATTCCACTCTTGATTAGAACAATCTGTTGTGAAAACATGTACAGGTGTGTGTGTATGTATGTATGTATGTATATATATATATATGCGTGTGTGTGTGTTATATATACACATACACACAGAGACACATATACATACATATATTTTTCAAATGTTGTTGAGCTTTATGCAATTAAAATAAAATTATCCACATTAAGTAGTATTTGTAGAGCCAACAATACATAATGCTTTTTCTGTTCAAACTCTTTTCAGGACACCCTTGCCACTGGCAGAGACCTGAAAGAATAGGATTAAAGAATTACAAAATTCAAGTTTTAACAGATTCCAGACCCTTAATCTCAGTGTCCTAAGGTTGTCCCATAAGATAATGAAATTTTAGTCATAATAATTCTCAAATACTATCTACTAAGTTATAGAGAGGCTGCTCTTGTGGAATAAATACCTGTAACAATAAAATTATTAATCTTTAAAATATCAAACCATTGGTATTAATAGGCAGATAATTCCTGGTCAAAAAAGTCTAGTTTTAATCATCACCAAATTGTATGCAAGTTTAACATTTACAATGTGGATCTTTATCTGAGGGGAGTCTTTGTGGCTCCATTTTGTTCTATAACAAGTAAAATTCTTATAACATTTCTATGTGTTGTATATATACATGAAGATGTACATACTGATATTATATACATATACACACACAAATCATCTATCTTGTATCTATATCTACATGTGTTAATATGCATACATCTATTTGTATTCTCTATACTTAACCTTTTATTATGCCAGGAAGAATACATGAATAGGTATAGAAAATCATGTGTTTGTACTTTTAGTTAAGGTGGCAACATTACAGAAGTATTCAGCTCTCACACATACATTTCAGCAATGATCTAATAATTTACCATGGACAAGAACTATCAATGATAAGATAAAGGATTTAAGTGCTTACTATGTCCTTGGTAAGGTGCTAAACTCTATGTACATATATATATATATTTTTAAAAAGGTGAGCAGCAGCCCTTGCAATCAGGAACATATTTTTTATCGCAAATGACAATATACAAAAGGAAATTAAAAAGTAGGAGAAGGGAGTTTTTTATGGCTAGGCAACTCCTTTTGGAAATAACCAGAAAGTGGCAAACTAGAAGATTGGTATTGATTCCATCATTGAAGCATGGGTTTCTTGAAGTAGAAAAGAGTTAGAAGACTAATTCAAAAAACATTAACCAATAACAATGAATAATAATTTTTAAAAAAATATAATAGGCAAGGCAATATAGATTAAGGTATTAAAGATTAGACATGGTTAACTTTACTACTGAAACTCACTTTTTAAATTCAAAGTTATACCAAAACTATTGTTAGAAGACTAGGAGACCTATAAGACCTAGACATAAAAATTTTACAACAAAAATTCATCAGAAAATTTTTTAAAATGAGGATTTTAATACCAAATATGGGAAATTATGAACTCTGATAACTATGCTGATCTACTGAGAACGAGAAATTATCTAGAATTATAAAAATCCTGAAATTGAAGATCAGTTATTGCAGTGTGAACTTGCCTCATGCCACATGTCATACAAGGTTATGAAAGTTATGTAAATGTTGGAGATGAACATTTTTCAGTGGCCTAGGAATTAACCTGAATTAAATTCCATTGAAAACTTATAGGCTATAATTAAGACTCCATATAGAAAAAAAAATGACCTGTTCCTGTACCTCCAACATAATATTCATAGTGCCTACAACATCTATGAATATGCTGGTTTAATTCTGGACCACAAAATATTAAACACTCTACATGTGGAAGACAGAACCAAAACCATTCAAACACCAGAAAGCCAAATCCCAACACCAGAAAGCCAATTCCATCATACCAACAAAGAAATCTATACACAATAAAAATGCAGGGGGTACCACCATCCCCAAGCCTTCCCACAAACAAACACTCACAACTCACTGTTTATTTCCTCTCCTTCCCACAAACACTCACAATTTGCTGCTTACTTCCTCAATCTCCCTCAGTTCTAACTACTCTAACCAACTTCCTCTAGGCTCTGCTCCACCCTTCTGTTATGGGAATCTGAAGATCTTCCCTGCCCCTAGGCCCTTTGCTAAAGTGGCTACGTGACTCTGAGGACCCTTGGATATTTGAACGTATACTCTGTTCCCTAATAGGCTGAATGTGGTCACGTGGAGCCTGTGGCGCCAGGCTTCCATGTGACTTACACAGGTCACATGGGCCTATTAATGGATGGGAAGGATGTTCCCATTTACATTACCATTACAATAGACTCCATTTAGAAAAATGGTCATTTCCTCAAAGATATTTTTAATATCATATCACTTAATGATGAAGGATAAAAAGTGTCATTTAGGGATGGATTAGTCTTAGAAACTCAAATCATAAAAATAAGTGAGAAAAGGCAGACATATTGCATATTAAATTTTTTTAAGGTGAGAATCTTATATATCATACTGTAGACTCAGAATGACACATTTTCAGAAATGACTGAATATGGTTTTTGACCCCTTGACTGCACTGATTTGTTATAAGAAAACTTCTTTTATTTGGTGCAGGGATGGAATGTTGTGAAGGGCATTTAAGGGTAGTATAAGAGATGGAAAACATAAAATATAGTGTTGTAACTTCCATTTTTTAACATTCCCCATCCCCCATCCTGCCTAGCAACAGTAAAGCCCACCAACAAAGACAAAGTGGGTAAGGCCACCAAGTAAACCTGCGCAAACCTGACACTTGGAACCCATAGCCCACCCCTTTTGTTTAGCTCTTGGAATAGACTTGGGAACTTTCCAGTTGGGCAAAAACTGATCGCTGGGCAACGATTGCTGGGCAACAAACTAATTGCTATCTTTGGCTTCTGTATTTTCCTGCTTGCATAGCAACTGAGTTGTGTGTTTTTTCTCTTTATAAAACCCAAGCAGATACTCCTTGGGGCTGCTTGATTTGGGTTGTGTTCACCCCTTGCAGTCACCAATTTATTAAACTCCACTTAAAACTATGAAAGGTCTCACTTGCTGTCACTTTCAGTTCAACAATAGAAAGTAACAGTAATGAAATGTTAAAAAACACATTGACGAAAGCAGATGGAAGAAGACACACAAAGCAGTGTTGGTATTACAATTTTGAATAGAATATATACTTAAGATGTAATGTAGAACAGTTTCATGGTTTCATATTCAATCATCTTTTTTCTGTTTTTTTTACATGAATATCTATATTTATCTTTATTTCTCAATTTTAAAATTAAAAAAAAGAAAGAAAATCATGTAATTCCTCATATTTGCATCTAGGACACTGATTTCTTACATAAACAGAAAATTCTCATAAATTACTTATGGAGATCAGACAGTGGTCATATAAAGTTATCATTGCTAATATCTTCTTGTGTGTGTGTGTGTGTGTGTGTGTGTGTGTGTGTGTAAGATAGAAGAATATTATCTGTAATTTTTTTTCCCATTCCTTTGAAATTTTCCCTTCTTTCTGATATATTTGTTGAAGTGTATGTGTGTGTAAGATAGAAGAATATTATCTGTGATTTTTTTTTTCCCATTCCTTTGAAATTTTCCCTTCTTTCTGATATATTTGTTGAAGAGAAAACCTTCTGAGGAAAAAAAAAAAAACATAGACTCCCCTTACTTGTTTCTGGACAGTTGTGTGTCCTGGCTCAATGTTGTAGAATTCAGTCTTTTGGATTGATAAAGCAATTTCCCCATCGGTTTCTTTGCCTTATGACATTGATGGAAGTGTCATCTGCACAAGTTTCAAAAGACTGACAGCTTCTAACTCATTTCATTTTTTTCTCTTTGCAACATGTACTAAGATATTCTTTCTCCCCAGTTTTCCTTTGTTTTGTGGGGGAGGGGTGAACCATGAGAACCTAGCAGCTAAAGTGCATCTGTTGCTTTACGTAGGCCTGAAACTACGTTTTAGAATCCTGCATGACTTCTCCCTATGTGTTCAGTGGAAATAATCAGCACAGTGCCTGGCACATAGAAGATGTTTAATAAAGGCTTATTGAATTTATTGAACTGAAGCATGAATTCCAAGGTGAATATATGAGATTTGGAGAAACTTGGTCACTTCGGTAGAGTTTATTGGTCTTAAAAGGAGTTTGTTCATCAGGCAGAATAATCACTGATAGGTAGTAGCTTAATCATTGATCTAGCTACAATCTGTTACTATGTTGCAAGTCCTGAATTAAAGTCTGAAGATACAAACACAAAATGAGGACAGCCATTGCCGTCAGAGACCTTACATTTTAATAGGGGAGACAATTCCAAAGGGGAGTGGGAAGGGAAGTGCACTCTGCTTCATAAAGAAACAGGACCTTAGTCACTTTTGGTCCAGCACTAGTTCTTCCTCTTAGGTCATAGATATAAATTATTGGGTGCCTTTAAGCTTATCTAACTTCCAATATTAATTTCTCCTACATGTATCAAGTCAGTCCAATTGCTTTTTTCTAAATGACAATTATGTATTCTCATCAGGTGTCAAAGGGGCGACATTTAACTGTTTTATTTAAACCACTGCAATTACTGATGAAAGAAGACCATTATAGAAATGCTAGTTGATTTAATGTCTTCTTACTTCCCTTTTTATTTACAAACATAGTTAGGATGATCTGACTGAACTGGAATTTGTACTCAAATAAGTGAAAGCTATGATTTTAATTATGTTTATAATTCTACCTATGATATGCCCAGAAAATGATTTGTAAACTGTTTAATGATTTGTATTTATAATTTCATTCAGGGTTAATAAGCATTATCAGCTGGAATATTTTAATATATTAATTGAAAATGAAGACACTTATTTCACTCAAATTATAGTGCTATTCATTGATGATGTCCTCTTTGGAATAGACTTAAAGGTGACAGTTTATAACCTCTGTTTTCATAAGCATTTTTTTTACTAATATCTTTTTAATTTTGCTACTAAATACATCACCTTGCTAAAAATACTAGTAAATATATTAGTTATCTTTGTCCTCTTTCTTTTCATTCAGTTTTATTCAGTATTACCTAAAATTTTTCTGTTATAGGTGACCTTTTTGCTATTCATAAAATAATTTTGTCTCTAGATATCTGTAAACTTTCATAATATTTATTTTTGCTTTGCTGAACAATTAAAAGGATTCATGAATATAAAACAGGTATTTTTTAATACACGCTTAACAGGTGGCAAATCTGTAAATAGCTGTTCATACTTTAGTTGCAAACTCAGTTACAGATACTTTTCTTACTGTATTTCTTGAATCATCAGGATTTTATTTATTTAGCACAGTTCTATGTTCACATCTTTGTCATTTATTTGGGTTGTACATGATATAATCAAATCCCATGAACAGCCAGTATTCAGCTGCCTCAAATCCTCTTTTCTTTTGCATGCCATAGAAGTCGTATCAGATTGATTACTATGGTCAGCATCACAGCTGCACTCAAAGTCTTGGCCTATCCAATCAGCTCTGTCTTTCATAAGTCAGCAAAATGTGATGGTGTTATTATTAATGAATGTGCTGATGCCTTAGCTATGCCAGCAGACACTCTGATACTTACTGGCTCATCTCATTTTCTCTAGCTTTGCAACTTTCTCTCCTTATGTCTTGTTCCCTGTTTGCTGATTTCCTAATTTCCTAGTAAAGCTTAGCTCCCCATTTACCATTGTTTTAAGCGTTCATTTTTTTTTTTTCCTTCTCATTCTATTGGAGCTTAAGAAAGGTAAAACATACAACAGCATCCAGGGGAAGAAATGTACACTGGTTAAAGTTCATTTCATTAGGCATATTCAAAGAGTTTCCAAATTTCTGTCATAAATGCTAACCTATTCCTGGAGATGATAATTTTTTTTTTTATCAGTCAAGGGTCAGGTAACTTGGTTTAGGGAACAGAAAATGACTTTGGGGCCAGGAAGACCAGAGAACTTGTCCCAACTCTGACACAAATTGCTCATGACCCTTGTCAAGTAACTGAAACTCTCAGTGACTAAGGGAACTTTCTAAGATTATACATTTCAAAGAAATTTCCTACCTTCTTGAGGGAGAGTTATTTTTCTCATTTGGGAGTTTTCTTTATCAGTGAAACCAGAGCCCAGGTCTTCCCACATTGCTTAGGAAGTTGTATCTCTCCTCTTGAATTTTTTTTAGCGGAGATAACTAGAATAATGATGAAAGGAAGTTTAAGAGAGTAGGACAAAAAAAGAGGGAAAAATTGGAATCTGGAACAAAACAATGGAAACAAGTGATATTGGAAACACAAGACAACCAAATTCATTTGTCAGGACAGAGAAGTATAGTTAAGTTTCCCTGAAGCATCTCAGCAGGTCTGACTTCAAAAAGTAATCTGTTACCATTGATGTAATGCAGTAGATATTGTTAGTATTTGATGTCTCAATTGATGTAATATGTTGCAGATTTCTTTCTTTTCAACTCCTACTTCAAAAACAGGCACCGAGGTGGTGTAATGGATAGAGTGCTGCTGTACCAGGTGTCATGAAGAACTGAGTTCTAATTCAGTCATGAATACTCACTGTTTGACCCTGGACAAGTCACTTAACTTCTGTTTGCTTCAGTTTTCTCATCTAAAAGAGGGTGATCATAATAATAGCACCTACCTCCCATGGTTGTAACCTCTCCATGGAAAAATGGAATACTATCTATAAAAGATTCTGTATATATTAAAGAGTACCATAGAAAAAACTAGTTGTTATCATTATGAGTCATAATGAGATTTTTTTTTTGCGTGTGTTTTATTTTCCTGTACCAAATCCAGAGGGTTATAATTCTACCTATTCTTTAAGGCCCAGATCAAATTCTGGGTCTTTCATGAAGTTTTCATAAGATCATATGCTTATAGATTTAGAACTAGAAAGAAATTTAGAGGCCATGAAGTCCAATAACCTCATTTTACAGTTTTAAGAAAGGTTAAGAGATTAACTATGGCAACAAAGCTAGTAAATGTTTTAGGTAAGATTTGAATTAAGGTCTTCCTGACTCCAAACCTGGTGCTCTTACCCATTGATTAAGCAGTCTATCTAGAGTACTACATCTAGAAATACTCTCTCTTTCAGTTTTCTAACCTCCTGTATCACTTTATGTCATGAATACCACACTTACATACCAAATTTAATAATCATTGTTCATATATATGACTATATGTAGTATATGTTGTTTATATATGTGTACATATATATATAAGCACACATGCACAAACATACACACATGTATATCTGTATGTGTTCACATCATCTTTCCCACTTGATTTTAAGGTTATACAGGGACAACGATTTTCAATGCTGTCCTATTTCACACTTCACTTGGTATGGCGCCTTCCATACATTTCACACACAATAATATTTCTTGAATAATGGTTTGAATGATTTGCAATGAGCAGAAGTTAATTCTGGAGTATACTAGATTACTTATGCATCTCCTCCCCAAACACTATGAAGGAGCCAATTGAAAGGTAAAGAATAATTGAGGACATTGACATAGTAGCTTCGAGTACCAATTTCTGCTAGTTCAGTTAGCTAAATATATTATTCTTTTTCTCTAAGGGCTGTTAATCATTTCTCAAAAGATGCTGTCCAGAAGGTGGAGTCAAGATGGCGGCATAAAAATAGGAGAACTGACTCTGCAAGCTCCCCTCAATACCACTTCAAATACCTATAAAAATACTACTCTAAACAAATTTTGAAGCTTCAGAGTCCACAAAAATGACAGAGTAACAAAGCTCCCGCTAAAGGCAGCTGGGCAGACAGATGGAAAGGGCTCATCACAGAGTGCTGGAAGGAGAGCCTGGCTCCACCAAGGTTTTAGCCCCATGGCATCCAGAAGCCATGGCTGTAGCATTTAGGAGAGCAGATCATCAGCAGCTGCAGCAATTTTCAGAATCATCAACCCACAAGAGCCAAGGACAAAGAGAAAAGGTCAGTGGAACTAGGCTAAATTTGGGGGAGAGGGTCCAGCCAAACTGCCTCCAGAGTTAGAAGCAGTGGCCATGCAGCTGGCTCCATGTGGCTACTTCAGAAGCTCCCAGCTTGCAGATTGTAGGGGGGCCAAGCTATAATTCAGAGGCTAAGTGCTCTTCTGTTGAGCTGCTGGATCAGGATTGTGGTCTTGCGTGGTGGTCCTGAGGTACATTTTCAATG
The DNA here is from genome assembly GCA_028646515.1 of Pseudochirops corinnae. Classification (NCBI taxonomy): domain Eukaryota; kingdom Metazoa; phylum Chordata; class Mammalia; order Diprotodontia; family Pseudocheiridae; genus Pseudochirops; species Pseudochirops corinnae. Next base: position 292,199,314 of record CM053586.1, on the reverse strand, counting down.
AGCCAAAGCTGGTGGGGGCTACAAAAAACAGTGGCCTCCTAATAGCTCTGGCAGCTGTGAAAACCCCAGCGATGTGGGATAGAGCTCTCCCCTCAGAAAGCAGAGTTTTACTACTGAGGCCAAATGCCAAGTAATTGACTGGCAACATGAGCAGGCAAAGGAATTAAAACAAGCCCAGCAATCCAACTTTAGATTCTTTTTTTGAGGACAAAAAGGATCAAAGCACAGAACAGGAAATAGACAACACAGTCAGAGCTCCTGCATCAAAGGCTTCCAAGAAATATGTTAATTTATTACAGGCCATAGAGAAGTTGAAGAAGGATTTTGAAACCCGTGGAGGAAAAATTGGGAAAAGAAATGAGAATGATGCAAGAAAATCATGAAAAGTGAGTCAACAACTTGACTGAAGAAAATAACACCTTAAAAAATAGACTAACTCAAATGACAAAGGGAGCCCAAAAAGCCAATGAGGAGAAGAATGCCTTAAAAAGTTGAATTTGCCAGATGGAAAAGGAATCTCAAACACTTTCTGAAGAGAATAGTTCCTTCAGAATTAGAGTGGAGCAAATAGAAGCAAATGATTTTATGAGAAATCAAGATACTATTAAACAGATCCAAACAAATGAAAAAATAGAAGGCAATGTGAAATATCTCCTTAAAAAAAACACTGACCTGCAAAATAGATCCAGGAAAGACAATTTAAAAATTATTGGACTGCCTGAAAGCCATGATCATAAAAAGAACCTAGACATCATCCTTCAAGAAATTCTCAAGGAAAATTGTCCTAATATTTTAGAACCAGAGGACAAAATAGAACTTGAAAGAATTCACCAATTGCTTCTTCAAAAAGATCCCAAAAAGAAAACTCCTAGGAATGTTATAGCCAGGTTCTGGAGTTCCCAGATCAAGGAGAAAATATTATAAGCTGCCAAGAAGAAACAATTTGAATACTGTAGTAACACAATCAGGATAACCCAGGATCTGGCAGCTTTTACATTAAGGGATCAAAGGGCCTGGAATATTCTGGAGATCAAGGGAGCTAGGATTAAAACCAGGAATCACCTACCCAGCAAAACTGAGTATAATGTTTCAGTGGAAAATATGGTCATTCAATGAGGTGGAGGACTTTCAAGCATTCTTGAGGGAAAAATCAGAAATGAATGGAAAATTGGACATTCAAACACAAGAAGTATGAAAAGGTAAACACAGAAAAGAAATCATAAGGAACTTATCAAAGTTGAACTATTTACATGCCAACATGGAAAAATGAGAATTGTAACTTGTGAAGCTTTTCTCATATGTATACATACAAATATGTCTCTATAGGAGGGTATATATGCATATGAATACATATGTGAGTGTGGGTATTTATGTGTACCTAGACAGAGGGCACAGGATCAATTGAATAGGAAGGGATGATATTTTAAAATGTGTAATTAAGAAGTGGGAGAGGAATAGAATTAGAGGAGTCAGAGAGAGACAGAATCGAGTTAATCATTTCATATAGAAGAGGCAAGGGATAACTGTTACAATGGAGGAGAAGAACAGGAGGGCAAAAGGGAATGGGTCAACCTTACTTTCATTGAATTTGGCTTAGGGAAGGAATTACATATGCTCTAAATTGGGTATCTTCCCTCACAGGAGAGTAGGGGGTAAAGGGATGATAGAGGCAATGATGGAGGGGAGGGCATGTTTTGGGGGGAGGGTTATTAGAAACACTCACTTCTGTAAAGAGATGGGGACAAAGCACAGAACAGAACAAGTGGAGGGTAGGATAGAAAGGAAGGAAATATCATCAATGTTACACAATACTTTCATCGTGGAGATGTTCTGTGTAACTACACATGTACAGCCTGTATTGAATTACCTGTCTTTCCAGTGGGGAAATAAAAAAAATAATATATATTATAACTATTTACATGCAACTGGGAAATAAGATATACAAGCACTGGGATAGGCAGATCCATCTTGCCCTACCAGAAAGTCAGAGGGAGGATAGGGGAGGATATAGGAGAGAACAGATTGTAGGAGGGGTTATACAGTAGGATAGCTATTTTAGGGTGGTGGGTAGGGGAAAGACGGGGAGAAAATTTCTAACTCAAAATCTTGTTGAAATCAATGATGTAAACCAAAAAATATAAACAAAAGATAATTAAAAAAAAAAGAGATGATATCCAGGCTGTTTTGTTGTTGTTGTTTAGCTTTTAAAAAGATCAAGAATTCCTAAATTATGTCCCCTGGATCTGTTTTCAATGTCTGTTGGTTTTTCAGTTAGATAGCTCACATGTTTTATTTTTTTTTTTCATTTCTTTTCCTATTATTTTTTCTTCTATCTCTCTTATTTGATTTTTTAAATTTTTGAGCTCTTTGGGGATTTCTTTTTGGGCCTAAGACCAAACAATATTTTTATTTAATGATTCACATGTGACTGTTCTTACATTGTTGTCCTCTTCCGAATTTGTGTTTTGATCTTGCCAGTCACATATTAACTTCAGTCAAGTTTTGTTGTTAATTTTTTGCTCATTTTCCCAGTGTATTTCATTTCTTTTAATTTTATGTTAAAGTTATACTCTCCTCCTGGGCTGCAAAGGAAACTGTCCCATGCTTATTGTACCAGGCAAGTAGGGCCTTATTACTAGCCTTGCTGTGTCTTCAGCACAGGCCTTACCTTTGGCCTGCTTTACTGAGGGTGCCACTAACCTGTACCAGGGTTCAAAGCCTTGCAGGTGTGGAATGTTGCTGGCTTGCTAAGAAACCACGAACACTGGACTGTGCTACCCTTTTACGCAAAGGAGACACACCTTCTTATTGATCTTGTAAGTTATCTTGGACTGTTAAATTGTTTCAGCCCACCATTATTTTGATTCTGCTGCTCCAGTTTGAGTTTGGGACCTTATTTTATAGTTGTTTGGTGGCAAATATGAGAGAGTTTAGGTGAGTTCCTGCCTTACTCTACTATCTTGGCACTGCCCCACCTCGAAGTTAAGATTTTTGTTCTTAAAAGGTATCTGAATTTTTTTTTTAAAGCATCTGAATTTTTCTTTGTAAGCCTTAAAGCCTGTCAGTCTTACTTTAATACTGAGAAGGAAAAAACAAAAAACAAGCATGCTATAGTGAAAAGAGATCTATCTGGAAGTAAAGAAGCTTGGGTTTATTATTATTACCCATTTATGAAAAGTAGAAGAGGGGATCTGATTAAAACCCAAATATGCAATTAAGAAGTCTTTATTTTTGCTAAGTCACATTGAACTTTCCTTCTACTGTGAACTTTAAGTCTTTTTAATTTCCCATTATGGTGTTTGAGATATGTTTTAAGTATAGGATGAAGGGGATACCTAATGTTAGAACTGCCAGTGACAGCAAAAGAATTAGGATAAGCTAGAGACCCAGGAAAACATGAAAGAAGATGTGAGAAAAAAATCAGATAAATTTATACCATGATTCAAGGCCATACTGACCTGAAAATGCCCTTGGGAAGAAGAAGTTGCAAAGAAAATACAAAAATCATTGGCTCAGTAAATGGATGGTGAAAAGGTCAAAGAAGCTTCTGCTAGTTGCTGAAAAAAAGCAATACATTCAGCAAAATTTATATTATTATGCACTCAGGCTAAAATGAGCACCTGTTAGTAATTAGCAGAAGCTAATCATTAGAGTACAACCAATTAGAAGTTAAATGTAGAGCACCGTGGCATATGTCATGTCACAGAATCTTAGAGGTAGAAAATACCTCAGAGGTCATTTAGTTACCTATATCTAAACAGAAATACCCTCTACAATATGCCTGATGTGGCTTTCCCATCTCTAGCTGAAGATCTCCAGTCAATGAACTTAAGGAAAGCCTTGTTAGGAATGTGTTTTGTTTGTTTGTTTGTTACATAAATTTGCTCCTCTTCAAAGTTATCTCACTGCTCTTCATACTAACCTCTATGGTCAACAGGAATAAACCCTCTTTCACTTGACAATCATTTAAATTCTTGAAGATAGGTATGAAATCCTCCTTATGTCAAGCTATGAAATCTGCTCTAGGTCTTATATAGGCTAACCATTTCCTATTCTTTTACCTCATCTTCCCTTGTCATATTTTCAGTCTTCATACTACTTTAGTTACCTTGCTGTAAAAATTTTACAATTTGTCAACATTCTTCCAAAATGTGGTACTAAGAACTAAAAAGCAATGCTTCACATGTGATCCTACCAGGATCCAGAAGAAAGTGACATTATCCTTTCCCTTGTTTTAGATGTAAGAACTCTTTTGAATATAAGATTTTAAATAAACATATGATAGGGATTTCATTTCCTCCCCATGGGAGATATTGCATAAAGAATTAAAGCAATAATGTCTCATTATTTGCATGCTATACAACTGAGTCAACTATTCCGTGGCATTGCACAATGGATAATTTTGGTTCTAGAGAGGAGGCAGGTTTTCAAAGAATACAGCTTTTTAAAAGATAACTTATGTTTTCTAATGGAGAGAGACTAGAGAGGTATATTACCTCTAAGCTAAGTGTACACTTTACTCAAGGAAACCTTAGCCTTTGATCGGAATCATTAAGGGGCTTTCTCAGATTTTAGCAATTTTGTTTTCTTTGCTTATCCCAGGATTTAGGACACTGGGTTCCAAAAGAAAAAAAGTCTTCATGAAATATATATGACAACAAACTTAGATGGATACATTAACTGAATAAAAAAGGTCATTAAAAAAATAAGATAAACAAGCTAGATACCATTCACAGCTATATCTTTAGGAGAAATACTTAACCAAATAAACAAATAAAATATAAAAATCTTAACCAAACAAGGTAAAAATGATGATTATGAAGGATAAAATGTATAATTTTGAAGTCATGAAGTTGAAATTTTTTTTGTTAAAAAACTAGCATAAGAATAGAAACAGTTAACTCGAGGATATCTTTGCATCAAAAAACTCTGACAAGTGTCTGATAGGCAAGATGCATTGAAAAATAGTGGCAATATCAAGGATAAAAGTTATTTCCTATAAGAAAAATGCTCAAAACAATTGAATAAGTAATCTGCAACAGAATAACGTGCTATTAACAACCATAATGCATGATTACTTCAAATCATCAACAGTAAAAAGACACAAATCATTGTACTCTGAGATTTCCTCTAAAACCCAGCAAACTGAAAAAGACAAGAAGAAAGGAAAGCATTTATTGTTGGAGGAATTGTGGAAAGCTAGGCATGTGAGTGTGCTGTGACAAAGTAGTGAACTGGTCCAATCACTCTGAAAAACTATATGATATTTTTGCCAAAATTGACTAACATGTCCATATGTTTGACCCAGCAATTCTACTGCAAGGCATATAGTTAAAGGAGATAAATGATAACAAAAAAAACCAAAATCCTCATAAACTCCAAAATTCTAATACCCGCCCTCTTTGTAGTAGTAAAGAACTGGAAACAAACTGAATACCCATCAAATTAGGTACAATTAAATAAGTTGTAGTACACATATGTTTAATTATTGCTTTTCTGTAAAAACTATGAAAATAATATAGAGAAGCATTAAAATAATAAACTGATACAAAGTGAAGTACAAAGAACCAGAAAAAAAAGTATATACACTGATAACCACCATATAAAAGAAAGAACAACAAAACTATGGAAATGACAAAATTATAATGAAAAACTGTGACCCCAAATTGAAAGAAGGAATCTCCTTCTCTTCTTTGCAGAGATATAGGACTATAGATGTGGAAAACTACATAAATAGCTATAAAACTATAACCTTAGCCATATGTATGTATATATACATATATGTACACACATAAATTATCTACATACACAGATATATAATCACATGTTTTCTTATATGTTAAATGAACTGTGTGGGTGTTTTCATTTTATTTTTGATTCTTTAGTATTTAAGACAGCTCTCTGGGAGCAAGCATAAGGGAAAAAAATCTTTAAAATGGAGTGAGTTAAAAACAAAAGCTATTGTTAAAATTTTATAAATACTTAAAGGAAAATAAAATATCTGTAGCAATCATAATATTAGAGCTAAGAATATATTATTTAATGGAATTCAAGGTTAAAAAATTATTGATAGAAAGCAGTCAATATATCACTGTTTTCTTGGTACATGACTTAAATTAGGTGAACAAAACAATTTTTGTCCTTTTTACTTCTTACAGAACCCACGTTAAATCCCTTTTATTTCAGTATCTAATTGATTATCTTTGTGAGATTTCTTCAATAAGAGACTCCACTCCACTTTTGTAAATCTTTGATCTTTAAAATTTCAAGTTGTGCAATAAAGCTGTGTGTGTTTGTGTGTGTATGTGTGTGTTTGTACCAATTTGAAAATCATGAACATAGAAACTGTAATTAAATCCAGAGGAGCTCATCAGCTTGTTAAGTAAGACTAGTGTAGAGGGAGAAGATAAGATGGCCCAGGACAGAACTCTATGGGACACTTATGCTTAGAGGGCGTGATGTGGATTGGGATATAGCAAAGGAGGCTGAAAAGTATATAGATAGACAGATAGGGGGATAGATAGAGTATTAAGCAGAAAAAGATGATAAATACTATCAAAGACTACAGAGAAGTTGAGAAAAATGAAAATTGAAAAAAAGGACATTGAGATTACTGATAACGTTGGAAAGAGTAGTTTCACTGGAATTATAAAGTTAGAATCCAAATTGTAAGCGGTTAAACAGAGAATGAGAGGAGAAAAAGTAGAGGCATCTATTGTGGATAGCCTTTTCTAGGTGTTTAGTCACAAAGGGGAGAAGAGATATAAGTAGATAGTGGGGATGGAAGGATCAAGTGAATATTTCTTGAGGATGGATGAAAAATGATCATATATGTAAGCAATAGGGAGAATAGAAATTAAATCATGGAGTGGAAATCCTAGAGGGAGAATATATTGGAGTAATGGGATCCCTTGAACAAGGGAAGAGGTTAGACTTGGCAAGGAGTATAATCACCTTATCACATAAGACATAAGTGAAGAAGGAGATAATGAGAAAAGCAATCTGAGTAATAAGAGATGAGGAAGAGGAGAGAATATGGAGTTTATGATGAATGGTTTCCACTCTTTTTAAAATTTTCTTTTTCTTTTTTTTTTCTTTTTTTGGTAAAATATGAGACAAGGTAGAGGATCCTGGGAAGAAGGTGGAGTAGGTCAGAAAAGTTCAAGCTCTCAAGATTTTCTCCACAAAAGAGAGAGAATAGCACCTTATGGTGAACAAAATGCAGGTAAAAACAAATAAGAATAACGGCACAAACCAGATCTTCCTGATACAATTTGGGATTAGAAGAAACATCCCAGGACAAGATTTGTTCTGCATGAAGAGTAAATACCTCCAGGCTAGGGTCCACTTTGACAACTAGCAACAAACCCTGGGGTTACTTGGGTTTCAGAGGCTGCCTTGGCCCCAGTCACAGGAACTTTTCACCCAGGCTAGTGTCGGAAGTTCTCCATCTGAACATGGGAAAAATGAAGGAACCTCTGCTGACAAAGAACGCCAGACCCAGCTGTGCTTTGAAGAGTGGTGGGGGATGGGAAGGAAATCAGCCCATGCCTGGTGAGTGCGGAAGTAGTGAGGTAGCAAGCCTCTGGCTGTGGACACTTACAGGAGGTTGGAGGTTTGACTTTGGTTTCAGGCTAGAGAAGAGAACTGAAGATTTGGGACAGGAGGCGCCATCCCTCACACTCCAGGGCTAGAGGTGATTATAAAAAGTAAGTTATTACCACAAAAAAATGTACTGACAAAGGAGATAAAATCCAACCATACAAAGCATATCATGTGCATAGCCTTCTGGGGGAAGGAGTGGAGGGGAAAGAAAAGAACAAAGTAAAAAAAAAAATGAACCTCAGAGAACGAAGGAAAATTTACACAGAAGCAAAGATGGGCAGTTCTTAATGTGTCTTAATTTACCATAAGGGCTTTCTAGAAATGAAAATTTCTTGTTCCATATTTTGAATCCTCTCTTGTGTTCCCCTGTGCACATGGCATGCTTTTTTTTTTCTTATTTTGCATTTTATTTCTAATATTTAAGTTTGTGATATATTTTTGTTTCTTTTCTCTATTTTGTATTTGTGCTCTGACCTTTGAGTCTAAAATAAAATTTTTAAAAAACATGAGACAATGTTCTCATCTAAAAGGCTTGGGCAAGGGAAACCTTGGGAGGTTAGAGAAAAGAGGGAAAGCTTTAAAAGAGCGGCTGTGAAGAGTGGGACAGTGAGCTGATAATACAGGTATAGAAAGAATGTCTTGCAGCAGTGAGGGACCAGTGGAAGTTATATAGCATAAATGTGTAGTGGACAAAATCAGAAAGGTTGCATGGTTTTCCCAACCTTCACTCAGCAGCATATATGTAGGAACAAATGCAGTAAATGGTAGGAGTGATCAAAGATAAGTTTTGGCAGAAAAAAATCAACAAAATGAAAAGGGTGCTAGGGAATCAAGAGAACAAGACAGTGTAGAGTCGAATTGAATCACAAAGAATCAAGATGAGGAACAAGAGAGAGGGTGATTAGTGTAGGAGAGATGTAAGAGAACTGAGGGGTCAAAAGATTAGATGTCATGCTGTAGATAAAGAGAATTTTGTAGGAGAAAATAAGAAAGCCAATAGATTGTGGTCAGATAAGGGGATTTTGGAATTCTTGGACATGGAGATGGTATATTTGTGGTGAGAGAAATTATTTCACTATTATGTTGATAACATTTATTAATTTGGGATCTAGGATTTTTCCTCCCCCTTGCTACCCAATTCAGTCCCAGCCCCAGTAAAACATCAATCTCTGAAGGACATAGATGATTGATGAGATTGTCCTAGCCCTCAAGGTACATGTTCTTCAGTGTTGGCCTGGACCCCATCCAATAAGAAGACCTTAATTCTGTTTCCAGATTAAACAGAATCCAGTCTAGTCTGGTTCTTACCCAAAAGGAAATGAGTCCTTCTCCTTGTACCCCTCAATTATAGCTTAACTAGAGTGGTCTAGAAGGAGATAGAATCACCTCTCCAGATTACTGGATGTTGCTGAGTCTCCCGATCAAGCCACATTCTCAGCAGAAGTAGCCAAAGAATTCTATTTTACCTAATAATTAAATGTCCACCAATCATGGTTGATTTTCACTTGTTAGGGACATTCCTTTTTACAAAGGTATTTAAAGCATCATGTCTACTTTGGTGGTCTTTGGTTATTGAGAGGAACCACTGACCTTCAATTTATTGATTGCTGGCTAGCCTAATTAATAAATTGACTATTAATTACTCAGAAACCCTTGAGGTTTTTATTAAGTCACAGTGAGTGATGGCAAGATCAAGTATATGATCATTTATGTGTGTGGCTGAGGTGGGGAAAAGGAATAGGTCATGGGAAATTAGTTTAAGGACATGAATAATTAAGGTTTTTAAGAGAGAGGTAATATGCTTGTTGAAGTCCACTAGTGCAGTACACATGTGTGTGTGTTTGTGTGTAAATTCATGCCCCTTGTCTTAAACACTGCTGTCATCAGAATATATTCAGTGTGTTACATCTGCTTGCCCATTTTACCCTAACCATGCCTTATATAATAACCCATAAAACCATCGTGAAAACTGTTATATTTGGAATATAATCGTGAACACCTCTATCAAAGTATAGGACAACTAGGTGGCACAGTGGATAGAGTGTTGCACCTGAAGTCAGGAAGATTTATATTCCTAAATTCAAATACGACTTCATACATTTATTATCTGTGTGACTCCGGAAAGTTACTTAACCCTATTTGTCTCCGTTCCTCATCTAAAATGAACTGGAGAAGGAAATGGCAAACTACTCTCGTATATTTGCCAAGGAAACCCCAAATGAGGTCACAAAGAGATAGGTACAACTGAATAACATTAAAAAACTATCAAAGGATAGTATATATTTTTCAAAATATAGTTCAAATCCTGCCTCAGATACTTACTAATCGCATAGCCCTGGGAAAGCCCTTTATGTTGTCTTCACCTTAGTTTCCCCCCTCTGAAAAATGAGAATAATAACAGTGACTATTTCATAAAATTGTTGTGAGGTCAAGAAAGATAACAAATGTAAAGACTTTTTCTAAAACTTAAACACTATTTCAGTGTCAAATATTGTTAATCATTATAACTATATATATACACACTATTTTGCAACAACTACCAAAGTAATACCTTGCCTGTATTCAAGACTGAAAAAATATTTTATTTTTGCCTTTTTTCATATTCACATACAGAAATAAAGTAGTAGTCATTAAAAAAAACAAAATACTATAGTAATAACGTTGGGTTGGGCATCATGGCTTCAAGTATTGTATCTGACACAAAGTAGCTCATAACCTTGAGCAACTCAGTTCACCTTTCAGGGTTCCTTTTTTGCTCTTTGAAAATGAGAATATTGGACTAGATTTATAAAGTCGCTTTAAGTACAACAATGTATGATGCTAAGTTATGTAAGAAAGAAGTAACTGTGGAATTATTTGCCTGATACTTCAAAAGGATTAATCATCTAAATGAAAACTGGACCAAACTCTATCTGGTCAAAATGATGCACATAAAAAGATAGTAAGTCAGCCAATCGGCTTTACAGAAATAAATAAATAACACTCACCTGTCCTTTCTTATCTGGTAAATTGATATCAGAGTCTCTGATGTCCAATTTCACACAAACTGGTTTACTGATGCATCGTTCAACGGAAAAAAGAAAGAAAAAGTCAAGTCCCTAATGTATAACTTTCAATAGAGTGATACATCATCCAGGTTTCAGGATTTCAAGCTTCTCTTTTCCAGTATGAGTTACATATATTTGTATGAATTTTATAATTGATATCAAGGGGAAACAAATTTGTATTTTACTTGTATGTTTTATTTTTTTCCCTGAGCAGCAAGCAAATCCAAGTGAAACTGAGTTTGTCAGTAACTCAGAAAATAAGTGCTCTGTTTCTGATTTATTTTCCAAAAATATTACATGATTAATAACACAAATATAGACTTTTTGAGCTAAAAGGTATATTTAAAGATAATACATAGTCCAACTTCCTTATTTTATAGATGAAGAAATTGAGATCTAGAGAAGTGAAAGGCTTTGCAAGTACAGGGATGGGACACCAAGTCTCCTGACTTCCAATTAATTGCTTTCCCACTGTACTACATTGCTGTTGAAATATGGTTAGAATCTAAAATTCTAATATATTCAAGAGAGATAGTATAATATGGTTGGTAGAGAGAGAAAGAGGTGTTCTCACTCATATATACTAGCTACATGACCATAGGCAAGACTTTTAACTTTTTAGTGCCTTATGTAGCTAGGACTAAATTATAAATGATATGCCAGTCTGCATAGATGGAAGAAATGACTGTGTAAGCCATTTTCTCCATCTGTTGAGGACCACAGGCAGTGGGACTCAGACCCTGATGGCTGAACAAGCCCTCTCAGGTGTTTGCCCTCCTGATGGGCCTGGATCAAGGTTCCCCATCTCCCAAGAAGATACTCAAGCATACAGGTGTAAGGATTAGGTCTTCAAGATATGCATGGCAAATACATTCATGGCCTGGGACAAAGAAGTACACAATGTCCACAAGGGGAAGCAATTGAGAAGTGTCCTATAAAAAGCCTGAACGCAGGGTAATAAAGTTGGCTCTCTATTTTCACCACTTCGAGAATTCCCTTCTCTCATTTATGCATTCAGTAGCAGCTCTGGGTCAGTGATTCTTTCTCACCCCTATCTGGGGATGACAGGGCTCTCCCAAATTGACTCCCCAAATCCATCAATAAAATCACAAGTCCAAACCTAAAATAAATCCAAGACCTGTTCCTTTTCCATCAGAAATCTTATTTTCGTATTCTTGGTTTAACTAGCCATTTTGCTTAAGTTTTTTACTGAAAGTAATAACTTTCTTTCCTTTAAACTTTCACATGTAGCCATTGTCAAAACAGTAAAGAAATGTTTTTTGAAATGCTTATATTTCTCTAGTTTAAACAAAATGAATGAGAAATAAAGCAATTTGACATGGGAAGAAAAGGTTAAAATCCTTATTAATATATTTCACTTTATTACACTAAAGCTAACATTGGTCATTCCTAAAATGGATTGGAGTCTAGGGAAGTACCACAACATTAATATGGCAAGAAGTGCATCATACCAAGTACAAAATCCTTTACAAGCACATAATGAAATAGTACCTTAACATTTCCTTAGAGCACAGACCTGGTAGATAATGGTAAGAATCATCAAGTCAATGTGGGGAATAGAAAAAGACCCAGATGAATAACCTGAATCACAGAGAATGGAAATAATTTGTACATAGTTAGTACATAGTACATAGGCTTGGCCTGAGACATAGATACTTCCTACTTAAACACACCAGATATCTAATTAGAAGGTTTAGCCAATATAATTTGTTATTCTTTTTTTCCTGGTGCTCCATTAATATTCTCCAAATGTCAATAGGGTATAAATAAGACCCCCAGTAGATATCTCTAGGGAAATTTACAGAAAATGAAGGTCATCTTCATGTGACTTTTCCACATGTCTACTACCTCTGAAAGTATTTGCTTTTTCCTATCAGGTTTATTCCTGAAGATAGTCTAAAAAACACACGTGTTCACTCTAAAAGTACCAAGGAAGAAGGAGGTCTTTTTTCTCCCAAGCTACATCACAAATTTTACCCCAGATATAGGTATTCAAGGTTGAATACACACACCTAAGTCACATACAAACATACATACAGTAAAAAGGAGGTCAAACCTGGTTATGTGTGTGTTTACACATATACATGTCAAGTCAACAAGTCACATCAACAAACATTTATTAAGTGCCTATTATGTACTAGACACTGTCCTAAGTCTTGGGGATATAAAGAAAGGGGAAAACATCCCCAGCCTTAAAGAGCTCAAGATTTAATGGTGGGGAGACAATATGAAAACAAACATGTACAATATATATGGCGAAGGGGAGAGATAGAGAGAGACAGAAACACAGACATGGACACACACGCACACACACATGCACACACAGAACGAGAGACAGAGACAGAGTACTACTCTAGTGGACATCTATTGCCTTAAGGATCAAATCTAAAATACTCCGTACTTTAAGGTATTTTATACTCCTGATCCTTCCAATATTTCCTGTCTAATTATCTTTTATTTGCTTATAGGTTCTCAATGATCATTGACTGAATTTTTAACTATTCCTCATATAAGGCACCCTATCTCTGGATTTGGTTCATTTTCATTGTCTGCTTCTCCAGAATTGGCATGCCTTCGTTCTTTGTCTGTACCTTCTGGTTTCCCTGGCTTCCTCTGTATTAGGAAAAGTTCTGGACTTTACACTTGATCCTTGAGGCAATAGGCAGCCACTGGAGTTTATTGAATAGGGGAGTGACATGTTAATGCTCATGCTTTAGGAAGATCATTTTGATAGTTGAGTGGAGGATGGACTGAATGTAGAAAAAAATTGAGTCAGAGAGGCCAAGCAGAAGGCTAATCAATTAATTTAAGATTAAGCTTATGACGATCTTGCAACAGGGTGGTGGTAGTATCAGAAGAGAAAAGGAAAGAGACTATTTCTAAGGTAGACCAGAATATTATGAAAAAATGTATAAATATATGTGTTTGTATATTTATATGTACATATACACATGCATATATGCTTATATGTGAGTTTGCATATTTATATACAAATATATGCACAGTAATATTATACATATATATGTACAAATATAAAAATAGACATGTATTAGTTACCATTCATGTAGTGCTTTCAGGTTTGTTATTATCTCATTTTATTCTCCCAACAACCCTAGCAGATAGTTGCTGTTATTAACTTCATTCTACAGAAGAAGAAACTAAGACAGAGGTTTAATGACTTGGCCAGGATCATACATCTTGTAAGTGTCTGAGATCAAATTTGAAACCATGTTTTCCTGCCTCCCAGTGCAGCAGGGCTCTATCCACTGTATGTATGTGTACTTATACACACATATATATCTCTGTGTATATATGCATATGTATGTGACCGTTGTGTACATATCCTTCATGGTCTGTAACTTAGTGGGCCTGACTTTCTTCTGTGCCTCATGGGACTCAGTCTTTAGTGTCAAAGGCCAAACAAGTGCTTTCATTTCCTTTCTTTTTCATTCACTTCAGTTATCAACTTCCTTGTAGTAAAAGGAGGGAGTTGGATAAGACTTTTTAAGTTCCCTTCCCATCTGAACTGAAGCTTAATATGATAAATAGGAATTAAACAAATAACCTCCTTGTCCCTGTAACTACCCATTTAGATATCATAGGAGTAGAATAGACCAGATAAGTTATAATACTGCTTCTTGGAAGAAGATGAGTTCTTATAGTTCATATTTACCTCCCTATCCCCAGGGCTTAACACAATGCCTTTTATATAATAGGTTCTTATAAATGTTTATGGAATTGAATTGAAACTCCTGGTTAAAAATATAGCCCCTTCAGGATCAAAATAAACTCCTCTGTTTGACATTAAAAATCCTTTCTAATCTAGCCCCTTCCTGCCTTTCCAGTCTTCGTACACATTACTCAGCTACCCTGTACCTTTACTCTGCTGCCCAGTGATATTGATTATCTTGTAATTCTTCATTCAACACTCCACCTTCCAACTCCTTGCATTTTCACTGGCTGTTCCCCTTGCCTGGAATTCCCTTTTTCCTCATTTCTTTGCATCCTGCTTCCCTGACTTCCTTCTAGTTCCAGTTAAAGTCTTACTTTTTTCAAAAGCTTTTCCCAATCCTCCTTAACATTAGTGCCTTCCTTCTCTTGATTATCTCCAATTTTCCTATATATTTCCTGTTTGTCTGCTGTTTGCATCTGGTTTGGGTACTTCCTCCTGCAGCGCGCGCACGCACGCACGCACACACGCACGCACACATGCACACACACACACACACACACACACACACGATTGTAAATTCCTGAAGAACAAAGACTATCTTCCTTTCCTTTATATCGTCAGCATTCAACACAGTATTTGATACATAGTAGGTACTAAAAATACATTATTATTGTCTGCATAATCATCTCTTTGAGCTTTAAAAATTGAATTTAGCTAATAGAATGAGCTTCTTTTGACCTGATGCTTTTCTGCTATTTTAACACTTACTTTATCCATATCTATACCTGCTTTCAAATCTTATTATTTCTATTTTTCTAGTTTTGTTGAAATATCTCATTTGACAGTTTCTGTGTTGAAAACATAATGTTGAGCTTCTTTAAATTATGCAGATTCTCTCTTCGTGATTTAGTTTACCATTCCTATTACTAACTATTGATTGTCACAGATCCATAAAACTGTGTTCCGTGAACCCTTAGCTGAACCACAGAAAAGAATCCCAGGGCCTCATTTGTGTCCAGCTTTGGATCCCACTCTAATCTGGAAACATTCCTTCTTTAATGGTCTATGGTGCCATGATTCTACCCTTTTTATTCAACTATTGACAGATCAGAAAACTTGGAGAAATCTTCATCCACATATTTCTGGGTCCTATGAGTTTTTCTTTGAAAAAAGTTGTTTTCAGAAAAAAAGAAGTAATTCTAAGATTAAAAAAAAATAGTCTTGTTTCTGAAAGGGTAGTATAAGGAGGCTACAAAATATAATTTTCTTAATTTTTCAGTAGTAAATGTCTGCATCTCTAGAACTTTCTTTATCAGACTCTATCTTTGCATACATCCATTTTTTAAATCCCCTTAGTTCTTTTAAATATGTCATTACATGGAGAGGTATAGCGGACCCTTGGAAAATCATTCCAGAGAATCTAGACATAAATGGATTTCAAATTGGGCTTAAGATACTTACAGTATATATGATCCTGGGCAAGTCATTAAACTTCTGTCTTAGTTTCTTCATATGTTAGAATGAAGATAATAATAGCAATTGCCTACTAGGGTTGTTGTGAGAAAAAAATGAGGTAATAACAAACTTTAAAGTAATATATGTATATATGTGTGTGTGTATATATGTATATATATGTGTGTGTATGTATATATAATGATTAGACTACATGTAAAATAAAAGAAAATAATTTAAAATATCTGTAATAAAATAGAAAATCTTCCTTTAAAATGTCTTTGAAAAATGTGTCAGTAATAAAGGAGTCCACGAACAGTGCTGTTTCTGAAACAACTAGGTTGCTAACAGCCTAGATATTCTGAGGGCAAAAAAAATGAACTTGTCTAGAATTATGTTGAAGGTTTATTCTCCTGGAGGGCTGGAAAACTCTCAAGAGGTATTTAATAGAAGAAGATAACTAGTCACAGTGAAATGAATAACTTTCTTTAGACCTAGGATTGAAACTTTTATTCTTCACTTACAAAGTCTCCTTTATATATGCATACTCTTTTAAGAAATCCTTTTATATATACTTTACATGTATGCCTAATTTTTAGGCACTAGAATTTATTTTTTGATTCCACTATATTTAGGCACAATTAGA
The DNA here is from genome assembly GCA_028646515.1 of Pseudochirops corinnae. Classification (NCBI taxonomy): domain Eukaryota; kingdom Metazoa; phylum Chordata; class Mammalia; order Diprotodontia; family Pseudocheiridae; genus Pseudochirops; species Pseudochirops corinnae. The sequence goes on along the minus strand of CM053586.1, from coordinate 292,182,870 downwards.
ACATCAAACTGGATTTCACATTCTTAAAATGAAGAGACAAGGTCATGAATGATGCAGTACATAAAGCAGACAAGAAGAATACCAACAGTTATTTTTGATTCATCCTTCTCATCTGATCTGTGACACATATTTGATGTAAAAGGGTAGAGTCCTTCAAATTAAACCTTTTCAGGGCATATCTGTAAGTCCAAAATGCACCTACTATTGCTATTGTTCTAAAAAGTGAGATGATTTTAAATTCTTTGTCTTATAAATTTATTATCCCAATGGAAAAATATGTAAGGTCACCCACTGCATCATGGGCCATTTCTGGTTGTCTTAACTCATCTTCCCACTTTACTCTGATGACTGGAGGAGATAGTGAGGTTGATGACTTTGCATGGGTCTGCCTCACTTAAATCTAATTTGCTCACAGGTTAAGACATCAGCTTTGCGATGTCATTAGTTCGTTTTGAGAGTGAAGGATGAACAACAACAAACATATCATTTCAATAAAATTATACCTAAATTCTTATTTTATGGCAGTAACACAGGATTCACAAATGCTAAGCCAAAGAGTAAAGTCAAGGAGGTTCTAGAAATTAATGTTGCACTTGGGTTCCTTTGAATTATGGGTTTCTAATTATTTTAGGTTCTATGTGGTTCTAATGATTTTATGGGTGAGAATTATCTCTAAACCATAGCTCACAAGAGTTTTTTTATTTTTGTTAGCTACATGAAACATTTAGTTCTATAAAGACAATCAATCAGCATGAATTTAGTTGTCTATTATGTGTTACACACTTTTTTAGAGATGGCTTCACAAAGACAAAAAATGAAAGTGCTTGTCCCAAAAGAGTATATTTAAATAGAAATATAAACAAACTGACACATAAGTATCCCTGCCTCATAAATCTTGAGTTCATTTTCCTGATTTTAAGTTGTTTTCTTCATCATTTTTAACCTATTTTTCAAGTGGTTGACTCTTTTTTATCATGCTTTTCTTTGCATCACTCATTTCCCTCCTCAGTTTTTGCTCTACCTCTCTTACTTGATTTATAAAATCATTTTTGAACTCTTACATGGCCTGAATATAATTCATATTTTTTTTGAAGCATTAGATGTAGCAATTTGGACTTTGTTGTCTTCTGATTTTGTGTTTTGATCTCCTCTGTAACCATAGTTACTTTCTATAGTCAGGATATTTTTCTGTTGTTTGCTCATTTTTCCAGCCTATTTCTTAACTTTTAACTCTATGCTAAAGTAGGGCTGTGCTTCCATAGTCGGGGGGGGAGGGGATGTCTCAAGCTTCAGGTATTTTTGTGTAGCTTTTTTCAGAGTTAATTCTGGGAGTCTGTAAGTTTTCAGTTCTTCAAGGTGGTATGCTATAGAGAGAGTTGTGTCTCCTACTCTCCTGGTCTGTGCTCTGGTCTATGAGTAACCACAAGCACTCTTTTCTGCCCTACAACTGTGACCAGGGTCCCTGTTCCCCTGCAGCCACAAGGTCTGGTGTGCTAGTGCTCCTTCTTGCAATGGGACTAAGGCCCAGGACTGCCACCTGGATCCAAGTATGGGCAACACAACAGAGTCAAGTCCCTGGTACCAGCAAAGGGGCTCTTATAATCTCCTTCTGATTTGTTGTCTGATCCATTCAGTCTGTGATCTGAAAGGTCCAGAAACTACTATTGCCACCACTGATTCATTTACTCACCCCTAAAGCCTTGTTCCCGGTTTCGGCATGGTACAACCTGTACTGGACTGTGTTCCACTTTCACTACAGTGTAACAGACATTTCCTGCCAACCTTTAAAGTTTTGTTGGGCTGGAATATTGTTTCACCCTCATCCATTTGTGGGTTCTGATACTCTAGAACTTGTAGTGGGGTGTTAAAGTTGTTTGGAGGGGAAATTTGGAAGATTTCAGTCCCAAGTTTTCTCCACCATCTAGAGTTCAATATCCTGAAACAGGAGACACTCAGGAAAATGGACCTTCATTAACATTTTATATGGGATATGTGTATATGGGGAACATGTGGACATCCTTACATGAGGGAGTGTGGAAACAGGGCACATGCATAAAGGGGTATTTTTTATGCCTCACAGGAAAGTGAAGTTGCCAGTCTTCTACTGATATTATGCTGCCCTTTGTGAGATCTTCTTTCCAGTAGTACATTGCTTTGCTGTAGATGCTTATCATCTCCAGATATTTTTCAGGGTTGTATAATACCCTGTGTAACATTAACTACAAATATTGTGAATACAATCCTTTCACCAGCTTTTCTAGTAATCTCCGCCATTAATGGTCTAGAACTCAAGTTGTGCAGCAGAGAGTGTATCTTGTTTTCTACCTGCCCTTTTAGCTTACCCAGGTAGGATTATACATTTCTCACAATCTGGCATCCTCCTCTAATAGCTATGTTACTTATTTCTTGTCTTTCAGTCAGGCACTTTAACAGACAGTTTGGAAGCTTTCTTCTCAAATAGACTATCTTAGAAAGTACAAGGTTGTGAGTTGAGACCATGTCTGAACTTTGAAGTCTTCTAAACCTCTTCTATTATTTTTTCTCCTGAATATTTTTCATATGAAAAATATGAACCTGGGAAAGCTTGTGAAAACTGAAGAGTAAAGTGAGCAAAGCAAGAAAAACTATATATAAAATATTAAAGCAAATTTAATATGTTAGCAGTATTAACACAATGATCAACTCTCAGTCTTTACCTAAAAAGAAAATAAAACTGGCCTTCGTGTCAAGATGTGTACACTGGCATTTGACTCCACCAAGTAACTTAAGCTTGGTCAATTCATTTCACATCCATGGGTCAGTTTTCTCACTTACAAATTGAGGAGATTAAACTAGATGATCTCTCAAGTCTCCTTATTCTTAAAATATTCAACTGCTACTCTTTGATTTCTTTACAACATGCTCCCTCACAGCTGGCTTTTTTTTTTCATCATAATTCCTGGCTTCTTAACGGGCTCAAATCCTTCTAAACTGAGAAGACAAAATGTATACATGAACAGACAAACACAGGAAAATACCATACACAAGATAGATAGATATAATATATGGTGTATTCACCACACATATACATCCATATATGTATATATGTATATACACACATTGTGTATACATACATACACATATACACACAATGTGTATGCACATACAGAAATATAGCTAAGTTGTAAGTATTGGTATCAAGTACTTCACCATTTGTTTGTGATCAGTTTGCTTACTGAAAGGGACAGAAAATGATTTCTGTGTATTTGAAAAACTTTTAAAAATCAATAGGTGAAGAAATAAAGTTCTCGGATAAAATGTGGAAGAGTGAGACTGTTAGGAGTACCAAATAGAGAACTGTTCATAACAGAAATGTGCTGAATGGACCTGTTTGAAGGCAGGGAAATGACTGGGGCTATAGGGTATTGTAATTTTTTATCTCATTTGCATGTGATTATTTTTTCTTGTTACAAATGTTATCAATAACAAGGTGTTAGATTAAATAGTTGGAAAGATTATGGAAAGATTTTTTTTTTAATAGAGATGTGTTCAGAAATGACTCAAAGATGGAATGAATGACTTTTAGTTTATAAGGAAAAGGCCACTGATGCGACTGACGTTATGTTTTGAAGTAATAGAGGTAGTTAAGAAGCCAGGAGCATTTGATGGAACAAGTCAACTGTAAAGGAATGGGGTATGGAAAAGCCAGTAGTAGTTGAGGGAAGGTTTTAGTTACTCCCTTATAGTCTTATTTTTTGAAAAAGGACATTGGTTTTTGATGAAGGAAGAGAAAGAGGAGGAGGACTGAAGTCTTCTTTGGTTTACTAATTGCTTACCCCACTTATCAAACCAGTCTAAGGGAGGTGAAACCTTTTGAGGTATCTGTTTGCTCTCTACTGTCCTTTCTGAAATTAGAGAGAGAAAAGGTAGGGAAAATTAGGCTTTGCCACTTGGTGCTGTGGGAAAAAGCTTGGGGCTGATTGCAGAATCCTGTTGAGTGAAGAGCTTATTGACTTTGCTCAGAAAGTCAATTTGAGGAGTTTTGCTGTCACCTCTGCTGTGATCTCCCTGCTTTGCTTTTGCTTTGGTATTTGTATCTTCATCTAGAGTATATGATCCAGTGATCTTACCTTTTATTCTTATTTTTTATGCTACTTGATTCCTTAATATGCTTCTATAACAGATGATTTTCTGTCTGATCAAAATGTTGCCAACCCAAAATGCAAATTTCTTTATCATCCTTAATTTCCTGACACATCATGTTGTAGTTAAGAAACAAATAAACCCAAATGGACTTCAATTCAAAAGACTTCTGGTGTTCTCAATTAATTTTGTGATCTTGGTCACTTCACCTCCATCGTCCCTGATGTTTTCATTTCTAAGTGAGGAGATTAGACTTGATGTTGTCCAAAGGTCTTCTCTGGATCTTAAAATGTTCATAGCAGTTTGTATCAAAAAAACAAAAAAACAAACACCATTCTCCCAGGCAGTTAGGCTCAACATTTTCACATTATCTTTGATTATGGCCCTTTCACCCCTTGGCCAACATATAAGTAACTAAATCTTGTTGAATCTTCCTTTATAACGTCCCTTGTGTCCTTCCATTTTTGTATATTTCCTTTGGCAGGTTCTAACTGACACCTTCATTATCTTGTCTGAATTAATGCGATACTTAATAACTGAGCTTGTCACCAATCACTCCTGAAAGTAATCCTTCCTGCCTACTACCGTCAGATGAATTTTTCTCAAACACTAACTTATCAGTGTTAATCATCACCCAGTACTGTAAAGTATGCAAATTATCTCATTACTTTGTGAGGTAATTATTACAGGTAATCTTTATTTTATAGAAGATAAAACTGAGGCTGAGAAGGTAATAGTTTTACCCAAAATTACATTTTAAGTATATAAAATGTGATTTGCACTCTGATTTCCTAATTTTAAATCATCTATGAAGTCACAATACTTCAAAATATGAATCTACTCTCCTCTTTCAGTATTTCAATGGTTTCATATTATATATACCAGTGGTTCTCAACCTGTGGGTAGTAACCCTTTTGGGGGTCAAACAACCCTTTCACAGGGGTCACCTAAGACCATAGGAAAACACATATTTCCAATGGTCTTAGCAACCAAGACACTGCTCCTCTATCTGTCTCCAGGCAGGTCCTCACACATGCAGATACACCCACATATGAGTATTAAAGGATCACAGCATTAGGAAGATTGAGAATCACTGATATATAGGATCAAATACATAATACTCATTCTAATTCAATGATTCCCCATTATATATAGGATCAATTACGTACTACTTATTCTGGTAGGTTTGGGATAATTAAGGAAGAGGGGAAAAATTATTATAGGTAAAGAGATGATATCATAAATAAATGGTATGATCTTAAGGAAAATCACTTTATTGTTCTGTCTCAATTTCCTCATTTATAAATTGAAGATAATAGTACTAGAACTGTCTAGTTCATAGAAATATTATAAGGGAAATACTTTGACAACTTTAGTATCAACAAGAAGCTTTAAATCATGTCTATATTTGCTTTAGATAGACAGTTGCTTGCTTTTTCTTCTTAAAATCAAGTATATAACTATAAAAATGAACTTAAACATGAACCAACTATTATTTTAAAAGACTATTTGAAATTGTTTTTAAGTAAATGTCTCTCAGTATATAAATATAATTTGGCACCTTTACCCAGGACTGTGCTGACAAATGTTCCACACCTTATTTTTCCTCGAGGAAAATGTACCTATAACATTTTTAAATTTTACCTGTATTGCTAACAATTTCTTAAGTCTAGACCATCAACAAAAGAATAAATCAAGCTTTGAATTGGAGGATATGCAGATGACCAAGTTGTAAATGCTCAGACTGAAAATTTAGCAATCTGCTGTGATCTGACACCCAGCATATTCCTGAATACTCATATAATCTTTTTTTTTGAGGTGCTATTATCTGGTATTATTGACTTGCTTTTCACGATTTTGTTGCATTACTCTCATTTCTCTTCCAATTTTTCATTTACTTCTCTTACTTTCTTTTCAAAATCCTTTTTGAGTTTCCTTATGGCCTTAAACCAATTCATATTTTTCTTGGAGTCTTTGGATGTAGGAACTTTGATTTTATTGTCTTCTTCTGGTTGTTTGTGTGTGATATATATATATATATTGTTCTGTCTCAATTTCCTCATTTATAAATTGAAGATAATAGTACTAGAACTGTCTAGTTCATAGAAATATTATAAGGGAAATACTTTAACAACTTTAGTGTCAACAAGAAGCTTTAAATCATGTCTATATTTGCTTTAGATAGACAGTTGCTTTCAATGTGTATGCTTGGGGGGTGGGGGGAATGTACTGTCCCAAAATTCAGGGGTTTTGTGCAGCTGTTTTCAGAGATATTTCTAGAAAATTTCAGCTCTTCCAAGGTAGTATGATCAAAGGAAAGATGTTTACTCCTCTCCTGGCCTGTGCTCTGGTCTGTGAGCAACCACAAGCAACTCTTTTTGCCTTGGAACTCTGAGGAGGATTTGCTTTCCACTGTAGCCACAAGCTATGCCACCACAGCAATTTTCCTTGCCCCAGAACTTCCACCCAGGATTGTGACCCAGATAGAAGCACAGGCAAAGGAAGGGAATCCTGCCTCAGTGCTAGTACAGAGATCCTCTGATAAGCTGCCCGATCACCCCAACTGTCTGTGGCCCAAGAGTGCTGGAAGTAGCCACTTCCACCACACCCACCACTGCCCTGGGGCTAGTATCAGACTGTGCTTCTCCCTTACCCAGATCCCACAGACCTTTCCTACTGACCTTCTAATCTGTTTTTGGTGTTTGTGAGTTGAGGAGTCTGGAAACTCCAACAGCTGCCAGGGATTTAGTTGAGGCCAGCTCAGGCCTGTCTGCGTCAGCACAGCCCATGCTAGACTGTGCTCTTCTGTCAGACTGGTGCAACAGACCTTTCCTATCAACTTTCCAGGTTGTCTTGGACCAGAAATTTGTTTCAGTCTGTCATTATGTGGGTTCTGCTGCTCTAGGATATGTTTAGTCATTTTTATAGGTATTTGGAGGGGTTTGGGGGACAGCTCAAGTAGTCCCTCCTTTTAATTCACCATCTTGACTCTGCCCCACCTCCTCCACTCATACATTCTTAACTTAACCTTTATTAACTCTCATGGAGAAGTCACACTTTCACATTCTCATATTAGTTTAGTTTTGCACATCAAAATGCTACCAATAACTTTTTGCTGTAGTGTAGCATAAGTAATACTAACTGTGAGTGTGTAAGACTAAGATTAGAATTCTGATGCAGTAACTAGTTTGTTGGTGACCTTGGGCAATCTGATTATTATCTCGGGGCTTCAAGTTCTTCTTCTGGCAAAAGAGTTTAATATGTTTAAATTTAACCTCCCAGAATTACTATGAAGATCAAATGAGATAACACATGCCACAAAGTTCTATATGTTTGAACTTACCTTCCTGCATTTAGTAAGTACCTTGTACATAATTCCTGATTAATAAATATTGATTGAATTGAATTATATACTTCTATTTCCCTTTCCATTTCCCACTTAGCTATCAATAGACATGGAAGATAAAGATGCATTGTTTCCCGTCCAATATTTATTCCTACTTCATAAGGATCCCTTTATATATTCACACAACAGAAAAATAAACAAATCACCTATATTGGAATAATAACATTGCAAGCTTAAATCCTCCCCTTCTGACACGTAGAGATTAGATTCTTTCCAATCAGAAAAACTTATTTTGACCTTTAATTGTATATGGTAAAGCATCCCTTAGTTTCTCACCTTCTAATTCTAAATCATGTTAATTTGAATTTATCATTATAAAATGCTTAAGTTAACAGAATTTCTATTCAATTGCTTTACCAACACCTAGCACCTTTCACTTCTTACAAACTGCTTCATGAAGTAATACAGTAAACAAGTCCTTTAGAAGTTATATTTTCCTTAAAAGAGTCCATGTATCTAAACACAAAGATAACATTTTGGATAAAATTTTAATACGGGTTTCATACAATGGTTTCAACTGGTTTCATAAGTCCTGTATAGAGAAGGGTTTAATGAAAGTTCAGGAATTTTTATTTATTATCTTGATTTTGTGCCCACTTCTATCTTTTGTTTCTGAAAGGCAGAGAATACAAATGAAAATGCTTCATTAAAAATTGACTTTAAATTTTGATGAATCTTTTTTTCCAGCTGAAGGGATCCACCATCCAGAAAGACAAAATGGGTAACTTTGATTAGGATAATATAAAATTTAAGAGCTCATTTATTAGCAAATTCTAAATAGAAAATTCTATATAAAATTTTAATCATTTTTTGTGTATCTATGCATCCATGCATGGATAAATGGATAAAGATCTCTATCCATTTGTCCATCCATCCATGCATATATACATACCCAAATGCATGCACATCCATTCATGTATGCATGCATACATAAAAACAATTGATTAAGGTTGTTTTTAGAATTTTCTCTTTGGAAATTACTAATAAACAAGCTTTCAATATGTAGAAAAATACATATATAGTCTACATATAGATACATATATTTACATATAGATTCACATAACTATTTGCCTATCAGTATTTTTAAAGTTGTATGAATACACTTATGAGATAACTTCTGATAAATAGTACCTTAATTTAGACAATCATATTCTTTCCATAAGGCCAATCTTGTTGCCCTTTGATTTTATAAATTAATATTTTTCTTCAGGCAAAACTTTCACAGAAGAGTCAAATACATATGAAAAGACTCAGATAAGAAATACTCAATTTATAAGTAGTCATATACTACATTCTAGTAGAAATTGGAATTTTATAAGAAGAGATTAATTTAGAAATATACTATTGAACTTCAGAAGATGTGTAATCAAATTCCTGAACAGTATTTTGCAATTAAATTGAATTTTAATGTTCAGATTCAAATGTCAGATTTTGGTCTTTATCAAAATGTTCTAGTTGCACCATTTCAGAATGAAAGTAAAGTTATTTAAAAGCCTGGTTCTCCTTTTATTTTTCTATATGGCAGTTGTCACCCCCTAAAATATTAGATATATTATTTGGATGAAAATAGATATCTAAATTGGAAGCATTTCTACATATCCAAAAGATAAATAAGCTATTTCCTTGCATTTTCATATTTGTTTCCTCATCATGCAGTATAGAAAACAATTGTGTGTTAGAGTGTGCCACACATTAGATATGAGCTATCCAAGTGTCATAAATTTGAATTTGTATAGAAAAATATTTTTAATGAAAAAAATTAGGAATTATTTCCTTTCTAAATGTCTCATTTTAATTTAGTGTTGCCTAGATTTTTTTTCGCTGAAAGGTTGTATCCATAAGTCAGGACTCAAGATACATTTTTAATTGTATTTGTTTGTCATGATGACTGTCTTTCAAAGATATGCAGAAAATCATCTAATTGATAAATAGAGCATCTTCATTAAATGTACACATTTCAAAATCCTTATTTTAGCTAGATCTTTTTTGATTCATGATATAGTCATGAACTGTTGTATTCCCTTAGTACTCAAGATATGACTATAAAAATTATCATGTGAATTGTATACTGCAAAATGTTATACATGCATCAAAGGTATCATTAAAGAAAGAGTAAAGTATCAAGATAGATTATATTATAATTTTCAGCATAATTCAGAGCAAAATGTATTTAAATGGATAACAGATAAGGACAAATAGCAGGTCATTTCTTCTTAGGTAACTTTTTTACCTTTAAAATATGAGTCATAATGTCAATTAATTATTTTACTTGCTTTTTTCTTCCACTTTTTCTTTTTTTCTTTTTTTTTTGTAAGGGAGGGGCAGGGCAATTGGAGTTAAGTGACTTGCCCAAGGTCACATGGTTAGTAAGTGTTAAGTGTCTAAGGACACATTTGAATTCAGGTCCTCCTGACTCCAGGGCCCGTGCTCTGTTTACTGTGCCACTTAGCCACCCTTTCTTCCAAATTTTAACTGTTACCATTTAGCATGTATTCTAAAGGTAGTTGCATCTATTAGAAACTATTCATCTGATTTATTATTCTTTTTATCAGTTCTACCTATTATATTTTCTCTTCTGTGTTAATAAAAGTAGACTAAGTCTTCAGAGTATAGCAAAACCTGAGTCACTTATGATAATTTCTATTGAAATGGAAAGGGCAAACACAACTTTAGATGGATAAACCAGTCAACATTATTGGCAACTGATGAAAAGAATGAGGCCAATGGGAGGAAAACACAATTCTTCAGCCATTCCTTATACTTAAGAATTTAAAACAAAATATATACAAGTCCATCAAAATAATGAAATAAGATGATTTATAAGTTTCTCTTCTCTTTTACTTCCTGGATATACTAATTATGTAATAATGGCATAGTAGATAGAGCCTTGGAAACAGGAAGACTGAGATTCAAGTTTTGCCTCTAACAAAGATTACCTGCATAATGATTAACAAGTCACGTAACCCTCTCCAAGTCTAAGTTATTGAGGAGCTACTGCATTGCAGGTGTATAAAGAATTTTTCAACCAGCAGATAAAATAAGACTTTGGACCTCTTGCCACTTCCCAAAGTGTTCCAGCATCTAGAAAATAAAAGTTCATGTGAAAATGTATGCATGATCTTTATTTTTTCAGGAAGTTCAAATGAGAAATTTTATGGTATAGGAATATTTGAAATCAGAACATCCTATTAAGAATTTTATTGTAAAGTGATGAAAACATGGACAATTTATTCAGTGGCAAAATTATAGGAAAAAGAACTTTGAAAGACTTCAAAACTCTCATCAGTATAATAAAAAGAAGCACAAGTCCCAAGTATTGAAGGTGAGGCATGTCATTTATTTTCTGCTAAAGTTCTGATGATTTTCAAAACCAGAATAAAATTCATATTTTGGACATGGCCAACTTGGAAATTTGTTTTGCTGGACTATGAATATTACGTATGAGGGTTTGCTTTTACTTTTTCTTTCTTTTTTTCATTATTCAGTTGAGGGTGTGAGGGATAACTTGGCAGTGAAGTTGCCCCATTCTGAACATGCTATTGCATTCTTATTTCTTCTTTATACTTTGTAACTAAGTTCAGTATCAATTCCCCACATATATGGGGTCATTGTTTCAAGGTAATGTAAGAGCTATTGCGTATTAATATAATCCATTGGATTAACTATAAAGACAAAATTAGAGGTGTTTTTAGTTTGGGGATGAGTGAGGTGAGAAAACCAAGTGAATACTTCTCAAATTTAGAGTGGCTTCAATATCTACTAGGCCTAAGTTTAGAAGTCACCTGACTTTGCAGGAATCTGGAACTTAGAGCAATGGAGACCCTCCCTAGTATGACCTCAAAATAAGCCAAATTAGGACAAAACTGCTTTCCTCGCTTTACATTGGACACCTACATGTTTCCATGTTCTTTGCCTCCAAGGTAAATACCTGTGCTTAGATTGTGAGTCTGCCTCCCCACCAGTGGGAGTGAAGACCAGTTGGGGGTTGCCAGGTTGCTGAGTTAGGGCATATATAACTGTGTGCTTGCTTTCTGCAAATCTCCTCTCTTACCTGACACCTGATTGGAGCTGAGATGCCCTTTCTTGCAAGATCATAATAAAACTCCTTTTGGTTTTTACCTTGAGAAGTCTCCCTATTAAGTTGGTGATCTTGGATCACTGTTACAGATAATAGTTAAATCATTCACAGACAATCATCTCACAATATTGCTATTACTGAATACAATATTCTCCTGGTTCTATTCATTTCACTTTGGAACGGTTCATGTAAGTCTCTCCAAGTTTTTCTGAGAGCATCTAGCTCATCATTTCTTGTATCACAATAGTATTCCACCATAATCATATTCCACAAATCGTTAAGCCATTCACCAATTGATAATCATTACCTCGTTTTTCAACTATTTGCCATCAGAAAAAAAAAAAATTTGGCCATAGTACCAAATTGTTCTACATAATGGTTGAATCAGTTCACAACTCCACCAGTGATTCATTAGTTTTTCAATTTCTCACATCTTCTCCAGCATTTATCATTCTCCCTGTCTGTCCTATTAGTTGATCTAATAGGTGTGAGATAGTACCTCAGTATTGTTTCAATTTGCATTCAATCAATAGAGTTAGAGAATTTTTTTAAATGTGGCTTTAGCTAGCCTTGATTAGTTCACATGAAAACTGAAAGTTTATATTGTATGATCATTTGTCAATTGGGAAATAGCTCTTATTTTTATAAATTTGAATCATTTCTCTATGTATTTGAGAGATAAACTTTTATCAGAGAAATGTACTTAAAAATTTTCCCTCACAGTTATGACCACTAATTGTATTTCCCTCCATCTTATTTCCCCCTGGCTTATTCTATTTTCTATCTCTCCTTTCACCCTTCCCCTCCTCAAAGGTATATTGCTCCTGACTATTGCCTCCCCCAATCCATCCCCTTTTCTATGAATACCTTCCCTTCTCTTATTTCCCTTTCCCTCACACTTTCCTGTGTGTAAGATAGAGTTCTCTGCCCAATTGAGTGTGTATATTATTACCTCTTTGAGCCAGTTTTGATGGAGAGTAAGGTTCATTCATTCTACCTCACATCCTCCTTCTTCTCAAACACTGTAAAAAATTTTTTCTTGCCTGTTTTATGTGAGATAATTTACCACATTCCAGCTGTCCCTTTCTCTTCCTTCCCAAATATTCCTCTCTGACCTTTAATGTTATATTTTTTTAGATATCATCCCTCCATATTCAACTTATACCTGTATCCTCTGTCTATATATACTCCTTCCAACTACCCTAATAACGAGAAAGGTCTTATGAGTTACAAATATCATTTCTCCATGTAGGAATGTAAACAATTTAACTTTATTAAGTCCCTTATGATTTCCTTTTACTTATTTACCATTTTTATGCTTCTCTTGAGTCTTGTAATTGAAAATGGAATTTTCTATTCAGCTCTGGTCTTTCAATCAAGAATGCATTAAATTGCCTAGCCATACAAGATTTTAATCTGTGTTATAAAGCAGTAGTCATCAAAACTACTTGGTACTGGCTGAGGAATAGAGTAGTGGATCAATGGAATAGATGGGGTACAAAAGACTTAGTAGTCAATGATTATAGTAATATACTGTTTGATAAACCCAAAGACCCCAGTTTTAGGGATAAGAACTCAGTATTTGACAAAAACCGCTGGGAAAATTGGAATGTAGTTTGACACAAACAGGGTATAGACCATCATCTAACACCGTACACCAAAATCAAGTCTAAATGGGTGCACAATCTAGGTATAAAGGCTAATGCTGTAAATAATCTGGGGAAGCAAGGAATGTCTACCTGTCAGATTTATGGAGTTGGGAAGACTTTCTGACCAAAGAACAGTTAGAGAGCATTATAAAATGCAAAATGGATAATCTTGATTACATTAAATTGAAAAGTTTCTTTCCAAACAAAACCAATGTAACCAAGATTAAGAGGGAAGCAGAAAATTGGGAAAGAATTTTTTACAACCAGTGTCTCTGATAAAGGCCTCATTTCTAAAATATGCAGGGAATTAAGTAAAATGTATAAGAATACAAGTCATTCTCCAATTGATAAATGATCAAAGAATATGAACAGGCTATTTTCAGAGGTAGAAATTAAAGTTATCTATAAGCATATATAAAAATGCTCTAAAAACACTATTGATTGAAGAAATGCAAATCAAAACAACTTTGAGGTACCACACCTCACCAGTCATATTGGATAAGATGACAAGAGAAAAATGATAAATTCTGGAGAGGATATGGAAAAATTTAGAACACTAATGCATTGTTGGTGGAGTTGTGAACTGATTCAACCATTCTGGAGAACAATTTGGAACTATGCCCAAAGGGGTATAAATAATTACACACCCTTTGACCCAGTAATACTACTTTTGGGGTTGTATCTCAAAGAGATCATAGAAGTGGGAGGAAGACCCATATACACAAAAATATTTATTGCAGCTCTCTTTGTGGTGGCAAAAAACTGGAAATTGAAGGGATGCCCATCAATTGAGGAATGGTTAACAAGTTGTGGTATATGAATGAAATGGAATACTTTTGTGCTAAAAGAAATGGGGAGGAGATAGACTTCATATCTACCTGGAGAGGCTTACACATACTGATGCTAAGTGAGAAGAGCAGAACCAGGAAAAATTTGTACATAATCACAGATACATCGTATGTGTGATGACCAACCTTGATAAACTGGACTCTTTTCAGCAACACACAGCTATAAGACAACTCTACAAGTCTCAGGATGGAAGGAGATAGCTACATTCAGAGAAAGATCTAGAAAGAAGAATTTAAATGGAATCTGAAGCAATCATTCTTTTCCATGTTTGGTTTTGTTTCTTCTTTCCCATTGTTTACTCCATTTTTTCCAACTCTTCTGTACAAACAGACTAATGTAAAATGTGAAAATATTTGCAGATCCTATACTTGATTGCATACTGCTATGGGGATTGGGGGAAGAGAGAGGGAAGAAAATTTGAAACTCAAGGGATTTTAGAACTGAATCTTTCTTAACTAAATGTAAATAAACAAATCAGGTTAATTTTAAATAAATAAAAATAAAATAAAAAAGAAGACATTAAATTCCTCAACATCACTGAATATACATCTTTTACCTAAAGGGTTATACTCAGTTTTCTGGGTAGGTGATGCTTGTTTGTTATCCTAGCTCCTTTGCCCTCTGGAATATCATATTGCAAGCCATCTGATGCTTTAAGGTAGAAGATGCTAAATCTTGTGTTATCCTGACTGTGGCTCCAAGATACTTTAATTTCTTCTTTTTTGCTCCTTGCAATATTTTGTCTTTGACCTTGGAATTCTGGAAATTGACTATAACGTTCCTGTCAATTTTCATTTCAGGCTATTTTTTCCAAAATTAATCAGTAGACTCTTTAATGTCTATTTTACTCTTTGGTTCTAGAATATTGAGGCAGTTTTCTTTGATAATTTCTTGAAAGATGATGTATAGGCTCTTTTTTTATTCATCGTTTTCAGGTAGTTCCAGATCAGTTATCTTTCTAATAAGATATTTCACATTGTCTTCTATTTTTCCCCCATTCCTTTGGTTTTGTTTTATTGTTTCTTGATGTATCATAGAGTCATTAAGTTTTATTTGCTCAGGTCTAATTCTTAAGGAATTATTTTCTTCAGTTAGGTTTTATACTTCCTTTTCCATTTGCCTAATTCCTTTTTTGAGTTCTTTCCTATGCCTATTTCCAGTTGGTCAATTCAGCTTTTTAAGGAGTTCTTCAGTGAATATTTGTATATCTTTTTTCCCATTTGACCAATTCTGCTTTTCAAGACATTCTTCTCATTTGTTTTTTTAAACCTCTTTTAACATATGACTAGTCTGTTTTTTGAGGTGTTGTTTTCTTCAGTTGTGTGTGTGTGTGTCTGTGTGTGTGTGTCTGCTTTATCAAGCTGTTGACTCATTTTTTTCTTGATTTTTTTGCATCACTCTCATTTTTCTTCCCACTTTTCCTTTACCTCTTTTGCTTGATTTTCAAAATCTTTTTTGAGCTCTTCTATGGCCTGAGACCAATTCATATTTTTTTTGAAGGTTTGAGTGTGGGACCTTTGACTTTGTTATCTTTTTCTATTTTTTAAAAAATCTTACTTGTCACCATAGATTCTTTCAATGTTCAGAAATTTTTTGTTGCTTGCTAATTTTTTCTAGCCTATTTCTTACCTTTTAGTCTTAGCTAACATGGGGTTCTGTTTTCAAGGTGGAGGACACACTATCCCAAGCTTTGGGGGTTTTGTGCAACTGTTTTCATAGATACTTTTAATGACCTACAAGTTTTCCATTTTTCTAAGGTGGCACGCTCTAGTGAGAGGTGTACTTATTACTCTCCTGTTCTTTGTTCTGCTCTGTGAGTGACCATAAGCACTCTTTTCTGCCCTGGAACTATGAGGGTTTCTGTTCCACTCTAATCTACCAGTTCTCCTCTTCTCTCTGGGATTGTCACACAGAACTGTGACCTAGATCTGAGTATGGGCAAAGCAACAGTGTCCTGCCCACAGGACCAGCAAACAGACCCCAATAATATTCTTCTGGGTAGTTTGTTTGACCCCAATTTTATCTGTGAGTTGAAAACTCTGGAAGCAGCTAGTGCTGCTGATGATTCAGTGACTCCCAAGGTCAGTTGCTGTTTTTCTGGGGTCTGGTCTATGCTGATGTGGCCTACATTGGACTGTGCTCCACTCCTGCCCTGGTGCAACAGACCTTTCCTTTCAAACATTTAAGTTTTCTTGGGCTGGAAAATTATTTCCACCCTTTTGTGTGTTCTGCCTCTCCAAGATTTGTTTTAGGGAATTACTTAAAGATCTTCAGAAGGGTTTTGGGGAGAGCTTGGACTAATTCCTATCTTCTCTCCACCATCTTGGTTCTATACCTGAGCTCCAGAATTTTAAAGTAAATCTTACCAGGTCTATGAATGGACAGTAGAAATGTTTTCTTCATTCTATTAGCTAGCATAAAAATGGCCTTAAAATTGATTACTTTAAGAAATGAAGAATTTCATCAATTGTCAAGTGTAATTATTTTTTTTTACATCAAACCTTAATCTATTTCTCATTTTCAGATTATTTGCTGCAGTTTTGTTTTACCCTTGTTCCCCTAATCATCAGGTTTTGTTAACTTAAAACTGAGAATCTGAGTTAAAAAATATGATAAACACTTAGAATCTTCTCATCATATTCTTTTTTATGCCCATCAATTGTAACATGCTAAATGTTCATTGAATGAAAGAATTGAATGAGTTGGAGTTTATGGGGAGAGTGGGATATGTTATCCTGCCAATTATTCCCAAAGTTATATGACTGTCTACTGATATAAACTGACAGTAGAGCTAATTATGTTGTAATATGAAAAAACAAACATTTCATATTATATTTTTCAGAATTAGTAATTTAAAAGTATTTGGGAGAAGATATATCTGTATCTCAATATAAATCTATCTATACATCGAAATGTAGATATATCATAGATATAGATAGATAGTTTGGAAACTGAATCTTTATACTATTTGACACATATACAGATATTCAGTAAGGAACAGAAGTTTAACACAGAAGGAGATACTCTTACACACATGAAATCCATATTGATATGAGAGAATGTTGATTTCGTAGTGCCCTGGGAGATCAGTCTTTCCTTATTTAACTACATATGACTGTGTAATCTCTTAAATGTGAAGAATCTATTTTGTCTGAGAAGAGGAAGAGTCACATTAATGTGACTCTGTGCTTTCTATCTGTACATAAAACTGCCCCCTAAATATAAGAATTCAAGGAGACAGAATTATGTAAACAGTTTCACAGATGGAAGCAGTGACTGTCCTGGATCCAACATATTTACCTTGGTCCCATACCAACTTGAATTTTTCTGTTTAACAAATGTACTCTCAAAAATGTAATATACAAAAGTTTTGATTGTTTTAAAAACTACTATTTGAGCTGATTATGATACAAAATATATGTTTCAAACATGGTTTTCTAATTCTTGCCATTTTAAGATCAACAATATCATAACTATAGTCAAAATAATAGGCAAGAGTGGAGAACTATAATCAGGGTGTGCCATATAAATCTGGCACTTTCACCTTCCCCCTTTCTTCTCTTGGCCTCATTTTCAAAATTTATTCTGTTAATCATTCCTATGTACACTTGCCTTGGAGTCACAAAGTCTTATATTCAGGTTCTACCACTGTCATAGTCAGCTAATCAATCAAAATCATTTAAGTATTTCTTATGTGCCAAGTACTGGGCTAAGTGTTGGAAACACAATTGCAAGCAAAAAGAATCTCAATATATGAGCTTATATTTTACTGTTACTGGGAAAGTTGAATGTGAACGGGTAGGGCTGAAGAAGTAAGATACAGACTGTCCCAGGGGCAGGAGGCAGGAGGAAAAATTAAGAGATAACTGCTTTAGGGACATTCTTAAATGGAATTTCTTGAAAGAACCCTCCACACAGCAGAGAATGGCTACAGTGGCTGAGGATACTATAGAGGTGCAAATTCCAAGCCTGAAGTTATCCTTTAGAGTGAAGAGGTTTAATAGAAAAATCACTAGCACAACTTAGTGAGAAATTATCATTGAGATAGAGAATATTCATTCCTAGTAGTCTTTGTAGGTGAAAAGAAAAACTTTCAAGTAAGAAGAGAGGGAAGGGAAGATAAACAAACAAAAATAAAAGAAAAAAGCAAGAAAGGAAGAAAGAAAGAAGAAAGAAAAAG
Organism: Pseudochirops corinnae; assembly: GCA_028646515.1. NCBI lineage: Eukaryota > Metazoa > Chordata > Mammalia > Diprotodontia > Pseudocheiridae > Pseudochirops > Pseudochirops corinnae. The sequence goes on along the minus strand of CM053586.1, from coordinate 292,164,586 downwards.
GAAAAAGAAGGAAAGAAAGAAAAAAGAAAGGGAAAAAGGAAGTGAAGGAAGGAAGGAAGCAGGGAAAGAGAGGAGGAAACAAGTGTATATTAAAATTATTAAGTATTTATGTGACAGGAACTGTACAAAGTGCTTTACAAATATTATCGTATTTGATCTTCACTAAAATCCTGTGAGATAGGTGCTATTTTTATCACCCTCCCCCAACTTACAGTTGAGTATACTAAGGCAGAGAGAGGTAAAGGTTTTTATTTGGGATCACACAGCTGGTAGTTGTCTGAGGGTGGACCTAAGTGCACTCAGAGCAAGAGTATCAGAATATATGTGTATGTATATGTGGTGGTAGAGGAGGATTAGAGCAAAAGGCTACAAAGAAGATAGTAAGAATACAGAATAAAAGGAAGGAGGGCAGGATGTGAATGATACAGATAAGTTTAGTTGGAAGGTATCTTTACATGGGGGAGTGATATGAAATAAGACTGTAAAGGTATTTTGGAGACATATTGTAGAAAGCCTATTTATCAGAAAACCACAATGAAATTCAAATAAGCAAACAGTTATTATCCAACAATGATGTAGAAAGGCAGCATGGCATAGTTGATGAAAGGCTTTCCTCAAAGCTAGGGAGACCTTAATTTAGGACCTGTCTCTGATACATACAAGGAATGAATGTTTGGGCAAGTTGTTTAAAGTCTCAAGGTTCCAGGCAACAATTTCTGAGACTATCAATAATAGAAAATATATGAATCCGTATTGGTAGAGGGAATTTCCTCACTGGTCAACTCTTATGCCAAAAAAAATGAAAGGCCCCCTGACTATCCCTATCCTTATGGGATGAACATTCTATTAGGTGATAATGATAAAAAAAAAACCCTCAAAATCAAAGAGACAGTGAGCTCAAGCACATTTTGTTTACTATTTTTAAATTAAATTTTATGTTTATTTTTAGTTTACCACATTCATTTCCACAAAATTTTGAGTTAAAAATTTTCTCCTTCCCTTTCCCCTACCCACAACCCCAAAACAGTGATCCCACTGAATACCCTCTCCCCCAACCTGCTGTCTCATGTATTTTCCCCCATACCTGCTCTGAATTTCCCATAGGGAAGATGGATCTCCATGCACCAGTGCCTGTATATCGTATTTCCCTGTTGGAAGTAAATAATAATAATAATAATTAATAAATAATAATAAATAAATATAAATAAATAATTTAATAATAAAAATAAAAACTTTGAATTCCAGATTCTTTCCTTCTTCCCTCATGACCCACCCTTACTGGGAAAAAAAGCAATACAATATAGGTTCTACATGTGTAATTATGCAACTTTTTCCATAGTGGATATATTGTGAAAGACTGACTATACTTCCCTGCATCCTATCCCACCAACCACTTGTTCTGTTTTCTACTGTGACCCTGTGCCTTTTCAAAAGTGTGTGCTTCTAACAACCCTCCCCCACAACCTGCCCTCCCTTCTATCATTCCCCTTTTTATCCCCTTCCTCCCTACTTTCCTGTAGGGTAAAATACCCAATTGAGTGTGTTTGTTATTCCCTCCTTAAGACAAATTCAATGAGAGTAAGGTTGAACCATTCCCTTTTGCTTTCCTGTTCTTCCCCTCCATTGTAACAGTTATCCTTTGCCTCTTCTATATATGATATAATTTACCCTATTCTGTCTCTCCCCATCTCCTCTCATTATATTCCTCTCTCACCTCTCAATTTCACCTTTTAAATATCATCCCTTCCCATTCAATTGATCCTGTACTCTGCCTATTTATACCTGTACACATATATACATATACTCACATATGTATTCATACACTTATATATACTTCTATATAGACATATATATCAGTATGCATACATTTATTTATTTACTTATTTATTTATATTCCCTTCAACTATCCTTATACTGAGAAAAGTTTCATTAAGTTACAATTATCGTTTTTCCATGTACACATGTAGTTCAACTTTGATAAGTTCCTTATGATTTCTTTTCCCTCTTTACCTTCTCATGCTTCTTGTATTTGATTGTCAAATTTTCTATTCAGCTCTGGTTTTTTCATCAAGAATGCTTGAAACTCCTCTATTTCATTGAATGACCATATATTCCCCCAAAACATTATACTCAGTTTTGCTGGGTAGGTGATTCTTGGTTTTACTCCTAACTCCTTTGATCTCCAGGATATCATATTCCAGGACCTCCGATCCCTTGATATAGAAGCTGCTAAATCCTGGGTTATCCTGATTGTGTTAACAGAGTATTCAAATTGTTTCTTCTTGGCAGCTTGTAATATTTTCTCCTTGATCTGGGAACTCCAGAACCTGACTATAATATTCCCAAGAGTTTTCTTTTTGGGATCTTTTTGAAGAGGTGATTGGTAAATTCTTTCAAGTTCTATTTTGCCCTCTGGTTCTAAAATATCAGGGCAATTTTTCTTGAAAATATCTTAAAGGATGATTTCTAGGTTATTTTTTTGATCATGGCTTTCAGGTAGTCCAATAATTTTTAATTTGTCTCTCCTGGATCTATTTCCCAGGTCAGTGATTTTTCCAATGAGATATTTCACATTGCCTTTTATTTTTTTTTTATTTGTTTGGATCTGTTTAATAGTATCTTGATTTCTCATAAAGTCATTTGCTTCCATTTGCTCTAGTCTAATTCTGAAGCAATTATTCTCTTCAGTGAGCTTTTGAAATTCTTTTCCTATCTGACAAATTATACTTTTTAAGGCATTCATCTCCTCATTGGCTTTTTGGGTCTCTTTTGCCATTTGAGTTAGTCTATTTTTTAAGGTGTTATTTTCTTCAGTCTGGTTGTTGACTCTCTTTTCATGACTTTCTTGCATCATTCTCATTTCTCTTCCCAATTTTTCCTCCACTTCTGTTACTTGATTTTCAAAATCCTTCTTGAGATCCTCCTGTAAGCAGTTTGTATTTTTCTTGGAAGCTTTTGATGCAGGAATTCTGACTACATCAACTTCCTCCCATTCCATGTTTTGATACTTTTTGTCCCCAAAAAGGGAATCTAAAGTTGCTTTGTTGTGCTTGCTTTGCTTCCTTTGCTTGCTCTTGTTGCCAATTACTTGACTTTTGAGTTCTTTGCCACAGTAGAACTCTGCTTCCAGAGAAGAGATCATTGTCCAAAATTGCTGGGGTTTTCACAGCTGCTGGAGCTATTAGGAGGGCACAGTCCCTACTGCCTCCACCAGCTTTTGGCTCACTAGTCACACTCCTCAGGACCACCACCAAAGACCATGATCCAGATCCAGGCAGGTTAAAGCAAGAGTGATTACACTCTGAATGGTTGTTTATTCCCCCTGCAATCTGCAGGCCAGGAGCTCTGAAGCACCCACATAGAGGCAGGTGCACAGCCAACTCACCTCTTCTGCTTCTCATTCTGGGCTGGAAACACTCCTCCATGGCTCCCAGTTCCAACAGAGTTTCACACTGACCTTTTACTTTGTCCTTGGCATTTATGGGTTGACATTTCTGGAAACCATCACAGCTGCTGGTGATCCACTCTCCATTTGGTTTACTATTTAGAATGTTATATGCTTTTGTGTCTGATTTTCTCCTGCCTTATATATCATGTAAATAGCATATTTTCCACAAGTATCCCAAAACAAGTAACATACTGCAGAGTGAATGAAGAACATTATGTAGGCAAGTACCAAACTGGTATCTAGAAAGTATTGACAGAAGGGGAGGAATGTCTCCAGCTTGTGTAATTCTCAAAAGAACAACTATGGGGCAAAAAATGGAAGAGTTAGATTAAGTGAAGTTGTGATCTGTGCTAGTAGGAAGATCATCAGTAGCAATGAGCCCATTTAAAGATTGCAGTAAATCCTTTCCAAAATCATCTCTAATTTACCCTTAGATTATTTTTTATCATTACATCATTACTAAAGTTGTAGTCTGTATTTGACTTTCCTATTCTCTGGGACATATAAAATGTACCCTTTTTACTTTATATCCAACCTCAGATGTTTGAAGAAAGTCTGAAATTACTCACTGTGGCAAATTTCTTTCTTAACTCATTCCTATCTTTGGCCCAGTCCCAGTCCACCATATTAAAACTCAGCATTTCATTACACATGTGTCCTTATCTATTGGTCAGTTTTCTGAAAATTGAGAATGAGAACAATTGCTTTTCTGTCCTTTTTGGCAGAAATAAGTAGTGGGTAGGTTTGAAATATTTGATTCATCTAATTTCCTCCTTAGATCATCTTGATGATACACATGTGACAAGATTAGTATTTTTTTTTTATTTTGTCCCATAGCACCATCTTATAGATTCACACAGTGAGCCAAACAGACCAAATGTTCCTGATTTCTTTGATTCAGACACAGTTGTATAAACATACACTAATGTTTTGTTTACTTGTTTTCTCCTTTCTAGAAATCACTATATCATTCAGGGATTGTTTAGACAATCTTTTCCAAGTACTGATTGTTGCCTGACAAGTATTTTCATAACATTTCTGAATCTTAAAATTTGCTATGTTGAAATTACAGAACGATTAGATGTTCTCATTTTAAACAAATTTTCATTTTCTGCAGATGCACATATGAAAGTTACACATTATGAAGGGAAATTAGCCAAACAATAGAAACCACAAAACATTTTAGAGTAAAAAGGGTGTTTCTATGGATTAACAATACAAAGTCTCTCAAATGCAACATAAATACCGTATTTTAACAGAAAGCATCAACAGAAACTTTTCACACTGACAGATGCAGTGAGTCTCAAAATATACATAATTCTGAGTGAAATTGACTTTATAGCAAACAAGCTTTGTGGCTTCCGTTGATTAAAAACTGGCTATTCCTATTTTGCTCTGGTTAAATTTCTAGGGTAGGGAAGATAGTCCTAGTGTGTTATTAGCCATGATTTTGCATGGTTGGAAGTCAATATCTTCTAATCCATAGGTTCCCAAAGCAGGCAATACCACCCCCCTGGGAATGCTGGAATGACCCAGGGGTGTGGAAGTAGCCTCAGGTGGAATTGGGGTGGCATTGAAAACAATAAGGGGGTGGTGGAAGCATAAGAAAAGAAGAAAATTTTGAAAAACTGTTTGCTCCTGTTTCATCTCTTGTGTAACAGAGTTAAAGTCATAGTAATTACATTATTTCCCAAATAAACACAAAAAATGCAAGTTGCCTACAAACAGTGGTCACTGACAGGTCTTAACCAGGAAGTGTTGGCAGGAGAATGTGTGGTGAATTGTTGGGAACTCCAGCATGCACCTGTGCATAGGCAGGAATATGTATTTAATATTATGTTTACAATATGATACTATACAGTTACATGATGCAATAATGAATCATCAAAATTTTAATGCAAGGAAGAAACACAAATTTATAATAAATTATTAAAGCTAAGATGCATCATTTAAAAATATTTTATATATTTTTTGAAATGATGCAAATTTCCAAACAAAAAAAGTTAAAGGATTAAAGAAAGATTTAAAGACTCCAGAGAGTTACTGAGTATTTTTTTTTTTCAAAAGAGGGTGATAGGCCAAAGAAGTTTGGGAACCTCCATTTTCATTCATATTGTGACAAAAAGAAGTGTTTTTAGTAAAATTTAGGAATAATTTAGATGTTAACCTCATGTACAAATACAGAAATAAGTGGATATATAAACAAAACAATTTTTATTTTTATTAATTGTGAAGTTCATTTGTTTTAACATATCCTGATAGTGACAGTTCACTCCACAGAGGTATTTATTTTTTTGCAACTTCTCTGTGAACTTGGGAGAACCAGTTTTTCTTTTTATTTTTTGGAACATAAATGTGTTTTTCTTGGCATAAGGAACTCACTGAAAAAACTTTCTTGACCTATGTAGATAGACAACTGATCTGTAACCTATAGACTTAGAGAGTGTCAACATTACCCCATTCACTTTACCAAGGAGGAAGCTGAGGCTCAAAGGAGAGAGACAACTTTTCCAAGGCCATACAAACTATTAAGCAGCAAAATTATCATTCAAATCCATGTCTTCTGACCCCAAAGGCCACTGCAAAAAATCTACCATATCTTCCTATGGGAAAGGATCCTACTTGGTATTAATGATTAATTAACAACAATCACATTAATTGAAGAGTTGGAGCCTGCCCCCCCAAAAAAGTTTTAAAAAATGTTAAATTTGGTTCTGAAGTTATGAAAATAGATGACAGCTAGTCAATGGAGATGAGGAAGGAAAGAATACAAAGCAGGTAGGACAACTTTAGAGTCTTTGGGAGAAAAATAGTAACATGGGCAGTGTGAAAATATCTTAGGGTACTTGGAAGTGAGTATGGTGTAAGAAGAGGAGAAAGGTAGAAAGAGCCAAGGATATGAGGGTTTTAAAGTCAAATAAAGGATCTTATAGAGGATCATGGAGACTATTTGGGAGCTATAAAAGTTTATTGAAACATTATTGAACATTAGGAAGATTACTTGATGGATTGTGGAGGAGTGGGAAGAAATTGGAACCAGACCCCAATGAGAAGGCTATTTCAGTAGTCTAGGTATGAGATGAAGAGGATTTGTACTTGTACAGTATCATTGTCAAAGAAAGGAATAGGACATATACAAGAAATGTTACAAAGGTAAAATTAGTAGAATTTATCAATTGATGGAATAAGAAAAGCAGTAATAGATAGTGAAGATTTGGGGCTGTCTCCTAGATATTTAGCCTGGCTGTCTGGGATAATTGTGGTGATTTTAATACGGAGTGGGAAGTTTGGAAGAAAAAGTTTGTAGAGAAAGATGATGAGTTCACTTTCAGACATAATTGCTTTTCAGATGTTTATGGGGCATTCATTTCAAGATTTCCAATATGCAGTTGTGATACATGACCTGAGGTCAGGACAAGAAAGAGGTTAGGTTTGGGCAAATAGATTTAAAAAATGTTAATGTTTTTAAGTAACTAAAATAATAAAGACACAAATACAAATCTACACTGTTAGGAGGTAGTTATTAGAAAAGCATATAAATACGTGGTAAGTGTGAAGCACATAGCAAAGTACAGGGCATATACAAGGCACATACTGGGAAATTTTAACAGTAACCAATGAAAACTGTCTTCATGTATCAGCCTATATCGTCACTCACAAATATTCACAGAAGTCAATGATCAATATCTAAAATATTGGCTTCTTCAATCTATATTCTGTAATGGCTTAAAAAATGTATATACACATACATACATGCAATTCAACTTATAAAATTCATTATCTTTATGTGTATATATATATATACATATATATGCATATATATACATATATATGTATATATATGTGTGTGTGTGTATATATATATATATATATATATATATATATATATACAGGGAATTTTACTGAAATACTTCTTGCAAGACCTAGCTGAGATACTACTTTTTCCATGAAAGCTGTCCCTCAGTAGAATATAAGGTCCTTGAAGACAGAGACTTTGTATCTCCAGCACTTCACCCATTACAATCTACATAATAGGCACTTAATAAATATATATTAAATGGAACTGCATACATATACACACATACATATATATGTATACACATACATGTATGTATATATGATACATGCACATATGTCTGTATATATGCATGTATATGTTTATATATATATGTATGTATATACACACATGTGCCTTTCCTAGCTTGTTTTCTAACATACTCATATATCTAACAGAATTAAAATATAATGATGCAAACAACTGGCATCTTAGAAACTTTTCTACAATGTGTAGTCAATAGACATGAAGTCCTTATCAAAAAGTATTCTTGTATTTCCTGCTATTCTGAATCATTTATTTGCCATTTTAACAAAAGATTATTTTTAGTAAGACTAATTTCTATATAGTTTCTTTCTTTGTTTATTCAGGTGTGACATGGTTGAATTTTCTAAGCCTTCCTACTCCAACTAGCTCCACAAAGGAAAAATAAATCAACTGATTGACAATAAACTCTCAGAAGTCAATGTGGTGCCACATTAGACAATTATTGTCATTTCTCTACATCAAAGGGATATGTGTGAAGGGGTATATGTGTTTGTGTGTGTACACACATTGGGAGGTTCGAAACACAGCTGCCAGTTTAATCTTAAAATTCATTTCATAATTTGGATTATCACTATGCATTATACTTATGACTGGTGTGATTGAAATTCAGGCATAAGATCATTTCAAAGCATAGAAAGGCCATCCTTATGAATCTCAGTTTCCAAAGCAAATTCTAAAAGATGATGGGCATTGCAAGTATTTTAAGAAACTCAAAATGAAGTAAAATATACATGTAAAATATTTTAAGCTTGTGTAATATATCATAACATAATTGAGAATAGTTATAGGACTCATGTGTCAATATGATAATCATTATTTTTGATCTAGGGCAGCAGTTCTCAACCTGTGGGTTGTGACCCCTTTGGGGGTCGAATGACCCTTTCACAGGGATCACAAGGGTCACCTAAGACCATCGGAAAACACATATTTCCGATGGTCTTAGGAACCAAGACACTATTCCTCTATCCTTCTCTAGGTGGGTCTACCCACATGCAGATACACCCACATACCAGCATTAAAGAGTCATGGCATTAGGAAGGTTGAGAACCACTGATCTAGGGTTTTGTACCAATCTACATGGTGGAAGTCAACTAGATCAGCCAATGAAGACAATTGGTTATAAGAAGGATATTTTTAGGGTAGGCTTTGTGTGTATGTGTATGTATCTTGGGATGGTGGGTAGGCAAAATTTTTAATTTAAAAAATAGAAGCAAAATGTCTCAGACCAATGAATGAAATTAAGTATTTGGATAGCGTTAACTTACATATTGCTAGGATTATATACACAATTAGTTATTTATTCCAGATAATCCTGGTAATTTTCCAGCCTATAGATAAATGAAACAAACAAACAAACAAAATTTGCAAACTCATGGATAGGAAAGATATCAGGTGATCATTCTAATTAGTCACAGGTATGAAAGGTACCAGAATTTTATTCCAAGGGGCCAAATTATGGAGTTCAGTGTCAACACAAACCCTTGGTTTGATTCATACAAACAAATGAATTGAGTATATATTATAGCTAATAAAAATAATTAGCTAAAATAGGAAATTACCAGAATGGCCTCTTGCCACACACCTGGTGAACTTTCCCCTGTTTTCCTTCCATAACAGAGACAGAAGAGTCTCATTATGTATGGGAGTCTCTGACTTCCCTCCCACTTCCAATTAAATTTTTCTTAAAAATCAATTTTATAGTATGTTCCATGCTTCTTAGTCTAAGGGTACATTTTACAAAGCTTACTCTGAATAAAAAAAGGGGAAAAAAAAAACCTAGTGTAGCTCAGGGATATAGTGGTACCAGATTGAAGATAGTTTCAAGATTAAAGATTTTGATTGATTAAAAATATTTACTTATCTTTTATTGGGAAGAAAATTATATAGAATCACAAAGTTATACCTATACTTATATAATAAGATCTGGAAACAATTTTTAAAGCATTCGTTGTACTCTACCATGATTTTAATGTAGAAATAGTTGTACCTGCATTTGCCAAGTCTACAAGATTTCAGTGGTTCTGTATTCTTGGTAGAAGTAAAAAAAAACAAATATTTTCTTTGTGACAGATACCAAATATTAGCAGGATGAATTTGTTCTTTATGAAAGCATATGGATCAATATTGTCTCCTTTCTCAGTCAGGACAACCAATATTAATTCAACAGTGACCAGCCCATATTTCTGCAGGCAAAGATAATATTTAGCCCAGAAAATATTTAACTTTATTGAAGCACTTGTGGAAGGTTTATTTATTTTTTGTTTTATTTTTTTTGAGCTGGATCAGCCTGGTATTTTGTGTTCTAAAATATGGAATTAGTGGTTTAAACTTAAAAGAAATGAGTAGCTGTTGCCTCACCATTTTCAAACTTGGTCACATAAGAACACTTGTATGGCTGCTATGCAACATCTAATTTAATAGCAAATTGAGCTGCCTACAAAATTGTCACTCACCCCACCTTTAGCTGAATAAATCAGTCTATTGAATAATTTTTTTCTAAGATCGGCCATGTATATTTTGAGGTCTGCCTTAAAATAGGACAATTTTATTTTTGGTATAAGTGAAGTTGAAGTCTTCCCTCTGCTGATGCTTTAAAACTAGGCAATGATTCAGACTAGGGCTGGGGAACCAGTGGTCTTGAGATCTCATGTTGCCCTTTCGGTTCTCAAGTGTGGTCTTTTGACTGAATCCAAACTTTGCAGAACAAATCCCCTCTGAAGTTTGGATTCAGTCAAAGGGCCATTAAATGTGGGATCGAGACCACAGGTTCACCACCTTTGGTTCAGACAATTGCCTGAAATCTCTCTTCTGCTCCTTGTAAATCAGTCAATAAGCATTTATTAAGCACCTTTTATGTGCCAAGCACCATAGAAGATGCTTATCTTCCTATATGCCATAGTGTTCTCTATGGTGTATCAATTTCAAGTGCTGACAAATACTGGTTGCATGATTCTGGACAAGGTGTTTGATCTCTCATTAATCTAGGCTACATTCTATGACTACAAGTTGCAGAGAAAGTATTGAGTTGTGTTGATAGAGGGAGTTTGCTCAACTCAGAAATACACCTACAATGTTGCTGAACAGAGTGCTCTTGGGTGATTAAACTTGATTTGCCAATGCCAGTCAGCACCTTGTCTGCAACTTATAGTCTTACATTGGACAGCAATTTGAAATTATGTAAAAATGTGATTCAAATGTTCCTACCCTTTAACTCAGAGATTCCACAAGTAGATTTATATCCTCAGAAAGTCCATTGATAAGAAGAAAGTCTCTACATACACCAAAATATTTATGGCACTTTTTTTTTTAAAGAATTGGCAATAAAGTAGACACAGATCTGTGAGGAATAACTAAATCTTGTAACATTAATGTCATGCAACACTCTCATGCTATAAAAATAATAAATACAAGGAATGTAGAAAAGTACAGATGAATGTACATGAACTGATGCATAGTGAAGTAACCAGAACCCCCCCAAAAAAACCCAAACCCCAACCATTATACACGATGATTACAGTAATTTAAATGGAAAAAAAAATAATCAAAAGTGAATGCTGCAAAATTACAAAGACCTCAAAATATTTAAGACAGAGAAATAAGAAAACATTCCTACCTCATTTCTTTGCAGATGTGGGAGGTTAATGGTTCATCACATAGATTTTCAAACTTTTTGGTTATACTCATCATTACCTGATTTTTTTCAACTTTCTGATTTTCTTTTATTTTTCCTTAAAAATATTTATTTATATTGGATGGTGTTCTGGGAAGTAAGTGAGAAAAAATTCCAGTAATAACAAAAACAAAATATGTCAACAAAATTTATTCAGAAAGAGTTTTTACTCTAAGAAAATGTCCTAGTGCAATGAAAATTTAAGTGACTTTCTCAGGGTCATACAGCTGAGATGCATCAAAATCATCTAGGCCTTCAGTTCAGGTCTTCTTGGGATTCAAGATCAATTCTCTACCAGGCCTTGATACCCTTTTTAGTAATGGTCACAGTAATAGTGATCTTCCTTGTTTAGAAGGAGTAGTTCTACCTTGCATCCATCCTGAAGAAACTTCCTGTAGAAAAAATCAGGGTAAATTGTTTGGCAACATACGGGATTAATCACAGTGGACATAAATTAATTTTTTTGAGAAAATAAAGCTTTCCTGAATATTTTTCTAATTTTACATGAAAATAATCCATCATAGATATAATTTTTTTTATTATTTTCTGACTTTGAAGGTCCAAATGTGGAGAGATTATAAAAGTAATATAATGATGAGTAAAAAGTATGTTACCTAGGCATCTGTAGAGTTTTCACTTGCATAATTGTATTTTTTAAAAATAATCAGAGACTCATCACTTGGTTGACTCCAAAGTTATGAATCTTTTTAACACAGCAATTCATGAAGGTCCTCCACTGGAAGACATAGTGAATTTCAATCTGCATTGGCAGAGGTTGTTATAAGAATAACGAAATTACAGATACTAGTAGCATCAAAGTTATTAATCTCCTGGAAAGCTAATATTTAAATCTATGACAATTTTTTTCTTTGGCGAAATGTAAAATAATGGAAATCATGATTTACCCCCTCAATAGGGGCAGAGTGAGAGGACCTACAAGTCTGAGCATCTTTAGAGAAGGCAAGGGGAGGGATAGCTGTGAGTGGTTTAATTAGATGAAGCAGCTTAATTAGAGCCTGAAGTGAGTGGGAAGCAGGGTAATAGGTAAGCAGGGTAAGCAGGAATGAAGGCAACTTATCTGGCAGGCCATTGTCAAAGCTCAAAAATTGTGCAGCAGCTAAGAAGGTGTAGTGGTAAAATCAATTACAGAGATGTCAACTGAAGCAACACATGTAAAGCTAAGTTCTATGCATTGCTTAACATGAAATGTACAATCTCATAATTCTTAATTGTTAAAATACTTTCCAGTCCTTTGGAATGGAGGGATGGAGTGACATAATGAATCTCCCTTCCTCCACTCAACTTCAGCCAGAATTTGTTCTCAAGGAAGTAGACCCCAATGATTCTGGGACTAGATCAAGGAGGCAGATTTTTTCTTACAAAGAGAGACCTTGAGGCCAGGAAATGCTTTGATTTTGTATTTATATGTGTGCTTTGCAAATAGTGTTTAAAAAGTTTTTTGAGTTTAGTTAAACTAAACAGATGTACAACTGAAGTTCTTTGAAAAAAGGGAATACCATCATAGAACATTTCTTCTGGAGTAATCTTGTAATGCAGAAGATATATTTTCTCCAATTATTAAAGTGATGAAAAGCACATTATAAATATTAACAAGAAAATTTTTAAAAATGAGAAACTGATTCTGCACCTGTTAACTTCATGTGATTAAAGCAATAATGATTAAGGATTCTTTAGTGTTTTTGAAGAGGAGGATACAGTTACCAGCTCAAAGAGTGACTTTAAAGCCAAAGGACAACATGGAACCTAACATGAGGTTTGGTAATATCAATGACATCAGAGAAAGAGAGAGGAAGTATTCTTGTCAGTACATACCCATAATCAGAACTTCTAGAAAAGAAGGTCAAAGTCAATCCCAAAAAACATTTTTGGGAAGTGGTATGTTCAATTACTTGGGGATATCTATGTATTTATGTATCTATCTATCATCTATCTATCCATCCATCCATCCATCTATCTATCTGTCTGTCTATTTATTTATCTATCTATCATCTATCTACTTGTCTATTTGTTCATCCATCCATTTGATGAGGTTTGGGAAGAACTGTGGCAAGACATCTCCAAAGAATTACAAAGACTCAGGTTGACTTCAAGCCAGTTGGGAAGATTTATTATGGTTTTCGTGTTTCACACTCTGGGGAGTGGCCAAATAACTTAGAGGAACTTAACATCTTCAGTAAGGCAAAATATACACTTTTATAGAGAATATGATGCTGATTATGAAATCAAAATTTACATGGACTATAAGAATATAATTAATATTAAAAAGGAAGGAGGAGTTTGTTAAAGGATTAGGTAGTGGAGGAGGAGTCCCAGCCTCAGGGGAACTGTACATGCAGTTATGCGTAATGCGTATAGTTAGGGAGGCATGTAAATATGGTAATGATGTTATAATAAGTCTCTTTATATCCTAAGTTCACTATAGGTCAGTTATTTACTATTACTGTGCAGGTGTCTACTTTGGGTGGGCCCCTCTATAATTTGATGGTCAAGCCTCCTGCTCTACATCCTGGTAGTACTGTCTTCTGATTGGCTAGCTATCGTGGTCCTGTCTGGTTAAGATGGGTAGTTAGGTATTGTGGTCCTGTTTTGGGCTAAATGAATGATGTGATTGTGCTTGAGTGCAAGAACACACCTGTTTCTGTGGGAATGGTTCAGGGGGCTGGGATCTCATCATATGGACGTGCCTGGTGTTTCTGTGGTAACTAAGAGTTCATGGACGCACTTGTTCCCCTGAGCAGTAAGGCGTATATGAAGAAGTTAGGATATTGGCAGGAGTTGGGGGGGCTAATTACACCGGATCCTATAATGAAATTAGAATATTGGGGCTGGGGACAACTCTATTAGGACTCCATCAATCTACATTTATTTTGTATTATGTCTCTATTATCTATCCATTATCTCTATGTGTCGCATTATCACCTATGAATGCGTGCGCTCATTTATTTGTTTCTTTATTGATTAGAGAGAAATATACTGAAATATACCTATACCAAGAAATAGGAGAAGCCAATTACAGGTTCTGTTTAATGGTTCTATATTAGTAAGGTGCTATATATAGGCAAGATTTAGGAAACACACAATTTCAGGTGGTCTTAGAAATGTTCTTGGACAAGGTCTGTAGTAATTTTGTCACTTTTGAAAGGTGACGTGACAGGGTTACAATGCCTGATCTCTCTGGGGCTTCTTGTTTGCTTTGTTTCCCACCAGAAATTTAATGATTGTTTTCCTAATATTTATTGAAATCAATAAAGCATCTACTCAATAATTTCTAATAAAGTTACATTGTTGAGTGCTAGGACAAAAACAGCTAGGTGCTGCAATAGATAAAGCACTATTCCTGGAATCAGGAGGACGTAAATTCAAATATCCCCTCAGATATTTAATAACTGTTTGACCCTGGGCAGGTTACTTAACCTGTTTACCTCAGTTTCCTCATTGGTAAAATAGAGAAATAATAGCAAGCTCTTCCCAGAGTTGTTGTGAAGATCAAGTAACATAGCAATTATTGGTGGCTTAGCAAAGTGTACAAGAAATATTAGTTATTATTATTATTATTAAGAAATGAACACTTTCAAAAATTGTTTATTTTTAACATTACTTTATTTTTAAATTGAGTTCCATTCTTCCTCCATCTAACCCCTACTCTACCCACAAGCAAAATGTTATACATTATATATGTGAAATGATGCAGAATTTATTTCCATATTAGCCATATCATAAAAAAGCAAAAAAAAAGTGGGGGGGAGAAAAGTATAATTCAATTTGCACTCAGAATTAATCTGTTTTCTCTGTAGAGGAATATAGCATTTTTTCATCATGATTCCTTTGGAACTGATTTGGATCATTGTATTGATCAGAGTAGCCAAGTTACACAGTTGATCATCATTGCAATATTGCTGCTACTGTGCACAATGACATTCTGGTTCTCCTTATTTCACTTTGCATCAATTCATATATGTCTTCCAAGGTTGTCTTTTTTTTTTTTCTAAAACCATCCCCCTTGTCCTTTCTTATAGCTCAATAGTACTTCTACACAGTCCTATGCTACAACTTATTCAGCGATTCCTTGGTTGATGAACATCCTCTGAATTTCTTTGCCACTAATCCAGTTCTTTGCCATCACAAAAAAGTTGCTGTTAAATGTTTATTTATTTAGATAAATGATAGACAGATAGACATATAGATAGATAAGATAGATAGATAGATAGATAGTTACTTTCCTTTTCCTTTGGTCTCTTTGGGGTACAGACCTAGTAGTGGCATTGCTAGGTCAAAAGGTATACACAGTCTGGTAACTCTTTAAGTAAAGCTTCAAATTGTTGTCCAGAATGAATTAGTTCACAACTCCAACAAAAGTTTTTAAATATATCTATTTTTCCTCATCTTCTCCAGCAGTTGTCATTTCTGATAGTTGTATGGTGGTCTCTCAGAGTTCTTTTAATATTTATTTTTTCTAATCAATGATGATTTAGAACATTTTTCATATGAGTATAGATAACTTTGATATTTTTCTTCTGAAAATTCCCTTTTCATATTGTTTGAACTTTAATTTTTGGCTTTTATTTTTTATAAATTTTACACAGTTCCCCATATATTAGAGAAATGAGGCTTTTATCATTGCTGTATTTTTTTTTTATATTACTTTGTTGTCTATGGTAACTTTTAGCAAAAAAAGTTTCTTAAGTTTTTTAATTAAGTCTATTTTTGCTTTTGCTTTATCTGAGACCATGATACCTACCCCTACCATTTTTTTTCTTCAGTTGAAGCATAATAGACTCCCTTTATTTTAACTCTAGTGTGTCTATTTCAAGTGTGTCTCTTGGAAACAACAATGTTGTATTCTTTTTTATTTTTTTTTTTTGCTTGTGGTTCTTGTTTTTTAATTCTGCTATCTGCTTCCAAGAAATGAGTACTCAACTTCAATTCCCTCATCTGTTAAATGTAGAAAATAAAACATGTACTATTTACTTTAGGAGTTATCATTGAACTACTGTGTAACTCTAAGATATTAGAACTTTGGAAGGGACAGGGTGTAGTAATTAACATGCTAATAGTCACATAGCTTTAAAACAAAAGTTAAAGCCGGATAAGAGAATTGAATGCAGGATTTTTTCATACCCATGTTCCAAAATTCCAAGAACAAATGTTTACTCGTTGTGCAATGCAACTAAGGAGAGCCATATGTTCAGAGATGAGGTTTGTTTTTGTTTTTGTTGTTCTTTTTGCCACTGAGGACTTGACATCAGTGTCATCTGGGTTAAGATACAAAATACCATTCCATTTCCTTTGTGGTAGAGAAATTTATGGGTTTTCTAAACTTCACAACCTGAAGAGAAGGAAAACTTGAAAAAAATGAGCTATCAGCAAAATTAATTATAATTTATGGAATGAAAACATGATATTAATTATAAGGGACATAATGTTAACAGGTCAGAATCTACAGATAACTATTGATGTAGTACTCGAAGGTTAACTGGGTACTTTCCACAAAATTACTTTGGGAGGGAAGTAGTATAATTATTTTTTTCCAGTCTCATCTTTTCTTTCATAAGTCAGCTGAGTTTCAGAGAGGTTAAATATGTCACCCATGATCATACTTGAAATATTACAGTTCTAGAACATTATGCCACACTGCCTCTTACAAATGAGACAAGATTTCTAAATGTGACATATTCTATATGAAAAATTGGACAGAAGATTAGACTATTGGGGAGACTGGGTGGTGAAAATAATTTTAATGATGAAGCTTGAGGAAGGTTAGAAATCCTGACTACGACTACAGTTATCCCTTCTACATCACAACTCTCCCCACTACAGTTTCAATATATCATGAGTGGGCAAAAGGAATTAAATGAGAACTTTGAGGGAGTTTGGCAGAAGCCACAGAGAATACATGAAGGCCAGCAGACAACACAGAGAAAAATTTAGAAACTCAGAAATGCAAAAAATGTATGTGTATTATTATATTAAGCTCAATAATTTTAAAATAAAGTTCTGTAAACATCCTATAAAAAAATAAAAAATTCAGACTTCTCAGATATGAAGGAAGGAACAAAATAATTTTTTCAGATTTTCTTTTTTTTAATTGATTTATTTATTTACTTTTATTATACAAGATTTAATTCCACAGTCCCTTGAGTTTCAAATTTTCTCCCCTCCTTCCCCCCCCGCCCCCACAATGGTGGCATACAATCAAGTATAGGATCTACAAATACTTTCACATTGGACATCAGTCTGGTTGTATAGAAGGATTGTAACCAATGGAGTGAACAATGGGAAAAAAGAAAGAAAACCAAACATGGAAAAGAATGCTACCATGTAGATTTCTTCAGTCTCCATTTAAACTCAGTTCTTTCTAGATCTTTCTCTGAATGTAGATATCTCCTTCCATCCTGAGACTTGTAGAGTTGTTTTATAACTGTGCATTGCTGAGAAGAATCCAATTTTTCAAAGTTGTTCATCATACATAACAATGTGTCTATAATTTTGTACAAATTTTTCCTGATTCTGCTCTTCTCACTTAGCCTCAGTTTGTATAAACCTCTCTAGGTGAATATGAAGACCGTCTCCTCCCCATTTCTTATAGCACAATAGTATTGCACATATTCATATACACAACTTGTTTAGCCATCCCTAAACTGATGGGCATCCACTTAGTTTCCAGTTTTTTGCCACAGCAAAGAGAGCTGCAATAAATATGTTTGTGCATATGGGTCTTCCTCCCACTTCTATAATCTCTTAGGGATACAACCTCAGAAGTGGTACTACTGGGTCAAAGGGTGTGCAATTATTTATAGCCCTTTGGGCATAGTTCCACATTGCTCTCCTGAATGATTGTATCAGTTCACAGCTCCATCAACAATGCATTAGTGTTCCAATTTTCCCCATCCTCTCCAGCATTTGTCATTTTCCTGTTTTGTCATCGTAGCCAATCTTGCTGGAGAGATGTGATACCTCAAAGTTGTTTTGATTTGCATTTCTCAAATCAATAGTGATTTAGAGCATTTTTTCATGTGCTTATAGATATCTTTAATTTCTGCCTCTGAAAATTGCAATGTTCATATCCTTTGATCATTTATCAATTGGAGAATGACTTGTATTCTTATAGATATTACTTAATTCCTTGTATGTTTTAGGAATGAGGCCTTTATCAGATACACTGGTTGTAAAAATTCTTTCCCAATTTCCCACTTCCCTCTTAATCTTGGTTACATTGGCTTTATTTGTACAGAAACTTTTCAATTTAATGTAATCAAGATTATCCATATTGCATTTTATAATCTTTTCCAACTCTTCTTTGGTCATAAAGTCTTCCCTATTTTATACCTAGATTGTGCAGCCATTTAGACTTGACTTTGCTGTATGGCATTAGATGATAGTCTATGCCCAGTTTCTGCCATACTATATTCCAATTTTCCCAGCAGTTTTTGTCAAATAGTGAGTTCTTATCCCAAAAACTGGAGTCTTTGGGCTTATCAAATAGTATATTACTGTAATCATTGACTACTGAGTGTTTTGTACCCAATCTCTTCAATTGATCCACTACTCTATTCCTTAGCCAATACCAAGCAGTTTTGATGACTGCTGCTTTATAATACAGATTAAAATCTGATATGTCTAGGTCACACTCCCTAGCATTTCTTTTCATTAATTGCCTTCATATTCTAGACCTTTTGTTCTTCCAAATGAGTTTTGTCCCTATTTTTTCTAGTTGTGTAAATTAATTTTTTGGTAGATTGATTAGTATGGATTTATTCAGATTTTCCAAATCATGGAGGCACCATGCTCCTAGCTCCCATGATGTGAAAGGGATAACCATACGTACTTTTTCCACAGATCTGTATTTCTTCATTTTGAAATGAGATTAACAGTCCTATACCACTTCACTGAATTGTCATAAAGAAAGAACTTTGTAAACTTCATAATACTAGAAATATGAGTTATTAGAAGTATGCTTTATTGGTTGCTCTCTTTGTTTTGAAGTCTTTCAAGCTTACAAAAACTAGCCTTATATTTCTTATTTGAGAGATATCTGAAAAAACTAAAGAGATATTCCATAACTCATTTTGTCTCTTCATAATCTGAAAATAGAATGGTTAGATTGTGGAGTAGTAGGTCTACTATTCTTGAGAAGCATGTGAAGAGAATGCAGGACCTGAGGTTAGGATAAATAGGGCTATATTAATGGGGGAATGGGATGTGCCAACAGGGTCTGTTACCTGGTGTCACATTGGGAATTAGCTTATTTTTTTTTCATGATGAAATGAAATTGTGAGGATAGTAGAAAATAGTAAGTGCACATATTTTTACTTCTTTCTCTTTCTTAGACTCAGAGTCTTCTGGTCTATAGGGTGCCTGTTAATACAGGTGGTGGTGTAAAGATGGCTAAGTCTAAGAAGCAAAAAATCATGATATGGCATCAAGACAACTAGGTCATAGAGATACCATTCTCTAAAAGGAATTGATCCTGTTTCTGAGACAAATGCATTTTTCTAAAAAAAAAAAAAAGAATAAAATGCAGAAGATACAGATCAAAATATTGAAGTTATCAAAGCCTGAGCACAGGCCATCAAGGTTAAATTCCTCAGGCCCAAGATCTCTAAGGCAAGAGTCTGGAGTGGTGCCAAGATGACCACCAAGTACCTAAGCCATAGGGTTATCACCAAGCACCTAGGTGCCAGTATCAGAAAGCTTAACTCTAAGGTTGCCAGAATCACTGACCACAAGGTTGAAAGCCCACTATTCCCAAAGCTGTCAAACCCACTGACCCTCAAGTTACTAAGTATTCATATGCACATACACCCTTCTTTATAAATATATATGTATATGTATACATATATATGTGTATGTATACACATACACACATTTATATTCCTTTCAACTATCCTTAGAATAAGAAAAGATTCAAAAATTGCAATTATCCTTTTTCCATGTAGGCATTTAAGTAGTTCAAATTTGATAAGTTCCTTATGAGTTTTTTTCCCTATTTACCTTCTCATGCTTCTCTTTCTTCTTGTATTTGAATGTCAAATTTTCTATTCAGTTTTGGTTTTTTTTATCAAGAATGCTTGAAAGTCCTCTATTTCATTGAATATCCTTATTTTCCTCTGAAACTTTATACTCAGTTTTGCTGGGTAGGTGATCCTTGATTTTAATTCTAGTCCTTTGATCTCCAGAATATCATATTACAAGGCCCTCAGTTCCTTAATGTAGAAGCTGCTAGATGCTGTCTTATCCTGATTGTGTTTCCATAATATGCAAAAAGGTTCTTCTTGGCTGCTTGAATATTTTTAACTTAGTATGGGAACTCTGAACCTGGATATAATATTCCTAGGAGTTTTCTTTTTGGGACCTTTTTCGAGAAGTGATTGGTGGGGGGCTGGAGCCAAAATGTCAGCATAGAAGCAACAAGGTTCCCCAGTTGCCACATAGCCACCTCAAATACGCATAAAATATGACTCTAAACAAATCTTAGTCGCCAAAACTCACAAAAATACAGAAAAACACATCTCCCGCTGAAGGCCACTCAGCTGGAAGGGATCATCTCAGCACTGGGAGCCGAAACCAGCACAAGTTGAAACCGTGGCTTGGCCATGGGGCAGCCAGGATGAGGCGAGCTGCAGCTGGAGCCTTCAGCAATAGCTGTGGCAGTTTCCAGAATTATCAAGACATAAGAAACAAGGACTAAGTGAAAGGTCAGTGGAACTCAGCTAAATTTGGGGAAGAAGAGCAGTCTGGCAAACTGCCTCTAGGACAAGGAAGCAGCAGAACCGGCAGCCCTACAGCTGCCTCAATATGGCAGCTTCAGAGCTGCCGGCCTGCAGACTTCAGGCGGACCAAGTGATTTTTCAGAGGCTAAGTGCCCTTGCATTGAGTGGCCTGGATCTGGATTGTGGTCTTGGGGGTAGTCCTAGGACAGACCTTTCCCCTCTGGAAGCAGAGTTACACAGAGCTAAAAAATCAAGTAATTCACTGGCAAAACAAGCAAGCAAAGGAAGCAAAGTAAGAACAGCAATAGAACTTTAGATTCCTTCTTTGGGGACAAAAAGGATCAAAGCATGGAAGACAACACAGTCAGAACTCCCGCACCAAAAGCTTCCAAGAAACATGAAGACTTCCTATAAAACATAGAGCAGCTTAAGAAGGATTTTGAAAACCAAATAAGAGAAGTGGAGGAAAAA
>CM053586.1:292120348-292142664 GCA_028646515.1 Pseudochirops corinnae | reverse complement strand
TTTTTAAGGCATTCTTCTCCTCATTGGCTTTTTGGGCCTCTTTTGCCATTTGAGTTAATCTATTTATTAAGGTGTTATTTTCTTCAGTCAGGTTGTTGACTCTTTTGTCATGATTTTCTTGCATCATTCTTATTTCTCTTCCTAACTTTTCCTCTACTTCTCTTATTTGATTTTCAAAATCCTTCTTAAGCTGCTCTATGGTTTTTAGGAAGTCTCCATGTTTCTTGGAAGCTTTCAGTGTGGGGGTTCTGGCTGTGTTGTCTTCCTTCCTTTCCAAGCTTTTATCCTTTTTGTCCCCAAAGAAGGAATCTAAACTTTGGTTGCTCTTCTTACTTTGCTTCTTTTGCCTGCTCATTTTGCCAGTCAATTACTTGATTTTTTAGCTCTGTGGAACTCTGCTTCCAGAGGGAAAAGCTCTGTCCCAAATTGCTGGGGTTTTCACAGTTGCCAGAGCTATTGGGAGGGCCCCATTTTTTTGCAGCCCCCATCAGTTTCGGCTCAATGTAAATGCACCTCAGGACCACCACCCCAGACCATGATCCAGATCCAGGCAACTTAAGGCAAGAGCACTTAGCCTCTGAATGATTGCTTGGCCCACCTGAAATCCACAGGCCGGGAGATTCTGAAGCAGCCATGTGGAAGCAGCTTCAGGGCCATCACTTTTGCTGCTTTCTTGCCCTGGAGGCAGTTTGGCCTTACCCTCTCCTCCAAATTTAGCCAATTTCCACTAACCTTTCACTAGTCTTATTTCTTATGGCTTGGTAATTCTCGATATTGCCACAGCCACCACTGATCCACGCTTCTTAAGGCTGCAGCTGCAGCTTTTCCTGGCTTTCCTTGAGCTGAGCCACAGTTTCAGGCTAGGCTGGTTTCAGCTCCCAGCATGCTGCGATGAGCCCTTCCTGTCCCACCTGCCGAGATGCCTTCAGGGGGAGACGTGTTTTTCTTTAATTTTGTTAGTTCTGGAGCCCTAACATTTGTTTAGAGTCATATTTTATGGGTATTTGAGGTAGTTATGTGGGAGCTGCAAGTTTTCCTTCTTCTATACCACCATCTTGGCTCTGCCCTCCATCCTTTTAATTCTTAAAAATGTGCAAATATACTTCAGGTGACTATGTATGTATAAATGTAAGCATGCATGGAAACTTCATAGCCCTCTAAAAATTTATTGTTGACCTTTGAGGACCTTAAACCAATAAATTAAAGGAAGACAGCCCATTAGGTATATTTATGATCTTTGGATTCTCTTGCACTTGACAGCTAAACATTACTGTGGTTGATGAGTCAATAACTATGGGTGAGCTAAGTTCATGTCTTATGCAAGGGAATAATATCAGGAGAAGCATATATTCACCCCAGTGGGTCAGAACTGGATGAAAATCATTTGGCTCCACAAGCAAGATGGAAGTATCAGAGAGGTAGATTTTGGCTTGATGCTTGGGGAAAGAAAACAAAATAAACAAACAAAATCTTATGCTCTTCCTGATTTTTTTTGTTTTTGCTTAATATTTTATTTTTTTTTCCAAATACTTATAAAGATAGTCTTCAACATTCACTTTTATAAGTTTCTGTGTTGTAAATTTCTTCTCTCTCCCTCTGTGCCATCCCCTCTGCAAGAAAACAAGAAATCTGATATAGGCTATGCATGTATGATCATATTAAATATATTTCCACATTAGTTGTGTTGTGAAAGAAGAATCTGAACAAAAGCAAAAAAAACATGAGAAATAAATAAAAAGAAAATAGTATATTTCAATCTGTATTCAGACTCCATAGTCCTTTCTCTGGATGTAGAAAACATTTTCCATTGTGTATCTTTTGGAACTGTTTTAGATCTTTGTATTGCTGTGGAAAGCTAAGTCTATCACAGTTGCTCATCACACCATATTGCTGTAACTGTGTACAACATTCTTCTGGTTCTGCTCCCCTCACTCACCAACAGTTCGTATAAGTCTTTCCAGGTTTTTCTGAAGTTTGCCTAGTCATCGTTTCTTATAGCACAGTAGTGTTCCATCACATTTATATATTACTTATTCAGTCATTCCCCAACTGATGGGTGAGTCCTCAATTTTTTAATTTTTTGCCACCATAAAAAGAGCTGCTGTAAATATTTTTGTACATGTGGGTCTTTTTCCCTTTTCATGATCTTTTTGGTATACAGAACTATTAATGGTATTGCTGGATCAAAGGGTAAGCCCTCTTGGCATAGTTCTAAATTGCTTTCCAGAATGGAAATTATTTAGATCTGACTTTATTTGTGTATAAAGTATTTTTTAATTGTGTATATATAGTTCATGGGTTTGTCTTGGCAGGGAAACTCCCATTAAATATTTGATACTGTCTGAAGTTACTTTAAATGGAATTTCTTTTTCTATCTCTTGCTGGTGGGCTTTCTTAGTAATATATGGAAATGCTTATAGTTTATTTTTTTGATCATGCAACTTTTCTAAATTTGTTATTTCCAGTAGTTTTTTTTAAAGTTTATTCTCTAGGATTCTTTAAATATACCATCATATAGTCTGCAAAGAGTGATAGCTTTGTTTCCCCATTACCTATTCTAATTCCTTCCATTTCTTTTTCTTCTGTTATTACTAAAGCTATGATTTCTAGTACAATATTGAACAACAATGGTGATAATGAGCATCTTTGTTTCACCCCCAATCTTATTGGAAATGTTTCTAGCTAGTCCCCATTACATATAATGCTTGCTGAAGATGTTAATTGTCATTTTAAGGAAAACTTCATTTATTACTATGCTCTCTAGTGTTTTGTTTTTAAGAATGGATGCTGTATTTTGTCAAAAGCTTTTTCTGCATCTATTAGGATAATCATATGATTTCTGTTGATTATCTAATTGATATGGTCAATTATGTTGATAGTTTCCCTAAGGTTGAACCCCTCCTGCATTCCTGGTATAAATCTCACTTGGTCATAGTGTGTTATCCTCATGATAAATTGCTCTAATCTCTTTGCTAATGTTTGATTTAAATTTTGACATAAATATTTAGTAGGGAAATTGGTCTCTAATTTTCTTTCTCCATTTTGACTCTTCCCAGTTTAGGAATCAGTGCCCTATTTTTATCATAAAAAGTATTTGGTAGGACTCCACTTTTTTTTTTCAAATTCTGATGAGAATAAGATGTTGTATATAGTATTGGAATTAATTGTTCTTTAAATGTTTGGTAGAATTCCGTAGTAAATCCATCTGACTTGGGAGATTTTTATCTTAGGGTCATTGATGGCTTATTCAATTACTTTTTTTTTCTAAAATGGGGCTTTTAAAGTATTATATTTCCTCTTCTGTTAATCTGGGCAATTTATGTTCTTTTTGTAAATACTGATCCATTTTACTTAGCTTGTCAACCTACATTTGGGCAAAATGGATCTTAATTATTGTTTTAATTTTGTCTGCATTGGTGGTGGGTTTACCCTTTTCATTTTTGATAATGATAATTTGTTTTTCTTCTTTCTTTTTTGTAAAATCAACGTAACTAATGATTTGTCCATTTTATTGTTTTGATTTTTCCCCCATAAAATTAATTCTTAGCTTTATTGATTGATTTTTCATTTATTCAGAAAACTGAATGAAATTTATGAGAATACACATCATTCTCCAATTGATAAATGGTCAAAGGATATGAACAGGCCACTGAGAAAAAGCTATATTCCTCTTTATCCCCATTAATTTTTTTTTCCAGAGGCCTACCATATCTACCTTTTCTACAATTCTATTCACCTCCTTAACTTCTTTATTGTTCATTTTGTGGTTAGATTTATCTAGTGCTGAGAGGGGGAGGTTGAAGTCCCCCACTAGAATAGATTTGCTGTCTATTTCTTCCTCTAACTCTCTTATTTTCTCTTCAAAGAATCCAGATGCTATACCACTTGGTTCATATATGTTTAGTATTGATATTACTTCATGGTTTATAGTACCATTTAATAACAATTTAATAAGTATCATTTAATAATAATAGTTTTCTTATCTCTTTTAGTTAGTTCTATTTTTTGCTTTTGTTTAATCTGAGATAAGGATTGCTGCCCATTCTTGTTTTACTTCAACTGAAGCATAATATTTTCTGCTCCAGGCTTTCACCTTTACTCTGTGAATTTCTTTGCTTCAAATGTGTTTCTTGTAAACAACATATTGTAGGAATATGGCTTTTAGTCCACTCTGCTATCTGCTTGTTTTATGGGATAGTTCATACTCTACAGGAGACAAAGGGTGGAAAGGGATGAGAGGGGGGATGATAGCGGGAAGGGCAGGTTGGGGAGTAGGGTAGTTAGAACCACACACTTTTGTAAAGGGACAGGGTCAAAGTTGAGAATAGCACAAGTAAGGGGCAGGATAGGAAGGAGGGAAATGTAGTCAGTTTTTCCAGTATATCCTCTATGGAAATGTTTTGCATAACTATACGTGTACTACCTATATTGAATTGCTTATCTTCCCAGTAAGGGTGGGTGAGGAGGGAAGGAGGGAAAATGATCTGGAACTCAATAGTTTTCAAATCAAGTGTTTAAAACACACACACACACACACATATACATACATACATATACATACATATGTATACATATATATACATATATATATATGTAATTATTATTATTATTTTTACAGGCAACTGGCAAATAATATATACAGGCCCTGGGGTATGGAGATACATCTTGCCATCCTGGAAAGTTGGACGAGGTATGGGGGAGAATATAGGAGAAAGCACATTGGGGGAGGAGGTATACAGTGGGATTGCTGTTTTGGATTGGTGAATAGGGGAAAGATGGGGAGAAATTTGTAACTCAAAATCTTGTGGAAATGAATGATGTAAACTAAAAATAAACATTAAATTTAATTTAAAAAATAAAAATAAAAAAATTAAAAGGCAAAAAAAAATTTCCTTTGAAAGGGAGAGTTTTGAATTTTCCAGTAACAGTGACTCCGGAATGGTGCCTTATTCCTTCTTCCCCCTACTAGAGAGCTCGAAACTTCACCTCTGAAGTACTTCTTAATCAGATCTTAGCAATTTCCCAATTTGCCTTAGTGCCAAATAGTATAATAAATTCTGACTTATCTTTAGCATCAAGTTAGGACTGACACATTTCACTTTTCACATGAATTCAACTTGACTTACATTTGCATTCTGATATGCAAAAAAAATTTTCTAATAGGTGAGGCAGGAAATGGTTAAATGCTCATCCATTTGCCTCTTTTACCTGAGAGAACAATTATCTCTGTCATCATCCAATTTGACCAGAGTTGAATGAAGAGAAAGAGAATTTCAAACTTTTAAAAATCTTAAAACTTCTGTTCACAATTTTAATACAGATAGTTTATGCCTTAATATATGTTTTTCTTTTGCAAATTCTATCTTGATATTTCTTTCTATACTCTATGACTTGCTATAATCATCATATAATCTATATTAAAAAAATACCTCTTCACTCTCATTCTCCCTTATCTCCCACCAGCTATTTGTGATTCTGGCTGCCACGAAGAGAGGGGAGAGTGAAAGAGATAACAAGATTTCAAGGAAAATCCACCATTCCAGCTGCATATTAAAACTTACAGGGTGTCAGATTACTCATACTCTCAGAGACACAAAAACAAAACAGAAAATGACAGGAAGAGTGCACTCAGAAATTGTTAAAGATCATTTGCAGAAATCAGTCATTTTGCTTGGGCCTCCAGAATGATAACAGAGGCCAGGTAAACTTACTTGGAAATTCTCTTTTTATCTGTTTCTAATAGAGACAGCTGCATCACACTGATTTGTTCGAGTCACCTTTGGCACTTTCATTTCTAATGTTAAACATATCTTTAATATATTACATAGAAAAAAAAAAACATATAAATGGGGAAACACTAGAGTCCCTCCTCCTTTAGTCTCTCACTCATCTGCATCCTCTTCTGTGGAAACCAGGGACAACATGTTCTAACTGACTGCTAGTGATAAGTAATCCTCTTTCTCTTACTAATTTCTTTAAGGGTCTTAAATAATATTCTCAGTCTCTACTTTCATTTTGCTCTTATCCCATTTTCTTCTGAAAGCCTTTTTCTGAGACCAAGCTTATCTGCTTACTTGACTTGTTACTATGTTCCCTACTGATCCCACTTAGCCTGGTGATCATTCCATGCTCTAATACTGCCTGGGGAACCATCTCTCCCCTTTTTTTGTTTTGAATGCCAGCCAGCTTAATGCTGCTGGGATGGTTGCTGTAATTATTGCCTCCTTTTGTTGTTTTCTTCTCCAGAGTTCCAAGGAGGCAGCTCCCCTTGGGTCTCTGCTGGGTCTCTGTTCTGGGTGCCCCTTGTTACCTGTGCTTACAGCACCATCCAAAATGTGGGAGCTTGAATAATGAGTCTGTGGCCAGGTAGAGATTGCATTCATATGTTTATTGCATGCCAAGCAAATTTCAAATAAAGCATCTGGGGGTTCAGGTTTATATACTATACCTAATGCTCTTACATCATACTTTTTCATGGAAAATTTCAAGTTATTTTCTACATGAGGCATATAACTTGCAACCTTTAAGAGGCCATTCCCTTGAGACACCTCCCTGCACTCTTATGTCATGTGTCACTACTTTGTCTATGGCACACAAGCTGCCAGGGCTTCAGGGATGGTCAGAATGTTCCAAGCCTCCCTTGCACGGGGGGGAATAACAGGGGGTGGTGAGTCAACTTCCTGAGATACTGAGCCTAAGTGGGTGGGAATGGGCTCAAGGGGAGCCTTGGCCTGGATTCACACCCATGGTAGACCACTCAGAGCTAACCCTTGACATCACCCCCTACAAATATGTATGTTATTCCCTGCTTAAGTTAAATCTGTTGAAAATTAGGTTCAAACAATGCTCCTCCACATTCTTTCCCTCCACTGTAATAGGTCTTTGTGCCTCTTCATGTGATGTAATTTATTCCATTCTATCTCAGACTTTCCTCTTCCAAGAGTAATTCTCTTTTTCACCCTTAATTATTATTTTTAATTCTCACATCAAAGTCAACTTATACCCACATCCTCTGTCTATGTATATCCCTTCTAAAAGCCATAATCAAGATGTATTCCTTGAGTTAACAAGTATCCTCTTCCCTTGTAGGGATGTAAACAGTTTAACCTTATTGAATATTTTTTTTTTTCTTTTCTGCTCATTTTTTATGCTTCTTTTGAATCTTGTAAATGAAGATTGAATTTTCTGTTCAGCTCTGGATTTTTCATCAGGAATTATTGAAAGCCCCCTATTTAATCGAATGTCCATGTTTTCCACTGAAATAACATGCTCATTTTGTTGGGTACTTGATTCTTGGTTGTAATCCAGTTCCTTTGCCTTCCAGAATATCATTCCAAGCACTCTTATCCTTTAATGTAAAAACTTAGTCCTGCATAATCCTGACTATGGTTCCACAATATTTAAATTGTTTCTTACTGGCTGCTTGCAGTATTTTTCCTTGACCTGATAATTTTGAAATTTAGCTATAATATTCTTTGGTGTTTTCATTTAGGATCTCTTTTAGGTGGTGATTAGTGGATTCTTTCAATGTTTATTATACCCTCTGGTTCTGGGATGTCAAAAGAGTTTTCCTTGATGATGTCTTTAAAGATGGGATCCAAGTTTTGTTTTGTTTTGTTTTGTTTTAATCATGGCTTTCAGGTTGTCCAATAATTCTTAAATTTTCTCTCCTAGAGAGATTTTCCAGGCTAGTTGTTTTTCCATTGGGGTATTTTACATTTTCTTCTTCTTTTTTTCATTCTTTTGATTTTGTTTGACAGACTCTTGATTTTGTATAGAGTCATTAGCTTTCACTTAACCAATTTTAATTTTTAAGGAATTATTTTCTACGTTTAGCCTTTGTACCTCATTTTCCATTTGGATAATTCTACTTTTTAAGGAATTGTTTTCTTCAGTCATTTTATGTCCTTCCTTTTCCAAGCAATTAACTCTCTCTTCCACACCTCTTACTTCCTTGCCCAATTTTTCTTCTCCCTCTTTTACGTGACTTTTAAAATTCTTCTTGGACTCTTCCAAGAATGCTTTTTTGGGCTTGAGACCACTTCATATTCTTCTTTAATATTTCAGGTCTTGGTATATTAACAATGTTGTCCTTCTCTGAGTTTGTATTTTGATTTTCTCTGTCATCATAGTAACTCTCTATGGTCAATGTTCACTTTTGCTTCTTGCTCATCTTTTATTATTTTCATTATTTTTATTTTGCGGATTTTAAAGTTGAGCTTTTGTGCTGGAGCAGAGGGTGCACTCTTCCAAGTTTCTTGTGCTAGGGGCCAGGGCCCTAACCCTTGGTTTTGTGTCCTGGGCCCTCAGGTGTTGGCAGCTGGAGGCTATAGGGGTCTGGCAGCTTACATGATGCAGATCTGGGGTCCTAGTGGTAGTGTCTGGTATGTACTGAGCCCAGATGTGGTTTTTCTGTATTTCTCTGGGGGCTAAACTGTAAACCATATGGAGGTCTGACCCCTGAACAATGCCTGTTTGCCCTGGGCTATGCTAAGGTACATGGAAGTCTGGCTGCTGGAGGATGCCTGCCCACCCATGGCTGTGATGAAACACATGGTGGTTCTTCAAGCTGGAGTCTGTTGGTTCCTTAGCTATGCTAAGGCACATGTTGGGTGTGGGAGGTCTGGTGGTGGTATTTGCCTGCTCTACCACCCTGGGGCTCAGGATCTCTTTCTCGTTTTCTGAGGTGGGGTTTGCCGATGGCTTGTTGAAATGTTTCCTGTTTTGGAATGTGCTCCCCTATTACCCAAATGAGATGTGCCCTTCTTTCTGATCCTCAAGCCTCCCATGCTAAAAGACTATTTTATCCCATCTTTCTATTGTCTCTGCTATACTATTCCAGGCTTTGTTCTGGGGTGCTATTTTATGGTTTTATGGAGGTTAACATGGGAGAACTATAGTGATTTATTGCTTGCTCTGCCATCTTGGCTTCCAGAAGATAGTCTCCCTGATTTAGAGTTAAAAGGGACACCTAATAATACATCTTCATCTTTTAGATGAGAAAAGTGAAACCAGATAGTACCATGCCTAAGGGCACCCAGATAATCAGTAGAGCAGTTAGGAGTAAAGGTCAATAAGAGAAATACAACAGAGGAAAGGGCTTCTAACTGTCGAAGTGGTTGATGTAACTGGTAGCTAGTTCTTTGTTACACAAACAAATCTCAGGTGTCAATGCAAGTGTGGTGACTGTGTGTCTGATATCACAGCCTAAAAGTATATTGAATAGCATAGGACAATTGTGACCTGAAACAGGATTATTTCCTTGTAAAATGTTTTTACTATGGACAGATAATAATACATATTAATACGTCAATTTAACATCTGCAGCAGACTTTAGCATATGGAAGTTTATTATATTCGAACAATTACCTGGTAGGTAGTTGGTATATTATTCTCATTTTATATATGAGAAAACTGAGGCTTAGAGAGGCTAAGTAGTTTGCTTCCAGGACAACTCAGCTAGGAAGTGTCTGAAAGTTTTAAACTTTAGGTCTTCCTTGTTTCTTTCAACTCTCCTGGCCTTGTGATGAATTATATTTCCCAAGAAAATTCTCTGTTGTCTTAGGTTTATTTGGCATCTCATTAAGGGAATTCTATATTGTTTACTTCCAAATATAAGCAGGCTTATTTGGCAAATGAATCCCAGCAAGCCATGTCTTTAACCTATGGAACATAATGCAGATCTCCAGTATAGAAGCAATGTTCACTTGATTAATGGGAATAATTGATAGTGGAGTTATACTGTCAGCAGTTTTCCAGCTTTTCAAGGATCTCTTTCCTTTTGAGAGAATGAAATACTGTCAACAATTAAAGGCAGATCAAGACTTCAGAGTGACTCTGTTATCACAATAAAACACTATAATGGGCAATTAGAAAAAATGAAACATTAAGATAAAAATCAGTAAGAAAATCACATTGTATTTGAAAACTTCATGGAAAATGTTCATATCCTTCTTGCTGATCCCTATTAGACCTCTATTCCAGTCATGTTATGAACCTGTAGTTTGACGATTATTTCACTTACTTGTATGGGTAGGCCCTGCCTCCAAGAAACAGGAATGCAAAGACCTTATAGAATTATTTAGAAAGAGGTTAGGAAATACTAATGACAAATTGTATTCATGAAAGTGTTGTATTAGAACAATATTAGAGAAATGGGACATTGTAAGTCCTGATAATTTATATACATAGCCTTAATCTTTTTTTAAATAGATGGTTTCATTTTCACTATGATATAGTTTTCTTCTAAATATATTTATGAAGCATGAATGATAAGTTTAATAACTAATGCATTATACTCTTAAACCAAGGAGAAAATAATAAGTATGTACTCAGATAGATACGGGTATGTTATTAATCTATCAAATTGTTATTTAAAAAAATTTCACTGGATCCTTCTTAGATTATGTTCTTACATAGAAATGTAATTTCTCATTAAATAATAATTTTTATTTTGTTTGCATTTTGGTTTTGTTGACAGAAAATCACAAGCTTAGACCTTAAGCAAAAATATTCTACGTGGGAGAAGGGGAACATACAAACATAAATGTTTATTAAAAAATAACAAAAGGGGGCAGACCCAAGATGGCAGAGTAAAAGCAGGGACTTGCTTGAGCTCTCCCCCAAACCTCCCTGCCCAATATCTGTAAAAATGACTCTAAAACAAATTCTAGAGCTGCAGAATCCACAAAATGATGGAGTGAAACAAATATCCAATCCAAGACAGGCCTGGAAGTTTGAGAGGAAGGGTCTATCACACCAGGCTGGAAGTGGAGTAAAGTTCAATATGAGCTGGCATAGATGGGGCTAGAGCAGGCCTCACCATACTGAATCACTGGCAGCTGTGGCAATTTCCAGATTTTTCAGTCCCCAAAGACCAAACATAGCAAAGAAAATCAGTGGGAAAACTCTGTTGGACTTCTGTGAGAGAGGAGCATGGCCTGGCTCCAACCCTGGGGTAGTGGAGATGGCAGCATGGGCAGCAGCAGTGGCTGATGCCAGAGCTCCCAGACCACAAGGTTTAGGGACCAAGCAATTGATCAGAGGGAGATTGTAGGGCTCTCTTGGATGCTGCTGAGGCAGGATTCTCTTGCTTTTCCCATGCTTGGACCTGAGTCACAGTCCTGGGTGATAGTGTGGCAGAGCTTATGGCTGCAGTGGAGAGGGAATCCTCATCACAGTTCCAAGGCAGAAAAGAGTTTGTGGTCACTCACATACCAGAGCACAGGCCAAGAAAGGAGTAAACACCTCTCCTTTGATTATGCCACCTTGGGAGAACTGAAAATGTACAGGTCTCAAGAAAAACCTCTGAAAACAGCTACACAAATCCCCTGAAGCTTGGGAAAGTACATCCCCTCCCCCTCCTCCCCCTGCACTGGAAGCATAGACCTACCTTAATAAACAGTTAAATAGTTAAGTAACTGGCTGTAAAAATGAGCAAACATCATGAAAAAAATCCAACAAGAAACACAGCCTATAGAATCTTACTTCATTGACAAAGAAGATCAAAACAGAACCAGAAGAAGACAACAAAGTCAAAGTCCTTATATCCAAAGCCTCCAAGAAAAAAATATGGATTAGTTCACGGGTCATAATGGCAAACAAAGTAGCACTTTGCTGATTGTTTCAGGTATTCAAAAGCACCTTTGAACCTTGCCTTTGCTTGTATCAAAAGTCTTTGTTGGAAACAGTATACATTTTGTTCCTCTTAATAGGCCTAAGGCAGTTTGGAGACCTTTCTGGCCCTTAATAGGTCTAATGTTATCACATGGAGTCCACAATGGGAGGAGTTTGGCACATGGGTGGGACAGGAAGGGTGGAACAAGAAGGAGGAGAGCAGAGAAAAGCCCAAGCAGAACTGAGAGGAAGAATGTTTGTGATTTTGGCACTAGCACTTTGCTGTTGGTCTGTCAGACGAAAGCAACCTGTCTGTTGTTTTTGGACAGAAGCCCTGAAGGAGGACTTTTCTACTGTTACAGAAGCCATAAAAGAGGACGTTACTGCTGTTATAGAAGTCCTGGGACTTAACTTTGATTCATGTTTGATTTTTCAGACAGAAGCTTTGTCTCTTGATTTGTGCTACTTTTTCAGACAGAAAGTGACTTGAGTTGATAGTGATGGCAATGTGTATAATAATATTGTTGTCGCCCTGTTAAACTTTGTCTTCCTAGAAACGGAAAGTTCAAAAAGGTTGCAGCGGAGCAGTAAATTGAGATCTAGAACCAAGCAGAGAGCTGCTTACGTGTGTATCCAGGCAAGAACTGGGAGAGCAGTCAATCCTTGGAAGAGGAGGAAAAGGAGCTGTGGAGTTTAGAAGTCAGCCTCAAGGTAAGATGAAAGAGGACTTTACTTGGGTACTTTGTTTTGACTGATGTGATTGTAACTTACTGTGACCAAGGTGTGGATGGTGTTTGTACTTTCTGATACCCCTAAAGTATAATTGGAAGTGATGTGGTCTGGGATGCTTTTATCTGTAACCTCAGTTTGTAAAATCATATTTTTGTGTTCAGATTTCTCTGTAACATCAGTTTGTAATAAGCCAAAGTTGTAAAATCATACTTTCCCCCAGCCATACAGGCATTAACTCTGCCTCTCCCCTGCCCCCAGCCTAAAAGTCTTTTCCCTGACCCAGCAGTCTGCATAGCTACAGTTCATTAATTGTTTAGCCATACCTATGAATACATCACCCAAGTATTTTACAAACAAACCGTTAGTTTAGAGAAATGTATACCTCCTTTGTTCTGCGTGGCCAGCTGCACCCAAGATCCTTGAACAACATTATCAGAAGAGATAACTCCCTCCCAATTTGGCATCTCCTGAAGACCCAATCAGTCTAGCTTTCAAACTTGAAACAATCAAACCTATCTTCACAACAGCCATGTTGCCAAAGATGACTGGACCCATCTCAGTCATCCTTGACCAAAAGTAACCTAGTGACATGTCAAGGCAAAAAACACACCTTTTGGTAGCCCCTTCCCCCAAGGGGGATGTCCCAGTAAATTATGGGAAATATGCCTGCACAGTTGATATAAAAAATGCATGTCCCTTTAAGCACTGATCACTCCTAAACTCCTCCCAAACTCCTTCCAAACTCCACCCTTACCCACCTAGTTAGCATAATTAACCCTTGGCTGACAGTTTTATGGCTTTAAAAACTGTATCTCTAACTCCTGCACTTTGCACTTTAACCTTTTCGTGCCCACTGCAAAGTGTAGAAATAAACTTGTATAACTCTGCCAAAAGATTGCTTGAGTCCTGCGAAATTCTTTCTAGACAAGAACCCTCAAAGGATTCATTTGAGATCCCTCAAACACGTAGTTCTTCCCTACCTCTTCATTTTGGTGACCACGAGTACAGTCTTAGCTCTCATGCTTTCCTGGCATCATGGTAAGTTCCTTACCTCTCCTCCCTCTCTCCCTGTACATCAGTTTTTCTCCCCTTTAAGCACCTAGGAAGACTTGGAGGGATGTTGGGTCTCTTGCAGACCAGGGTCTCTGTCTTTGACAGACAACGGCATACTCCCCTCCAGGTTGAGGACGCTCAGCTTGGGGACACTTGCATTGCATGCTCATTTTCAGGATGCTGACACAATGAGCAGAGACTACAGGGAATCTTTGGCTCGAGGGTAGGAAGGTAGGATGGGTCAGTCTCCCTCAATACCTAGAGACTCACCCTTAGGATGTCTTTTGAACAACTGGAAAAAGATAGGAAGTCCCACTCCTGATAAGGGAAGTACTCGGGAGAAAGGAACTCTGGGGAATTGAGTCCTTCTGTACAGGGCTCAGTGTCCAGTGAGCTGGCAACACAGGAAAATGCTGAGGCTGCTGGGACCTCAAGAAAAAAATTCCTCATGTTCTTTTGCAACATTGCTTGGCCCCAATATATTTAGTGGGACCAGGAGAAGTGGCCTGCTGGTGGGACACTGAACTATAACACCATCCTACAGGTAGATCTGTTTTGTTGCTGGGAAGGGAAGTTTACAGAAGTTCCCTATGTCCAGGCATTCATATCTTTTTCTCAAAACCCAGAATTATGAGAAAAGTGTAGAATGCTTCTACTTAAATTCACCCCTGAGAAGGGGAATTTGTCTGACCTCTTTGACCATAGATCTGCTCAGGGTTCACATTATACCCTGGGAAAAAATTAAGCTGAGCCCCTTTGAACTTCAGTACTGAAGGCCCTTCCTGACATCTGATATCCTAGCAGATCCAGAGCAACACTTAGACACTCAATTTGCCACTGCGCTAGGTGCTGTTCAGAATGCCTTGTCAGAGTATGCCAACAAATACCTCCCTAAACCTTCCAGTGATGAAGCAGACTGCCCTACCACTGTGCAACCTGGTGATTGTGTTTATTTAAAATCTTGGAAAAATCAGAAGGGAGGGCAGTTAGAGGCCACATGAAAGGGACCCTATCAGGTTATACTTACTACTCCTACAGCAGTGAAACTTGAAGGCTTCTCTAGCTGGACCCATAACTTTAGGATTAAACCACTGTCACCTCTTGCTTCCCTTCCAGGACCACTGGAGTACTCCTGTGACCCTGTAGATGATCTTAAACTGCTATTCCAGAATACCTCCAGCGCATGGACGGATGGAAAGGGGTGAAATAATTTGTGCTCTCCTCCTCCTATGTTTTAGTCTTACTGTGGTGATTTTTCACTCCCTTCTGAGAAGTTGCCTCCTTCCTCCTGCATGGAACCATTTTCCCTTGCCCTGACAATGTTACTTATAATTCTTCTTCTCCATCTCCCTAATATGCTGAATGCCTTTCCGTTTTGAGAATAGAGAGACAGCTACTTAATTAAACTGGGAGACTCTGTGGGGAAAGGAGGAGGCCAGGACTGTTGGGTATGTCACCCTCATCCACAGGGCAATCCTCACCTTCAGCCAGATGCAGTCTTTGCGGAAGCCCCACTCCCTAACGTGACCACCTCAGAAGTCTTTGCCACGCCTTCCGTAGTGGCCACTCTTATATGGGCAAATTTGTCCACCTCTACCCCGTGTTTTACAACAGGTAACTAGTCTTATATCTGGGGATTAGTGCTACTGCAATTCCACGGGTAAAGACTCCAGTGAGGAGAGGGATTGTGAGTGTCTCTGCTGGCTTCCTGACCTGTACCATCTGTGAGGACGTTTACAGTCTAAGCTGCCCTAGAAACTTTACTTCTGCCAGCTGCACCTCTTGTGAGAAGGGAACATTCCCTACATGTACCCATGATTTGTTTCCACCTGCCACTCTCCTTGTGAGCCCTCCTTACCTGCCTTTCTCTCCTCAGTTGAACCACAATAATACTGCTCCTCCTAGCTATAATACCCTTGTTGACCTCCTATAGGTAACATTTCTACCTGGAACACTGTCATGTAATCTTATTGACTCATAGAAACTCCACGCTCAGAGCCTACTACACAAAGGCCCCATCTGTGCACCCCAAGGACATTCTTTTCTTTGTGGGATGGGGGGACATTAGGATGAGAATACTTGGGAGGGAGAAGAGGTAAAGCACAATGCCTCAACTTGGCAGGACCTGAGGCCTGCTTTCCTGGTTACTTGGTGTCTGCTTATGGAATGTGTACCCTGGGATTTCTCACACCCCCTTTGCCATTTACAACATCACTAAGCACAATGCCTCTCCTTTAAAATGAGTTAAAAGTGGATTTTGGGACAATGTTCTCTGGTATCTTAAAAAAGGATCAGAGCGTCTCCTGCCTTGGTATGGGCACTTGCAACATGAATGCATTCTCTCAAATCTGACGATGGTATTAAATCACTTGGCAAATAAAACTGCATTTATCTTTCAGGAAATCCAGCAATCTCTGGACTCCCTGGCAAATGTAGTCCTGGAAAATCGCACAGCTTTAGATTGTCTGCTTCCCTCCAGTGGGGGTGTCTGTGCCCTGGCAAACACCTCCTGCTGCGTGTACATCAATATTTCTCAGCGGGTAGAACTCTGCACTGAAAAGATACTGGAAAAAACTACTTGGATGCAGGGCATTCATGAAATCCCTAGTGTACTAGGCTCCCCACCTCCTCATGGGAGTCCTGGATTATCCCCATAATAACTCCTTTTCTAGTCCCACTTATAATCATAATCATTATACTTATTTTTGGCCCTTGCCTGCTTAACCTTCTTGCTAGATTTGTCTCTTCTAGGCTCAGCGCCTTCTACTTGCAGATGATGGCTCAAGCTGAATACCAACTACTGCCCAAAGTTGCTACTCAACACCCTTTGGATCTGGCATTTGCCAA
The DNA here is from genome assembly GCA_028646515.1 of Pseudochirops corinnae. NCBI lineage: Eukaryota > Metazoa > Chordata > Mammalia > Diprotodontia > Pseudocheiridae > Pseudochirops > Pseudochirops corinnae. Next base: position 292,126,416 of record CM053586.1, on the reverse strand, counting down.
GTTCTGGACTTTGGCCACAGCCCCCTTCCCTTGACTGATGGACCCCTGTGAGGCAGAGACAGCTCTACGACCTTTCTCAGCATGAAGCAGTTTGGGAAGCTGAGACCTTCACCCCTTGTCCCCAAATGATTTTGGGTTACTCATCTGTTTGAGGGGGGAATGATGGGGTCTGGGATGCTTTTGTCTGTAACCTCAGTTTGTAAAATCATATTTTTGTGTTCGGGTTTCTCTGTAACATCAGTTTGCAATAAGCTAAAGTTGTAAAATCATACTTTCCCCCAGCCATACAGGCATTAACTCTGCCTCTCCCCTGCCCCCAGCCTAAAAGTCTTTTCCCTGACCCAGCAGTCTGCATAGCTACAGTTCATTAATTGTTTAGCCATACCTATGAATACATCACCCAAGTATTTTACAAACAAACCCTTAGTTTAGAGAAATGTATACCTCCTTTGTTCTGCGTGGCCCGTTGCACCCAAGATCCTTGAACAACATTATCAGAAGAGATAACTCCCTCCCAATTTGGCATCTCCTGAAGCCCCAATCAGTCTAGCTTTCAAACTTGAAACAATCAAACCTATCCTCACAACAGCCATGTTGTCAAAGATGACTGGACCCATCTCAGTCATCCTTGACCAAAAGTAACCTAGTGACATGTCAAGGCAAAAAACACACCTCTTGGTAGCGCCTCCCTCCCCCAAGGGGGATGTCCCGGTAAATTATTGGAAAAGTGCCTGCACAATTGAAATAAAAAGTGCATGTCCCTTTAAGCACTGATCAGTCCTAAACTCCTCCCAAACTCTTCCCCAACTCTACCCTTACCCACCTAGTTAGCATAATTAACCTTTGACAGTTTTATGGCTTTAAAAACTGTATCTCTAACTCCTGCACTTTGCAGGCCACCTTTAACCTTTTCCTGCCTGCTGCAAAGTGTAGAAATAAACTTTTATAACTCTGCCAAAAGATTGCTTGAGTCCTGAGAAATTCTTTCCAGACAAGAGCCCCCAAGGGATTCATTTGAGATCCCTCAAACACCCAGCTCTTCCCTACCTCTGCAGAAACCAGCCTTGGGTCAAAATGAAGGGAGACTTTCTTTGGACACTGCATTAACTGAAGAGATTGTGATTTACTGTGACTTAGGGCTGGGTGTTTCAGACTATGTGGCCACCTTAGCAATAAGTTGTTATATTGTTGTCAATGTTGTGGTTCAGTTTTTTGAATGTTATGCTTTAGTTTGCTGCTGAATAAATAGACAGATCACTGTACTATGTGATTAGATCATTAAAGTTATTCACAGCAACAATCCTCAGGACAGCTGCTTGTGATTGGATTTACAGCCATGGAAGAGTTCGAAAAGGATTTTGAAAATCAAGTAAGAGAAGTAAATTGGGAAGAGAAATGAAAATGATGCAATAAAATCATGAAAAACAAGTCAACAACTTACTAAAGGATATCCAAAAATTATTGAAAAAAATAATACCTTAATAAATAGATTAACTCAAGTGGAAAAAGAGGTCCAAAAAGCCCATGAGGAGAAGAATGCTTTAAAAAGCAAAGTTGGCCAAATAGAAAAGGGGATCCAACAGTTCATGGAAGAAAACAGTTCCTTAAAAATTAGAATGGAGCAAATAAAAGTCAATGACTTTATGAGAAATTATAAAACAGAATTAAAAAAAGGAAAAAAAAATAGAAGATAACATGAAATATCTCATTGAATAAATAGCTGACCTGGAAAATAGATCCAGGAGAAATAATTTTAAAATTATTGGACTACCTGAAAGCCATGATCAAACAAAAGAGCCTAGACATCATATTTCAAGGAAAACAGGCCTGATATTCTAGAACCAGAGGGTAAAATAGAAATTGTAAGAATCCATCAAATCACCTCTTGAAAGATATCCCAAAAGGAAAATTAGGATCATCATAGTCAAATTCCAGAGTTGCCAGGTCAAGGAGAAAGTATTACAAGCAGCCAGGAAGAGACAATTTGAGTATTGTGAAAACACGATCAGGATAATACAAGATCTAACAGCTTCTATGTTACGGGATCGAAGGGCTTGGAATATGATATTCCAGAGGACAAAGGAGCTAGCACTAAAACCAAGAACCACGTACACAGCAAAATTGAGTACATTGCTTAAGGGGAAAACATGGTCATTCAATGAAAGAGAGGACTTTCAAGCATTCTTGATGAAAAGACCAGAGCTGAATAGAAAATTTGACTTTCAAATACACATACACACATATACATATATGTGTATATGTATGAATATATATGTGTAAACACATACATGTATATACACATATAAACACATATATATACATTTGCATATGCATATACATATACATATGCAAATACACAGAGGGCACAGGGTGAGTTGAATATGAAGGAATGATACCTAAAAAATAAAATTAAGGGGTGAGAGAGGAATATCTTGGGAGAAGGATAAAGATTAAAATAGAATGGGGTAAATTATCTCACATAAAAGAGGCAAGCAAAAGGTTTTACAATGGAGCGAAAGAGGGGGTAGGGGAGAAGGAATGAGTGAATCTTGCTCTCTTGGGATTTGGCTTAAGTAGGGAATAACTTACACAATCAATTGGCTATTTTACCCACAGAAAAGTAGGGAGAAGGAGATAATAGGGTTGTGGATGATAGAAGGGAAGGCAGGTTGGGGGAGGGGGTAATCAGAAGCAAACACTTTTGAAAAGGGACAGGATCAAAGCAGAGAATGGAATAAATGGGGGGTCAGATAGGATAGATGGAAATATAGCTAGTCTTTCACAACATGACTATTCCGGAAGTGTTTTGCATGAGTAAACATGCATAACCTATTTTGAATATCTTGCCTTCTCAGTGATGGTAGCTAGGGAGGGAAGAAGGGAGAAAATTTGGAATTCAAAATTTTAAAAACAAATGTTACATGTAACTAGGTAATATGATGTACAGGCAGTAGGGTATAGGAATATATCTTGCCCTACAAGAAAGTGAGGGGAGGGGGAGAGGAGGAGAGACTAGCAGAAGAGGTAATTAGAATGCATGCTATCTTGATTGGGGAGGGGAGAGATAGAGAGAAAATTTGGAATTCAAATTCTTGTGAAAATATATGTTGAAAATGAAAACAAATTTATATAAAAATAACATGTCTTTTATTGGTAGTAATGACAGAGGCAAAGGCATGGATGATGAAGATCATTAGAAAGTATTTAAAATCATTCATGTCTAAAGGACATTATCATGAACTTTCAATATGAGAAGGGGCATAATTCATTATTTAAACTAACACATACTCTAAAATTTCCTAAAACGAACTTATTGTTACTTCAGGAAATAAAATATTTGTTTTCCTATGGACATCAGTCATTACTAAAGTGTATAAGATTAGCATAATTCCGTATACTAAGTTTGTAAGAAAGTATCCCTATCCCTTTTTGCTAAAATAGCTGGCTCAATCTCCCTCACCATCATTTCAGCTGGACTATAAGAATAGATAGACAGACAAACAAATATTAACAAAAAATAAAACACATTTTATAATAATGTGCAGGCAAATGTTGAAAAATGGCTCTCTCGAAATATTCCGATAGAGCATTTTAAAGTTTAATCTACATTATTAACATATTCTCTATCATTTTATTATGTCTAGAATGATAAAAAAAAAACAATAATTCCAGAACATGCTGCAGCATTTTGTCAATTTCTGAGGTATAAATGATTATGTTCATTAAGAATGTTTGAAAGTCCTCTATTTCATTGAGAGACCATATTTTTCCCTGAAACATTATACTCAGTTTTGGTGGGTAGGTGATCCTTAATTTTAATTCTATCTCCTTTGACCTTTAGAGTATCATATTATAAACCCTTCAATCCCTTAATGAAGAAGCTGCTAGATCTTGTGTTATCCTGATTGTGTTTCCACAATATTCAAATTGTTTCTCCTTCACTTCTTGTAATATTTTCTCCTTGAACTGGGAACTCTGGAACCTGGCTATAATATTCCTAGGAGTTTTCTTTTTGGGATCTTTTTCAAGAAGTGACTGGTAAATTCTTTCGATGTCTATTTTGCCCTCTGCTTCTAAAATTTCAGGGCAATTTTCCTTGAGAATTTCTTGAAGGATGATTTCTAGGTTCTTTTTTTTTTTATCACAGCTTTCAGGTAGACCAATAATTTTAAATGATCTCTCCTGAATCTATTTTCCACATCAGTGGTGTTTCCAGTGAGATATTTCACCCTTGCCTTCTATTTTTTCATTTGTTTAGATTGGTTTAATAGTATCTTGATTTCTCATAAAGTCATTAGCTTCCATTTACTCCAATCTAATTCTGAAGCAGTTATTCTCTTCAGTGAGCTTTTGAAATTCTTTTTCCATCTTGCAAATTTGGCTTTTTAAGGCATCCTTCAACTCATTGGCTTTTTGGGTCTCTTATGCCATTTGACTTAGTCTATTTTCTACATTTTAATTTTTATTAACTTTTGTTCATTTTTAGTTTACATCATTCATTTCCACAAGATTTTGAGTTACAAATTTTCTACCCATCTTTTCCCTACACACCACCCCAAAACAGCAATCCTACTATATACCCCATCCCCCAATCTACTGTCTCCTATTTCCTCCCCCATCACCCCTCTGACCTTACAGTAGGGCAAGATGGATCACCCTACCCCAGCACCTATATGTCTTATTTCCCAGTTGCATGTAAAAAATGATCATGATGATGATGATCATATCATTATTATATGCATATATTTAACATTTGATTATAGAATTTTAAATCCTAGATTCTTTCCTTTCCTCCCTCATCATCCACCCCCACTGGAAAGACAAGCAATTCGATATAGGCCGTATATGTATAGTTAAACCAAACATCTCCACAATGTACATATTGTGAAAGACTGACTATATTTCCCTACTTCCCATCCTGCATTCCACTTGTTCTATTCTCTACTTTGTCCCTGTCTCTTTACAGAACTGTGTGCTTATAACAAACCTTCCCCTCTAACCATCCCTCCCCTCCATCTTTCCCACTCTCATTCCCATCCCCCCTACTCTCTTGTAGGGAAAGATACCCAATTTAGGGTGCATGTCATTCCTTCCCTTAGCCAGATTCAGTGAGAGTAAGGTCGACCCATTCTCTTTTGTCTTCCTGTTCTTTCCCTCTATTGCAACAGTTATCCCTTTTCTCTTCTATACGAGATGATTAACCCCATTCTGTCTCTCCCTTTCTCCTCTCATTCTATTTTTCTCCCACCTCTCAATTTCACCTTTTAAAATATCATCCCCAGGGGCGGAGCCAAGATGGCGGCATAGCAGCAACAATATATCGCAGCTCTCACATAGCCACCCCAAAATACCCATGGAATAGGGCTCTGTACCAATCCTAGAACTTCAAAATGCACACAAAGATACTTCCCACTAAAGTCAGCTCGGCTACGAGAAATCATATCAGCACTGCGAACCGAAACCAGCCTGGCCTGAAGCCAGGGCTATGCCCCGGGGGCGGCTGGGTGGGAGGTGCAGAGAAAGCTCTCAGGTGAGCAATTAGCGAGTGGGGATTGTGAAAGAGGGAGATAAGCATCTGGCCGAAAGGTCTCCAGAGCGGAAAAGCGAAAGGCGGAGGTTTTGCACCCGCCTCCGTGTTGTAGCTTCCCGCCCTCGGCCTGCAAAAAGCAGGGGGACTGAGCAATTGTTTTCAGACCAGTGCTCTCGCATTGAGCAGCCTGGATGCGGATCGTCATCTTGGGGCTTGGTCTTGGAGTCTTCATTATCCAGTCAGCCGGAAGTCTATGGCAGCCGGGAGGATCCCAGCAATTTGGAACAGAGCTTGCCCTTCTGGAAGCAGAGCCCCACAGAGATTTTAAAAAAAATTCACGGTCTGAAGAACCATGAGTAAGAATAAGCATAAGAAGCTAAGTAAGAACAGCCAAAACCTAGACTCCTTCTTTCAGGACAAGAAGGATCATGGGAGAGAGAGGGAGGAGGAGAGCGCAGCCAGAGCGCCCCCACCAGAGGCCTCCAATAAACATGAAGAATGCCTTAAAGCTAGGGATGAGCTGAAGAAGGACTTTCAA
>CM053586.1:292109766-292119848 GCA_028646515.1 Pseudochirops corinnae | reverse complement strand
CTTATCACAGAAAATGGCCACATAGTTTCCACTACAGTGGTCACAAAGTTTTGAACAAAGAACAATCATTTAGTAACTCATCATTCAATCATCTTAATCATGCAATCATCCTTAGTGAGGTTTGCCTCCTTAAGGGACACAAAGAACAACAGTCAAAGTTGCCCACTCGTGGAGCACGCTAGGTTACAAATTAATTAGTTATGCAGCCATCAATCATTAAGTACAATCATTTAGTCAATCAATCATTCTTCAATTCAATTCAATTCAATCATCAGAAAATACACAGACCCTCTGCCCCTGAGTTACTAGTATATTTACAATTTATCAGTCAGTACACAATATCCAAGTAAAGCAGTGGTTCTCAACCTTCCTAATATAATGACCCTTTAATACAGTTCCTCATGTTGTAGTGACCCCCAACCATAAAATTATTTTTGTTCCTACCTGATAAATGTAATTTTGCTACTGTTATGAATTATAATGTAAATATCTGATATGCAGGATGTTTTTAAATTTAACATAACTCACAGGTTGAGAACCGCTGAAGTAAAGTTGTCTTTCAGCTTGACTCAGCATGGTTTCTCAGATTCCCTGTATCCCCTTCCATGGTCCTAGATCCTACCTGAATTCACCAAACTGTCACTTGGGTTCAAAGGGAGACAGTTCCCAGGTCCTTGTCCAGATCTCTGTGCAGTTCCTGCTCCACACTGGAGCTCACAGTGTCCAGTCCATCTCAATTCCTTCACAGTCTCTGTTCCCAGGAAGACAAGGCTTAACAGAGCCACAAAGTATTAAATTCCTCACATTCATGCTTCCTCAGTCTTTTGGCAGCTCCAGCTGGCCCTCAGACTCATCCGAAGTTTCATCTGCTTCCCAGAATCAAGATCACTCCATCCAGGTTTTCAAAATCAAAATCATTCTCTCTAGCCTGGGTGGGGGCTTTCCTCTTCAGCCTCCTTAGCTCCTCTTTAGCCTCCCTAGCTATTGCAGCTTCAGCCTCTTGACTTCCAGTCTCACATAACCAACTGCCTATTGAATATTTTGTTAAATTCATTATGTCTGAATTAATTCATGTATTTATAATGATCCAACAGTGAAAGGAGCAGGCCCCTCCTTGGTTAATGGGGAAGGAAGTTCTCTGTTCACCCTTGCTTTCTGTCACTGGATTCATAGCCATGCTTGTCTAGGATAGGTACAGATGTTAACAGAGAGGCTCAGTCATGGGCCCAACCAATGCATGAACTAAAACAACTCCACAGAATTTGCTTCAAGAAGATCTGTCTCAGTTACCAGTTCTCATTTTTCTTCTCAATTCTCAGTCCAGCAGTAGCATCCCAGCCTCCAGGTGCTGCTGAGAGAAATTCTTTTCTTTCTCCAGTGGCAACAGCTTCTGCCTCTAGATCCTTGTCCCAAGAAATTCTGTCTCTCTCTCTCTTTGGGTTTTTCCTTATAAACAGTATTGCCCCTCTCTGTTCAGCCCCTTCCTGTTAAATCAGCAACAGGAGACAGGAGGCAGGGGTTCATACTTTCTGCTTCTTTAACAGAGGCTTAATCTGAACTAGGTGCTAAGTACCTCTTAGCTTAACAATACAAAAGGAACTTCAAATCTCATTACTGTGACAAGGTACCATATTAACTTGCTTGTATCCTGAAGAACTTGTATATGAGTAGAGAAATAATAGTTATAACCAGACATGGAAGAACAGATTGGTTTAAGTTCGGAAAGGGGGTGCCAAAAATCTGTATATTGTCTCCTTATTTATTTGGTTTACATGAAACATATATTATGCAAAATGCAAGGCTGGACTAATGAAAAAACAAGATTAGGGCTGTCAGGAAAAAAATCAACAATCTCAGATATGTGACTGGTACCATTCTGACCACAGAAAGTAAAATAGAATTAAGAAGCCTCTTGATGAAAGTGAAAGAAGATAGCATAAAAGCTGGCTTAAAGCTTAAGCAAAAAACAAAATGAAGCAGAAACCCCTAAGGTCAAAGCAACAGGATTCATCATTTCCTGGATAATTTAGAGAAAACAAATGGAAGTAGTGTTATGTTTTATTACCTTGGGCTCAAAGACCACTGCAGACAGTAACTGCTCCATGGAAGGGAAGCTACAGCAAATCTGGGCAGCATGCTAAAAGCAGAGTCATCACTTTGCCAACAAAAATTCTTACAGTCAAAGCTATGTTTTTGTTTTTTTTTTGTTCCCAGTAGTAAATGTATGCCTGTGAGAACTGAACTATAAGGAAAACTGAATGCGATGGAATCTAAACTTTCAAATTTTGGTGCTGTGGTGCTGGTGAAATTAGGTTTAGACAGTCCAAAGAAGGCTTCTGAGAGTCCTTTGGACAGAAAGGAAATCAAATCAGTCAATACTTAAATTAATCAATTAATTAATTTAGACTACTCATTGGAAGGACAAATGCTGAAGCTTAAGGACTTCGGCTAAATAATGAGAAGACAGAACACATTGTAAAAGACCCTGATGGGAAATACTGAAGGCAAAAAGAGAAAGGAACAGCAGAAGATGAGAGAGATAGATGGTGGCATTGGAAGCAATGAACATGATATTGGACAGGCTTGGGGAGATGGTGGAGGATAGAAGAGCCTGACCTGCTATCTACTAGGAAGTCTTGAAGCGTCACACATGACTAAATGACAGAACAATGAAAAATCTCGATCTATATATCTGTCTTTCTATATCTCTGTTTCAGTACCTCTCTCTCTCTCTCTCTCTCTCTCTCTCTTTGGCTCTGTCTCTCTCTATATATCACTCAAGCTGATCAGCCCAGGAGCTTTAATTTCCTCTGTTTTCAACCAGGATTAGTCTGGCCTCTCTTCTGGTAATCTTTCACCCTTTTTTCACTTCCACACACCCATTACAGATATCAAGAGATAAGCCATCCTCATCCTCCTTGGTAGCTGGATTGCACATGTATAGCACCATACCTGGTAGATTATTTTCTAGATAAAGAAGATAGATGTAAAATAAAATTATTATTATTATTTTTTTTCTTCTGTTTCAATCACATCATTACTACCAAGCCATAAGCCTTTACTTATCTTCATTTTTTCCCCAAATGCCAAAATAAAGATACTTCTTGTCATTCTTAATTTTTTTTTAAAGCCTCAGTTTAGGAAGGGCAACATGACTAGGAAATAGTGAGGCCAGGACACAAGCCAGCTTTTCTTACTCAAATTTCAGTATGCTTTGATTTCCTGTGATTTAGTAAAAAGAACACTGGATATAGAGTCAGGGCAGGAAGTACAATGACTATTTAAATAGTTTATATAAAATCATAATATAAAAATTCATGAATATAAACTACATCATATACTCAACTACATTTATATACTCAAGAAACTTAAGCAAAAAAGCACTCTGTAAACTCAGTGCCAGTACAAGTCCTTGACTTATTTGAAGAAAATGAATTATATCTATAATTATGTCTAACATTTCCTTTAAAAAACATTGTATGTCTTTTCTTACCTAAAACTTCGTATTTCTTTAACATAATAGTGGCCTTTGCAGAAACAGGAGGAAGCAGCCTTATTCTTAATAGCTGATGATAGAAGGCTGAGTGCTTAGTGGGAGGGCCCACTTGTGCCCATAGACGGTGAAGCTTGTTTTTTTTCCCCTACTATCTTGTCTAGCTGAACCATCTGCCTGCTTTGATGTGAAAGCACATTCCCACTCCCCAACCCTCACTCCCAACCCCCACGTTTCTGATGATGTGTGGATAGTTGAGAACAGCATCAGCAACAAAAAAAAATTAAGTTTAGACAGTCTGGAGAAATATATGGCTTTAATATTTATCAATTTTATTATCAAGGATACACTTAGATCAATCTGTCCTGAGGCCTCTTCTTTTCTCCCCCTAAACTGTCACACTTGGTGATCTAATTAGTTTCCATGATTTCAATTATCATCTTTATGCAGAGAAACAAATCTCCCGCTGAAGACAGCCCGGCACTTGGAAAGGAAGGGTTCATCACAGGATGCAGGGGGCCCCGACCAGCCAAGGCTGGAGAATTTGAGAGTCTATCACCAGAAGCTATGGCAGTTTCCAGAATTATCAACCCATAAGGGCCAAAGACAAAGTGAAAAGTCAGTGGAACTCAGATGAATTTGGGTGGGACAGAGGAGTGAATCCAGTCCTCTGTCCCCAGAGCCAGAAGTGTCAGAAGCAATGGCTGTGAAGCCACCTCCACATGGCAGCTTCAGAGCTCCTGACCTGCAGATTGGAGGGGGGCCAAACGAACATTCAGAGGCTAAGTGCTCTTGCCTTCACCTGCTTGTATTTGGATCATGGTCTTGGGTGGTGATCCTGAGGTCCATGACCAGTGAGCCAAAGCTGGTGGGGGCTGTAGAAATAGCGGCCTCATGATGGCTCTGGCAGCTGCAAAAGGCCCAGCAATTTGGGACAAAGCTCTCCCCTCTGGAAGCAGAGTTCTGCTGTGGCTCAAAAATCAAGTTAATTGACTGGCAACATGAGCAGGCAAAGGAAGCAAAAAAAGTTCAGCAATCCAACTGTAGATTCCTTTTTTGGGGGCAAAAAGGATCAAAAAATGGAACAGGAGGAAAACAGCACAGTCAGACCTCCTGCACCAAAAGCTTCCAAGAAAAATACAAACTGGTCACAAGTCATAGAGGAGCTTAAGAAGGATTTTGAAAAGCAAATAAATGAAGAGGAGGAAAAATTGGGAAGAGAAATGAGAATGATGCAAGAAAATCATGAAAAGAGAGTCAACAACCTGACTGAAGAAAATGTACCTTAAAAAATAGACTAATTCAAATGGCAAAAGAGGCCCAATAAGCCAATGAGGAGAAGAATGCCTTAAAAAGCCAAATTTGCCAAATGGAAAAAAAAAAATCTGAAAAGCTCACTGAAGAGAATAATTCCTTAAGAATTAGACTGAAGCGAATGGAAGTGAATGACTTTATGAGAAATCAAGATACTATTAAACAGATCAAAACAAATGAAAAAATAGAAGGCAATGTGGAATATCTCATTGGAAAAACCACTGACATGGAAAATAGATCAAGGAGAGACAATTTAAAAATTATTGGACTACCTGAAAGCTATGATCCAAAAATGAACCTAGATATCTTCCTTCAAGAAATTCTCAAGTAAAATTGTGTTGTTATTTTATAACCAATGGGCAAAAATAGTAATTGAAAGAATTCACCTATCACCTCTTGAAAAAGATCACAAAAAGAAAACTCTTAGGAACGTTATACTCGGGTTCTGGAATTCCCAGATCAAGGAGAAAATATTACAAGCTGCCAAGAAGAAACAATTTGAAAATGATGGAAAAACAATCAGAATAACGCAGGATCTAGCAGCTTCTACATTAAGTGATCGAATTGTCTGGAATATGATATTCTGGAGATCAAAGGGGCCATTAAAACCAAGAATCACCTACCCAGCAAAATTGAATATAATGTTCCAGGGGAAAATATGGCTATTCAATGAGATGGAGGACTTTCAAGCATTATTGATGAAAAAAAAAAAAAACCAGAGCTGAATAGAAAGTTTGACATTCAAATACAAGGAGCATAAGAAGGCAAAAAGGGAAAAGAAATCATAAGGAACTTATCTCAGTTGAACTATTTACATGCCGACATGGAAAAATGGTAATTGTAACTTATAAAACTTTTCTGAGTATGAGGATAGTTGAAGGGAATATAAATGTGTGTTTTTATAGCTGGTTATATATGCATATGAATACATATGTGAGTGTGTTATATGTGTACAGGTACACATAGACAGAGGGCACAGAATCAATTCAATAGGAAGATATAATATTAAAAAGGTAAAATTGAGAGGTGGGAGAGGAATATAATTAGAAGAGATGGGGAAAGAAAGATTGGGGTTAATTATCACAAATAGAAGAGGCAAGGGATAACTGTTTCAATGGAAGGGAAGAACAGGAAGGCAAAAGGAATGGGTCAATCACACTCTCATTGAATTTTGCTTAGGGAGGGAATGACATACAAGCTTACAATCTACATTGGGTGTCATACCCTACAGGAAAGTATGGGGGAAGGGGAGAAGAGGGGACATGATGGAGGGGAGGGCTCTGTGGGGAGGGGAGATTTGTTAGAAGCACACACTTCTGTAAAGGGACAGGGACAAAGTAGAGAATGGAACAAGTGGGGGGGCAGGATAGGATGAAGGGAAATATAGTCAGCCTTCCATAGCATGTCTGTTGTGGAGATGTTTTGTGTAACTACACATATATAGCCTGTATGGAATTGTTAGTCTTCCCAGTGGGGCCGGGGGAGGAAGGCAAAGAATCTAGAATTTAAAGTTTTAAAATAAAATATTTAAAAATAAAATAATTATTTTTATAATTAAAATAATAATAATAATTATTATTATTTACATGCATCTGGGAAATAAGATATACAGGCATTGGGGTAGGGAGATCCATCTTGCCTTAATGGAAAGTCAGAGGGGTGATGGAGGATATAGGAGAGAGAAGATTGGAGGAGAGGGTATACAGTGGGATTGCTGTTTTGGGGTGGTGGGTAGGGGAAAGACAGGAAGAAAATTTGTAACTCAAATCTTGTGGAAATGAACGATATACACTAAAAATAAACAAAAATTAATTTAAAAAAAACCATTTGGCCCCTTTAGTGATAAGTTGTTATGCTATATCATTGTGAATGCTGTACTTTGAGTTCTGTGAAAGGTTTGCTTTAGTTTACTGCTGAATAAATAGAAAGTTCACCATACTATGTGATCAGAAACTTAGAGCTATTCACAGCAGCAGTCCTCTGGAGAGTTGTTTGTGATTGGCTTTACCCTCCCTTCCCCAAAACAGCAAGCGATCCAATATAGGTCACATAGGTGCAATCATATAAGTATATTCTCACATTAGTCATATGAAAGAAGAAATAAAGGAAAAGGGAAAAGCCACAGAAACACACAAACTGAAAATAGTATGCTTTGATCTGCTTTCAGACTCCATATTTCTTTCTCTGGTTGTGGATAGCATTTTCTACCATGAGTCTTTTGGAATTGTTTTGGGTCATTGCATTGCTGAGAAGACATAAGTCAATCATAGTTGATCATTATACAATGTCACTATTACTGTACAATGGTCTTCTGGTTCTGTTCACTTCACTTACCATCAGTTCATGTCTTTTCAGGTTTTTTCTGAAATCCACTTGCTCATCATTTCTTATAGAACAATAGTATTCCATTACATCATATGCCACAAGTTGCTCAGTCATTCCCCAATTGATGAGTATTCCTTCAATTTCCAATTCTTTGCTAACACAAAAAGAGTTGCTATTAATATTTTTGCACATGTAGGTCTTTTCCATTTTTAAAGATCTCTTTTGGATACAGATCTAGTAGTGGTATTGCTGGATCAAAGGGAATTTTCAGTTTTATAGCCCTTTTGACATTCTTCCAAATTGCTATCCAGAATGGTCAGATCTGTTCACAACTCCAAGAAAAATACATTAGTGTCCACATTTTCCTACATCTTCTCCAAAATTCACCATTTTACTTTTCTGTCACATTAGCCAATCTGATAGGCATGAAAGGGTACCTCAGAGTTGTTTTAATCTGCATTTCTCTAAGCAATAATGATTTATAACATTTTTTTATGTGAACATAGGTAAATTTAATTTTTTTTATCTGAAAATTACCTGTTCATATCCTTTGACTATTTATCTATTGGGCAATGGCTTATATTCTTGTAAACTTGACTCCAGCATCTATATTTTTAAGAAATGAGGCCTTTATCAGAGATACTGGCCGTAAAAATTGTTTCCCATCTTTCTGCTTTCCATTTAGATGATTGATTTTGTTGTGCAAAACCTTTTCAATTTAATGTAATCAAAACCGTCCATTCTGCATATCATAATGTTCTCTATCCCTTGTCTGATCATACATTCTTCCCTTCTTCATAGTTCTAACATGTAATTCATTTGTTGCTTTCTTAATTTGCTTATATCACCCTTCATGTGTAAATTACGTATCTATTTTGACATTATCTTGGTACATGATAGGAGATGTTAATCTATGCCTAATTTCTGCCATACTATTTTCAGTTTTCCCAGCAGTTTTTGTCAAATAGAGAGTTCTAATCTCAGAAGCTGGAGTCTTTGGGTTTATTGAATAGCAGATTTCTATAGTCATTTGCTTCTGTGTCTTATGTATCTAACCTATCCTACTGATCCTATATTTCTTAGCCAGTACCAAATAGTTTTGATGATTGCTGCTTTATAATATAGTTTTAGATCTGCTATATCTAGGCTGCCTTTTATCGCATTTCTTTCAGTAATTGCCTTTATATTCTTGACCTTTTGTTCTTCCAAACAAATTTTGTCATTATTTTATTCTAGCTCTATATTGTTTTTGTTAGTTTGGTGTGAAACTGAAAAAGTAAACTAACTTAAGTAGAATTATTATTTTTGTTATATTAGCTTGATCCACCTATGAGCAACTGATTTTTTCCCATGTTTGGGTATGATTTTATTTGCTCAAAAAGTATTTTGTAATTATGTTGATATAATTTCTGTGTTTGCCTTGGCAGGCAGACTCTCAAATATTGCATATTTTCTACAGTTATTTTAAATGGAATTTCTCTTTCTATCTGTTCATGATGACCTTTATTAAATTTGTTAATTATTTCAAGTACTTTTTTAGTTGATTCTCTAGGATTCTCTAAGTACAGCATCATATCATCTTCAAAATTGATAGTTGTGTCTTCTTATTGCCTAGTGAAATTCTTTCATTTTATTTTTCTTTTCTTATTGCTAAGGTTAACATTTTTAGTACAATATTGAATAATAGTGGTGATAATGAGCATCCTTGATGCACCCCTAATTTTATCAGGAATGCTTCTAGCTTAGCCGTATTACACATAATATTTGCTGGTAATTTTTGATGGTTACTATTTACCATTTTAAGGAAAGTACCATTTACTCACATCACTCTAGTGTTTTAATATGAATAGGGGCTATGTTTTGTCAAAATCTTTTTCTGAATTTATTGAGATAATCATATAATTTCTGTTGGTTTTCTTATTGATATGGTCACTTATGCTGATAGATTTCCTATTATTGAATCAGCACTGCATTCCTTATATAAGTCCTACATGCTTATAGTGAGTTATAGTTGTTGTAATCTCTTTGTTAATATTTTATTTAAAATATGTGCATCAATATTCATTAAGGATATCAGTCTATAAATTTCTTTCTCTCTTTTGACTCTTTGTAGTTTTGGTATAAACACCATATTTCTCTCATAAAAGAAATTTGGTAGAACTCAATCTTTACATATTTTTCCAAATAATTTGTGGTGTATTGGAATTTATTATTCTTCAAATGTTTTGTAGAATTCACTTTTAAATACATCTGGCCATGAAAAATGTTTCTTATGGAGTTCATTGATGGCTTCTTCAACTTATTTTTTATAAAATGTTGTTATTTAAATATTTCATTTCCTCTTCATCTGGGCAATTTATATTTTTCTAAATATTCACCCATTACACTTTGATTATCAGATTTGTTGGCATACAGTTGGGCAAAATAACTCCTCAACACTTTTTAAATTTCATCTTCATTGGGGGTAAATTCACTCTTTTCATTTTTGATACTGGTATTTTGATTTTCTTCTTTTTTTTAAATAAAATTAACCAACAGTTTATTTTATTTTTCAATAAAGCCAACTTTCATAATTTCTAATTTGATATTTAATAGGGATTTCAATTTGTTCTCTTTCTAGCTTTTTTAATCACATGTCCAATTTATTGATTTTTCTCTTCCTCTATTGTATTCATGCAAATATTTAGAGATATAACATTTCCCCTAAGTACTGCTTTGACTGAATCCCATAATTTTGGTCTGTTGTCTTATTATTGTTATTCTCTTGGATGAAGTTATTGATCGTTTCTATGATTTGTTATTTTACCCACTCATTCTTCCGCATTAGACTATTTACTTTTCAATTAATTTTTAATTTATTTTTCCATGGACCTTTATTACAAGCAATTTTAGTGCATCATGATCTGAAAAGGATGCATTTAATATTTCTGCTTTTATGCATTCAATTGTG
>CM053586.1:292085702-292109266 GCA_028646515.1 Pseudochirops corinnae | reverse complement strand
AAATGCTAGAGAGGATGTGGAAAAATTGGAACACTAATGCATTGTTGGTGGAGTTGTGAATTGATACAACCATTCTGGAGAGCAATCTGGAACTATGCCCAAAGGGCTATAAATTATTGCATACCCTTTGACCCAGCAATACCACTGTTGGGATTATATCCCAAAGAGATTACAGAAGTGGGTAAAGGTCCCATATGTGCAAAAATATTTATTGCAGCTCTCTTTGTGGTTGCAAAAAACTGGAAATATAAGGGATGCCCATCAATTGGGGAATTGCTGAACAAGCTATGGTATATGAATGTAAGGGAATACTATTGTGCTATAAGAAATGGGAAGGAGATGGACTTCGTAATTACCTGGAGAGTATTATACGGACTGATGCTAAGTGAGAAGAGCAGCACCAGGCAAAACCTGTACACAATCACAGACACATTTTCCATATGATGACCAACCTTGATAAACTGGACTATCCTCAACAATGCACAGCTAAAGACAACCCTTCAAGCCTCAGGATGGAAGGAGATACCTAAACTCAGAGAAAGATATAGAAAGATTATAAGTTAAATGGAGACTGAAGCAAAAAACATTATCATTTTCTTTCATGTCTGGTTTTGCTTTTTTTTTTTTCTTTTCCCAGTGATCACTCATTAGTTACAACCCTTTTATATGACCAAACTATTGTACAATGTGAAAGTATTTGCAGATCCTATACATGATTGCACGCCCACATGGAGGGAGGGAAAGAGGGGGGAGAAAATCTGAAACTCAAGTGATTGTGGAACTGAATGTTGTGAATTAAAAGTAAATAAGTAAATAAAAAAATTAAAAAAAAAAAAGAAAGGGATATTAGAGGTTGTTGAGTCCAAACCCATTATTATTTCAGCCAAGAAAACAGAAGAATTGTCCAAGTTCCCACGTGTAGTGAATGACACAGCTGGGACTCCTACCCACATCTTTTGACTCCAAGTCTAAAGGCTTTCCACTGCATGACATGCCTCCATTGCCTGGCAGCCTTAAAAATTAATAAACATTTTACCAAGTAAAAAAAATAAATAAATAATCAGCTTGTCTGTTCACTTTCTGGATTGTGTTTGCCAAAATTGGACATGATATTTCAGATATGGCTTGACTAAGGCAGAGTAGAGTACGAATGACAGTTCCTTAAAAATGGACCCTGTAACTCAATTAATTCAGCCTGAAGTCATATTAGTTTTCCAGTTGCCTTTTCATACTGATGAGTAACCTTGAGGTTTTTTTATAGTAAAATCCGGGGTTCGTGTGTTTGTTTTTGTCATGAATCGCTGTTGAAAGGTTTGAAGTGAGAAAGATGAGTCTTCCTGATTCCAGGTTTGGCATTCTACCCACTGTGCTACTTAGCTGCCCCCATTTTTCTTTGTAGTTGCATTTATTTATCTTTATGATTTTGTTGATTTTTTTAAAGTACTTGCAAACTGGAAAACCTGATCACATCTTGTTTTGTCTGGAAAATTTTGGATTTCCCATACCTCCCAACTTCTAAAAAAGAAATGAAGGGGGTGGCTAGGTAGCATAATAAATAGAGAGCTGGCCTTGGAGTCAGGAGCACCTGAATTTAAATACAGTGTCAGACACTTAACACTTATTAGCTGTGTGACCTTCGGCAGGTCACTTTAACCCCAATTGCCCTGTCTTCCCCCCTCCAAAAAGCAAAAAAAGAAAAGGAGTGAAATGGGCGAGGTGGACACATGCTGACATCCTGCAGCAATGCTTTTGGCGTGTATCAGTATCAGGGAAGTCTAGTTCTTTTGGTGTGAAAGTTTCTGGGACCTTTTCAGGTGTGTTTTCTACTTTTAGTATCCACCTCTCACCCAACTCTCACCTGTGTCTCCAAGAAGCTATATATAGCATATGCAGTGACAATACCCTGGTAAAACATTTCAGCAGATAGGATGAACCAAGTTGAGGGTGATAAACAGGCCTTAAGTCCATCAGTGAGTTAGAGGGTTTCTATCTGAGGCAAGTGAAGACTTCTTCAGCAAAAGGGGCAGAAGGCAAGAATTTGTTCTAATGGGTCATGAAGGTGGCAAAAGAAAGTATTATGGGATGCTTAGAACTTGGTTAGATATCAAAGATGCCAAGATCATCTACTGCATCCTGAGCCATCACCAGTCATCTTGACTTTTGCTTTGCTGTCACTCATACAATTTTAACATTAATATCTGTCTCAAAGTCCTGCAGCAATAGGCAAGTGACAAAGCATCAGTTATAAACACAATGGGAAGTATAGTCACAATCATACATATGGGTAGCCCAGGCCATATGGTTGTTTTTTTCACTGGACTGAAGCAGCAGTAGGATTCAGTAGCCCTGTGGGTATAATCTTTTTGAAAGAATGCACCACTCACCTCCTGGTATGAGAAAAAGGCTAGAAAAGGTGTCCTAAAAATTGTCTGCTTTACTAAAGCTAATTCTGGATTGTGTACCATGTCAAGCAGAGTGTGACAGCAATGTGATATTCACAATGCCCAAAGTGGTTATGAAAACGCTGGTGTAGTTGTGATTCACAAAATGTAGCAGGCTCTCCCAGTCAATGCAGCAAACACCCACATTCCCAAGCCTTTAAAACAAAACAGGCTCCTTCAATAACAATCCTCCTCTCCTCACTCATGGTAACTCCTCATCCTTCATGCTGCTTACTCCCAGCTGTTCCAGCTCCCAGCAGTTATTGCTCCCAGCAGTTCTGGCTGGCTCTCAGAAGTTCTCAATTTGGTTCTCAGAAGAAGTTCTGGCTCTCTAGCTTGGGATTTTCCTTATGTATGGTATTAGCTCCTCCCTGTTCCACCCCTTCCTGTTACATCAGCAAGTTCATCCCACTATGGGATTTACAAGTTCTGGATCTTAATACTTGACACAATCATGAACTTGTAACAACGTGCTAAGTACCTATTTGCTTGCCAATACAAGGGGCATGGAAGATCTTCAAATCCCATTACCATTACATAGGGATGCAACCCTTTTGTCAAAACACAAAAAATAAATGTACAAAAACTTTCGCAAAAGATGATTCTACTCATCATTGAGTACATAGATGCATAGAATATTTGCATGCTGAAGGATAAAATGAAATCCAATAGACCTGAAAAACAAACACCTCTTGTCCCAAAAGAAGTCAGCAAATATAGCATCAAAATAGCAGCTCTGAGTGAGACAAGACTTGCAAGTAAAGGCCAATTTACTGAAGTCAGAGCTGGATTCATGTGTTTACTCTGTAATGGCTACAGTGATGAGGAGAGCTGAGAAGCTGGTATAGGTTTTGCAATGAAAATGAATCTAGTCAACAAGTTTATATGCCTTCCCAAAGG
Organism: Pseudochirops corinnae; assembly: GCA_028646515.1. Lineage (NCBI taxonomy): Eukaryota > Metazoa > Chordata > Mammalia > Diprotodontia > Pseudocheiridae > Pseudochirops > Pseudochirops corinnae. The sequence goes on along the minus strand of CM053586.1, from coordinate 292,105,925 downwards.
AGTGAATAACAAGTTCATGATAATGTAATTGCCACTTGCAGGAAAATGTCACACCACCATCATCAGTGCATATAGTACCACCATGACAAACACTGATGACGTCAAAGGAAAATAAATATGAAAATGTGGGGACCCTCATCATAAATGTGCTGAAAGAGCACAAGCTTGTAATTTTGGGTGACTTTAATACCAGAGTAGCTGAAGAGTATCAGACATAGTAGGGAGCCTTAGGAGAAATGGAGTCAGAAAGAGCAACAGCAATGGGCATGTACTACTAAAAACTTGTTTCTTTCACAAATTTAATATCAACACTGTCTTCAGTTTACCTAAACAAAATAAAACTTTATAAATACATTCTTGCAGCAAAGATTGATATTTAATAGACTATGTCACTATAAGGAGGAGACAGAATATGAGAGAGTAACAAAGGCAATATGTGACACAGAGAGCTGGACTGATTATAGACTTATTCCCTACATGTTAAATATCCTCATTCAGCAAAAGTGGTGGCCCCAAAGCAAGGTAACTACAAGAAGACTCAATATCAATAGATTAGAATGATTCTCTGAGAATGAGCAGTTTATTGCTAACTTGAAGAGAAAGCTGAGCCATCATGTTGGAAATTGTGGAAGAGAAAAGCAGTGGGCAGCTTTCAGACATTTGGTGTACAGAACTGCACTTCCTCATCTGAGCCAAAAAACTCACAAACATCAGAATTGGTTTGCTGAAAATAATGGGGAAATTAAGAAGCTGCTAAATAAAAAATGAGAATTCCACAGTTTAACAGTAGGGTAGTTCATCTGTCTCTAAGAAGACAACATTTAACACCATCAGAAATAAAGTGCAAATGAGGCTTAGAGAGATGCAAGAATCTTGACTCAGTAAAAAGGAAGATGAAATTCAAATTTTCCACTTACAATAACATTCCAAAATGCTTTTATGATGCCCTGAAGGCTATTTATGAGCCAAAGACTTATGGTGATTCTGAAACGTTCAGTGCTGGTGGGATAGTCACATTGATTAGTGGTAAGGGCATGACCCTGAAGAGATAAGCTGAACACTTCCATAGTGTTCTCAACTGACCATCAGCAAGCAATGTTGAAGTCATTGACTTTATACTTGAGGTGGAAAGCAATCCTTTTCTAGCTGAATTTCCATTTGAAGATGTTTTGAATGTCCTTTTGTGTGGCAAAATGCCCGGTATTGATTCTCAGATTTATAAGACAAGGGATTCACTGCTCATACAAAAGCTGATAGAAATCTTCTAGGAGTTTATCTCACAAAAGTTAAAGGATATCTCTATTGTCCATCTCTATAAAGGAAAAGAAAATAACTTGTCCAATGAAAATCACCAGTGAATCTTTCCCTTAGTCACTGCAGGCAAGATTCTTATCAGAGTCCTCCTTAATTGGCTGATCCTTCACCTGTAAGATGGTCCTCTACCAGAGATCTAGTGTGGCTTCAGAAAGGATTGAGGAATGGTTGATATGGTGTTTACTGCCTGACAACTTAAGAACTGCCAGGAGCAGAGCAGAAGCCTGTATACAACATTTCTTGATCTAACCAAGGCCTTTGACACTGTTAGTCTTGAAGGTTTGTAGAAGATCATGGAAAAATTTGGTTGGAGGAGAATCAATCACCAGCAGCTGTGATGGATTCCAGAATTATCAATCCACAAATTACAAAGAGTAAGCAAAAGGTCAGTGTGAACCTTTGTTGCAACTGGAGGGGGTCACAAAAGCACAGTCTGCCCCATGCCCCCTTGGTTAGAAGCAGCAGATGCTTGGAAGCTGTACAACGTGGCTACTTCCAGAGCTCCTGGCCTGCAAATTGTAGGGGAACTAAGCAACCATTAAGAAGGTAATCGTTCTTGCTTTAACCTGCTTGAATCTGTATTGCTAACTTGGGTGGAGGTCCTGGGGTGTGTGGCCAGTGGGCCAGAGTTTATAGGGACTTCAGAAAGGGCACCCAACTAATAGCTCTGGCAGCTGTGAAAACTCCAGTGATTTGGGACAAAGCTCTCCTCTCTGGAAGCTGAGTTCTACTGTGGCAAAGAGCTCAAAATTCAAGTAATTGAGTGGCAACATAAGCAAGCAAAGGAAGCAAAGCAAATGCAGCAATCAAACTTTAGATTCCTTTTTTGGGGACAAAAAGGATCAAAGCATGAAATGTATCTGATACAAATGTATCAGAATTCCTGCATCAAATGCTTCCATGAAAAATATGAATTAGCTACAGGCCATGGAGGAGCTCAAGAAAGACTTTGAAAATCAAGAAAGATAAGTGGAAGAAAAATTAGGAAGAGAAATGAGAATGATGCAAGACAATCATGAAAAGTGAGTCAACAACCTGACTAAAGAAAATAACACCTTAAAAAATCAACTGACGCAAATGTCAAAAGAGGCCCAAAAAGCCAATGAAGAGAAGAATGCCTTAAAAAGCTGAATTTGCCAGATCAAAAAGGAGTTTCAAAAGCTCACTGAAAAGAATAATTTCTTCAGTATTACATTGGAGCAAATGAAAGCTAATGACTTTATGACAAGTCAAGATACTATAAAACAAATCCAAACAAATGGGAGAAGGCAATGTGAAATATCTCATAGGAAAAACCAGACCTATAAAAGAGATTCAGGAGAGATAATTTAAAAATTATTGGGCTACCTGAGAGCCATGACCCAAAAAAAAGAACCTAGAAATCATCCTTCAAGAAATTCTCAAGGAAAATTGCCCTGATGTCTTAGAACCAGAGGGCAAAATAGAAACTGAAAGAATTCACCAATCACCTCTTGAAAAAGATCTCAAAAAGAAAATTCCTAGTAATATTATAGCCAGCATCCAGAGTTCCCAGATCAATGAGAAAATAATACAAGCAGCCACAAAGAAGCAATTTGTATATTGTGGAAACACAATCAGGATAACACAAGATCTAGTAGTTTCTACATTAAGGGACTGAAGGGCTTGGAATATGATATTCCAGAGGTCAAAGGAGCTAGGTTTAAAACCAAGAATTACCTACTCAGCAAAACTGAGTTTAATGTTTCAGGGGAAAATATGGTCATTCAATGAAATAGAGGGCTTTCAAGCATTCTTAATGAAAAAAACAGAACTGAATACAAAATGTGACATTCAAATAAAAGAAGCAAGGGAAGCATGAGATGGTAAACAGGAAAAAGAAAACATAAGGAACTTATTAAAGTTGAACTATTTATGTTCTTACATGGAAAAACAATAATTGTAACTTATGATACTTTTCACAGTATGAGGATTGTTGAAGGGAATATAAATGTGTATATGTATATATATATGTGTGTGTGTATGTATACATATATATGTTTACATAAGAGGGTATATGTGCATATAAATACATATATGAGTGTGTATATATGTGTACATGTATACATAGACAGAAGGCACAGAGTCAGTTGAATAGGAAGGGATGATATCTAAAAAATAAAATTAAGAGGTGAGAGAGGAATGTAACGAAAGGAGAGAGGGAAAGACAGAATCGGGCAAATTATCTCATATAAAAGAGGCAAGAAAAAGCTGTTACAAAGGAAGGAAAGAACAGGAAGACAAGAGGGAATGGATCAACCATACTCTCATTGAATTTGGCTGAAGGAGAGAACAACATACACATTATACTGGGTATTTTACCCTAGAGTAAAGTGGGGGGGGGGAGGGAATAATAGGGGGGATGGTAGATGGGAGGGCAGATTTGGGGTGGGGTACTTAGAAACCCACACTTTTGAAAAGGGACAGGGTCAAAGTAGAAAATAGAAAAAGTGGGGGTCAGCATAGGATGGAGAGAAATATCTTCAATCTTTCACAATACATTCACTATGGGAATGCTTTGTGTAACTACACATGTGCAACTTATATTGAATTGCTTAACTTCCCAGTAAGGTTAGTTGAGGAGGGAAGAAGGAAAAAAATCTGGAATTCAAAGTTTTAAAATCAAATATTTTAAAAAATAATAATAAGAAGAAGAATAAGAAGAAGAATTATTATTATTATTTTACATGCAACTGGGAAATAAGATATACAGGCACTGGGTTATGGAGATCCATCTTGTCCTACAGGAAAGTCGGAGGGAGTTGGGGGAAGGATGTAGGAGAGAGCAGATTGGGGAAGCGGGTATTCAGTGGGATTGCTGTTTTGGGATGGTGGGTAGGGGAAAGACGGGGAAAATTTGTCACTCAAAATATTGTAGAAATGAGTGTTGTAAACTAGAAATAAACCAAAAAAAATTTTTTAAAGTAAAAGAAAAATTTGGTTGCCTGGATGTCAGCTTCATGACACCTGCTTGCATGTGTTCTGGATAATGGACAATGCTCTGGTGCTTTCCCAATCATCAGTGTTGTGAATCAGCCCTGTTCTCCACCAGTTAGCACCACACCATCCTTATATGGAACCTTTAGTTATGGCACATGGAGAAATTTTTAAGATTGTAGATAAATTCATTTACCTTGGCAATATACTTTCCAGGAATGTACACAGATGATTAGGTTTATGCCTGCATTGCTAGAACCAACTCAGTGTTTGGAAGACTCCAAAAGAAAGTCTGGGAGAGAAGAGATACTAGAACGCCTAGCAAACTGAAGTTCAACAGAGCTGTTGTGCTGGCCTTGTTGTAAGCCTATGAAACCTGGACAGTATATCAGTGACATGCCAGGAAACTGAGTCACTTCCTTTCGAATTGTTTTAGGAAGATTCTAAAGATCACTTGGCAAGAGACAGTACTGGACACTGAAGTCCTTTCTCAACTTGAACTGCCAAGCATTCAAATTCTAATGCAGAGAATGCAAATCTGATGGGCTTGCCTCGTTGTTCAAATTATAAACATATATTTTTCTAAAAGATTATTTTATGGAGAACTCACATAAAGCAAGTGCTCACAGGTCAGAAGAAGTGATACAAGCACACTCTGAAGATCTCTCTGGAGAACTTTAGAGTTGATTATGAGACAAAGGAGACAGTGAACTAGGACTACCCCTCCCCATGACATTCCCTCATCAAAGAAGACTCTACTTTATGAGTAAAGCAGAATTGCAGTAGCTCAAAAGAAATGTGACATGCTCAAATGTAGAAACATCTCCATTCCAAATGTTCATATGGACTATTTGTGCATGACCCATGGTAGAAATTTCTGAGCCCAAATTGGTCAGTCATATTGGGCTGCCTGTATCAGCCACTGTCTGATAATATACCTTCATCCCAACAGAGTGATATCATTTTGCTCTCCTTTGAGCACAAAGGATAACAACCACCAATGTTTACTAAGGCTCCCTTGACTTCACTCTCCAAATGTGTGGTTCCAGGTCAGTAACCATGCTGTTATGGTTATAAATTATTTTAAGATACTTCTTGTACAATTATTCTGCATATTCTTACCACCTCTTCTTAATCACTTCTACTTTCTTCAAGTCGCTAAGATTTTTGTCTTTTATTCATTCCCATTTTTGTATTAAATGTTCCCTTGATACTCCATTTTTTTTTCAAAACATATCTCTTGTCTTTTTCCATTGTGTTGTTTCCTTCTAGTTCCATGCATTTCTCATCTAGGTAAACCTTCTTATTTCTCCTTGCTATTCTCTGGAATTTTGCATTCATTTAGATATATGTTTCCCATTCTCCTTTACCTTTTCAATTTTCTTGTTTCCTTTGCTATTTGTAGAGTTTCATCAGACTGTTATTTTTTGTTCTTGCTCTTCTTTTACTTTGAGAACTTTTTGGTTGCTGCCTCCTGTATAATATTGCAAACCTCTGTGCATAGTTCTTCAGGCACTTTGTCCGCCAGATCTAATCCCTTAAAGCTTTTCATTATATTTACTATATACTGATAAGGGATGTTATTTAGGTCATGCTTATGCAATCAGGTGGTTTTCCCTACTTCCTTAAATTTAAGTCTAAATTTTGCTATAAGCAGCTCATGAGCTGAGTCAGTCAGCTCCAGGTCTTATTCTAACTGGCTGTATTGAGATTCTCCACCTTTGGCTCCATAGTATATAGTTAATCTTGTTTCAGTATTGACCATTTGGTAATATCCATGAGTGGAGTCACTTTTGGGGCTCTTGAAAAAGAGTTTTTGCTATAACCATCAAAGGTACAGCTAGGTGACACAGTGGATAGTGTAATGGGCCTTGAGTCAGAAAGACCTGAGTTTAAATCCAATCTCAGACACTTATGATGTTGGGCAAGTCACTTAATCCTGTTTACTTCAGTTCTCTCATCTGTAAAGTGATCTTGAGAAGGAAATATACTACTCTAGTATATTTGCCAATAAAATCTCAAAAGAGGTAATGAAGAGTCGGATATGATTGAAAATGACTGAACAACAACAGTGACCAGCAAGTTATCTTGAGAAAACTCTATTAGTCTTTGACCTGCTTCATTTTGTACTCCACTGCCAAATCTTGCTCATTTTCCAATTATCTTTTGATTGTTTACTTTAACAATCTAATCCTCTATAATGAATACGATTTTAAAAATATTTCTAGGAGGTTTTGTAGGTCTTCATAGAAGACTGAACAACTTTGGTCTCTTTAGCATCAGTATTTGGAGCATAGACTTGTATTACCATGTCTTGAATAGTTTGCCTTCGATTTGCACATATATCACTCTGTCACTTTTTGATACTGTACCCCAGTACTTCTTTTCTCACCTTATTGACTCTAAGGGCTGCTCCACTTCAGGATTCTTGCCCACATTAGTAGATTAATGATCACCTGAATTCCACTTGCTCATTTCTATCCATATAAGTTCATTGACACCAAATATGTCAGTCTTTGATCTTTCCATCTCCTTTTTGACCCCATCTAGCTCGCCTTGGTTCATAGCTCTTACATTCCAGGTTCTTATGCGATAGTGATAAAACTTTCTTTTAGTAACATGATATATGTATGGCTGAGTGTCCTTTTGTTTTTGGCCTAGCTGCTTCACTCTTTCTAGAGCTATCCTTCATTCTTCCCCAAAAACCTATTGGATATCTTCCAACTTGAAAGAGATCATCTTTCAATATTCTTTCTTTTAACATTTTGATAATGCCCATGAGGTTTTCTTAGTAAAGAAGTTGGAGTAGTTTGTCATTTCCTTCTCCAGTACATCAACTTTTTCCAAAGCTCTCCACTATGATTAAGGCAGTGATCCAGGAGGGGATTTGCATATAGTATATACTTAATTGATATTAAGTAGTAGGAATCTGGTCTCAGAATCCAGAAGGCCTGAATTCATTTTCCTCCTCTGTTACGTTGGCAACTGAAGACCATCTAAAAACTAAAAAAGAAAAAATAATTTTGAAAAACCTAAAAACAAAATTATACAAAGTTTTGTGGTTGTTGTTTTATTGTTGTTCTGTTTATTTTGGGGGGCAGGGGTACCCCTGACCTGTGGAAACTAGTATTAATACTTTATATTTCAATCCTTTCATGTGCATACATACATATACACGTGTATAAAATGTATACGTATGCATATATAATACATATATACCTTTGTAAAATGTATAAAAGCACTATATAAGAAAGTTGTTGGAATAACTCTTAGGATTAATCAACTTTATCTACTTTTTGTGCTGACTAGCAAAAATTTAATGCAAAGAAAAGGAGATATATATTATTCAAACTTGGAATTTCAGCAGTATAGAGAACTCTCAGTATGAAAATTCTGTCGATGAAGATTGATTCAGTAATCCAGTGGTTAGGATGCTGGACTAGAATCCAGGAAGACATGAGGTCAAATCTGGCTTCAGATACTTAGGGTTTAACACTGTGCAAATCACTAAAACTCTATTTGTTTTAGTTTCCTCATAATTTAAATGAGGATAATAGAATTTGCTTCTCAGATTTAAATGAGATAATAATTGTAAAGTGCCTAACACAGTTCCTGGAACATAGTAAGTACTATATAAATGTTTGTTATTACTGTTATTATTATTGTTGCCTCAGTGTGTGTGTGTATATGTGTGTACATATGCATGTGCCTATGTATATATCTGTCTCTTTTTATATATACATGCATATGCATATGTATATATGTGTGTATGAGTATGTGTGTGTATGAATTACTCCAAATCAGAAATAATGAAAGGATTAGAAATTTAATAAATGTTGAATCAACATTAAGTGTAGTCAACACTTACCCATTAGATTGACCAAGATGACAAAAGAGAAATTGACAAATGTTGGAAATCTATGGGAAAGGAGGCTACAACAGTGCCCTGTGAGTGGAGCTGTGAATTGGTCCAGGCATTGTAAGAGTGCCCCAATATTACTAAAATTTACATATATATATATATATATATATATATATATATATACATATATATATATATATATATATACATATATATATATATATGTTTATGTGTGTAGTATATGTAGCAGTTTTCTTTCTTTTTGTAGTAGTCCCAAACTGGAAACAGTGGGGACACTCACCTATTGATTGATTTCCCCTAGGGTTTCTCATTAATTTTATGGCCAAGCTCTGTTTTCATTTGAAGCTCCTTTTACTTATTTTAAACCTATTTTTCCTCTTCAGGTTTCATACCCAGTCTGCATTCCTAACATCATAATTGTTCCTTGTCTTTTTTTTATTTGTTTGTTTACTCATTCTTCCAATCTTACTTGCTGCATTGAGACTTAATTTATATTCTTGTTTGACTTCACATTACTTCTGGTGGGGTGCTTCACTGGAGAAGGAAATGAACAAACCACTCCGGTATCTTTGCCAGGAAAACTTCATGGACAGCACTGAAGTGTTATGGTCCAAGGGGTCTCAAAGAATTGCACATGACTGAGCAAATAAACAAGTTCTGGTGATTATTATGGTTTTATGTAGTCTGTCTTACCCGATTTTATTCTTTTGTGATGTGAACAGCAATATTATGACCCAGTTCTGATACAAGAGTCTGCTGTGACTACCTCTCTTTTGGGTTTGTGATTGCACTGTAGCTATTGTGCCTGAGAGCTGAGTCACAGGTTTCCCTCTTCCTGAGTCATTGGAACAACTGAGATTGTTCATTTCCCAGGCGGTGAATTTCTGAGTGACAGAACCTCTGCCACTTACTTTGGTGAAGCTTTTTCTGATGTCAGAGCAAAATCCTTGTGGCCCTGTGATTCTCCTAAAGGCTGACTCCATGATTTTAATTCACTTCTATTCCAGAATTTCTGCCCTGGTCACTTGGCTATGGGTCAAATTTGTGACTTTGTGCTGGAAACAAGATCCATTGTGATTTCTTCTCAGATTTCTGACCACTCTGCTGTCGGACACATGTCTGGGATCTTTATTCATTTATTTGTTGGTGGATTTGAGCTGCACTTCTCCTTTCTAATTCACCATCTTGTTTGTTCTGACTGTTGCCTACTCATTGGGAAATAGCCAAACAAAGTAAGTTATATACATGTAGTAGAATATTATTGTGACATAAGATTAAGTGGTTAAACTAAGAAGACCTTATGAACTGACTCAGAGTGAAATGAGCAGAATTGAAGAACAATTAACATAATAACTACATTACTAAAAAATAACTTTGGAAAGTTTTACAACTCTGATCAATGCAATTTTAGAATGAGTTGAGAAGACTGAAGAGGAAATATTTCATCTACCTCTTCCCAGAGAGGTGACAGACTTAAAATTTATGTGTGTGTGTGTGTGTGAGTGAGTGTGTGTGTCTCTTCAGGATTTTCTATTTAATTGTTCAATTTGGAGTGGACAGTTGGAAACAGAGATAATACATGTTAATAAACATAAATATGACTATAATTTGAGATAGATAAAGAAACTGTTTAATGTGTTCTTCAGTGGAGCTCTAAAAGTTTGTGCACTCAATATAAATAAAGTGATTAATCAGTGTTTTGTTATTATTCCCTCTTAGACCTGGATGATACAATTGGTCTTGTCCAAGAGCAATGGAAATCAACTTAAGGCTAGGAGGAACCGTAAGCAGCTTAAATAGTCAATGAAAAAAAAATGCCAGGTTTTATTTCACTTTTTGACATTATTTGTGTTGGCAGAATGTTTTAAATAGAGAATAGTTTTTCATTAAGATATTAACTGCTCCAATATTCTTACTATGCTCCGGTCTACTTTCTGTGTTTTCAGCATATAAATAACACAGAAATACTAGAGCCAAAAACTTCGCCATAATCCATAAAGGCAATTAATGCCATTATGTTTTCCTGAAACCTGTTCAGTAATTACCAAATTGTGGTGCTGATCTTTAACTCCCTTGGACTTTTGGGGAAACTCTGTTTTTGTTCTTCAGCCAATATATTGTTTCCTTGTGATTATTTTGTAGAACGTAAAAGATTAATAAATAGAAAAGGCTGTATAAATATAGAATCATAGCTTTAAGTTGGTTTTAAGAAAGTTAAGGGAAGATTATGAGAACGAATGTATGAAAGTAATGTTATGATCAGTCCAATAATATAAAGAATTTCTTTTCTGTATTTAGGCATTGACTTTTCTCTCTCCTTTACCCTCCCTTCCCTTTCCATTCCCTTCTTTTTTCTTGTTCCTTTTCCTGTTACTGTATTTCATTAAACACTTTTTAAAAAATGTATTTGTATCTGCCTGCTTGGTTTGAGCAATTAATGGAAATGTGAGCTCTGTGCTCTGTATTTGAATGGAAAACACCTCACATGGAGCCATGTACCTGGGTGTAACCAATGAGGGCACCATTTTGACTTGAGGAAAGAAGGCAAAGATAACTGAATACCTTTTGCCAGCATCCAAGAAGCATTATAAAGAACTAACTATTCTGATTACAAACTTTTAAAACAAAAGAAGCAGTGGGAATAAATTAAAGCAGCAGTTCATCCAAGGTGAACATAAAGAACCTTTTACATAATAGTGAAGTCCTTGGTCAACTTCTCAGGGGAGCTTATGGAATTCCAGTGACAGAAACTATTCTAAAGATGGATTGCATATACATATATTGGGAATGACTCACAAATAATGAAAACATTTAGAGAAAATTAAAAGTGTGGGAGTACTTGTTCACAAGGGACACATCTGAGTGATTCTGTTCTTCATTATCATAATTTGGGCAATGCATCAGGGTGCTTTTTATGATTCCTTTTTATTTCATTGTTACATGGCTGCTTAACCCATTCACATATGCAGGGTGCTTTAATGTAAAAAAATAATTTCACTTCTCTGTTTTCAAGACAGCCATTTTCACATGCCTCAAAACTTAGAAATTAATTTAGGAGAAACAGGATTAAAGACTGTAAAACTGATCAAGGAAGTAATCAATGGACCTTGTTGCTCAATAGTCAGCTTTACCAACTTAAATTCTCTTTCTCTCTCTCTCTCTTTCTCTTTCTCTCTCTCTCTCACACACAACACTATATATTATGGTCTCCATACTCTTCATTAATGTAAACATAGTTACTATCTCCTCTCATCTGTAGGAAGATATTTTTTTTCAATAAAACCTACCACTTGCAAAATCCCCAGTGTCCATTCCTACCTTTACAATGTTTTCTTCTTCTTTTTAGTTGTGATCTTGCATAGAGATAATTTCCCTCCAAGATACGATTTCCATCAATTACGTCTGAGTTACTGTTCAAAATGGAAATGTGAAATAGTAGTGTAAGCATGCTACCTTATAATAAGGATGAATTTGTTAGCAAGGGGCAAGGTATAAAATCAAACTAACAAAAACTTGTTAAAATTCCCTTCTCTTGCATTTTCCTCAATCCTTTCTGAAAACATTTTGACTAAAAGATGCATTCTTAAAATAAACACATTCATATATACTCTGGTATATATGAGGCAGGCTATATTTTTGCCTCATGGTTCTACAGCATGCTTGAAGGACTATAGAAGGGGGGTCATTGCCTCTATTTTTCTTTTCCATGAGGTTGAGACCGCACTGGTAACACCTCACCTCTATTTAACCACATGGCACCAGGTATATTTTTTAAGTGAATATTTACCTGAAAGATGTAGCAAGAATATATGTATAAACATTTCTCCTGACATCTTGAGGGGACATAATTTCCCTTATGATAAATTGGGCTCTATTGAAGCAGAATTCAATAGGCTGGTTATCTCTGAACTTGAGAGATCAGACTAGCACAATCTTTCTAGGATGCTGTGTTATACAGTAAGAATAAAAAACATCTGATAGAGTGCTAAGACTGAACTCAAGTCCTGAGTGGAATTTCTCGGAGGTGAGGGCAGAGCCAAGATGGCAGAGTAAAAGCAGGGACTTTATTGAGTTCTCCCCCCAACCCTTCAAAATACCTGTAAAAAATGACTCAAAACAAATTCTAGAGCAGCAGAATCCACAAAAAGGAAAAATCTTAGGAACAATATAGTCCAGAATTTCCAGGTCAAGGAGAAAATATTATAAGCAGTCAAAAAAGAAATAATTTAAGTATTGTGGAAACACAATAAGGATAACACAAGATTTAGCAGCTTCTACATTAAGGGAATAGAGTGCTTGGAATATGATATTCTGGAGGTCAAAGGAGTTAAGATTAAAACCAAGAATCACCTACCCAGCAAAAGTGAGTGAAATCAGTGAGGGGCAAAATTGATATTTGATGATATAGAGGAATTTAACACATTCTTGAGAAACTAGAGCTAAATCCAAAAATTGACTTTCAAATGCAAGATTCAAGAGAAGCATGGAAATGTAAACAGGAAAGAGACATTATAAAGGACTTTTTAAAGTTGAACTGATTACATTCCTACATGGAAAGATGATATCTGCAGTTCATGAGACCTTTCTCATTATTAGGGTACTGGGAGGAAACACATACACACACACACATCTATCCATTCTATTACCCCCTCTATCTTATCCCCTTCCCCCCTACTTTCCTGTGGGTTAAGATAGATTTCCATACACAATTGAGTGCGTATGTTATTCCTTCCTTAAGCCAAATCCAAGGAGAGTAATGTTCACTTACTCTCTCTTACCTCCCCTGTCTTCCCTTCCACTGTAAAAGCATTGTCATGCCTCTTTTGTGTGAGATAATTTACCCCATTCTACCTCTCCCTTTCTCCTTCTCCTAGTACATTCCTCTCTCACCCCTTAATTTTATTTTTTAGATATCAACCCTTCATATTCAACTCACCCTGTACCTTAAATTGTTTACTTCTGATTACCACCTCTCCCAATCTGCCCTCCCTTCTATTATCCCCCCTTTCTTATCCTCTTGCTCCCTACTTTCCTGTAGGGTAAGATAGATTTCCATACCCAATTGACTGTGTATGTTATTCCCTCCTTAAGTCATATCCAATGAGATTTCAGGTTCACTCTTTCCCTCTCACATCCCACCTCTTCCCCTCAATTGTAAAAGCAAACACTTTTGAAAAGGGACAGTGTCAAAGGATAGAAGAGAATAAATGGGAGGGGGATTGGAATAGGGTGGAGGGAAATATAGTCTTTCACAACATGACTGTTATGGAAGTGTTTTTCATGACTACTCATGTATAACCTATATTGAATTGTCTGCTGTCTCAACGAGGGTGGGCAGGGAGAAAGGGATAGAATTTGGAACTCAAAGTTTTAAAAAATAAATGTTAAAAATAGTTTTCACATGCAACTGGGAAATGATATACAGGCAATGGGTTATAGAAATCTATTTTACCCTACAGGAAAATAGAAGGAGAAGGATACAAGAGAAGGGGAGAAGTGATAGAAGAGATAGCAGATTGGGGGGAAGGGTTAATCAAAATGTACTCCATCATGGGGTGGAGGAGGATTGAGTGATGGAAGTGAATGTTGAAAATTAAAATAAATTAATAAATAGAAATATGAAGGAAAAAAAGGAAAAAACTCTCAAGACCTGAATTCAAATCCAGCCTCAGATATTTACTATCTATGTGATCTTGGACAAATAATTTAACTGTTGTTTCAGTTTTCTCATCTGTAGAATGGAGATACCTCCCAGACACTTCCCAGAATTTTTTGGATTAAATAAAATGATATTTGTAATATTAAATGTATTTGTGAAGTCCTTAGCACAGTATCTGACATCTAGTAGGTGCTTTTTTCATTTTGCTTCCTTCCCTTATACTTTTCTTCCTTCCTTCCTTTCTACAGTCCTTTTTCTCTCTGTCCTTCCATCTTTCTTCCCTTCCTTCCTTCCTCCTTTCTTCCTTCAAACTATTCCTCCACTATTCCTCCAAACTTCAAAGATCTCCAGAGAACACTGAAGAGGATATATAGTTGGAAAATATCACTTCACTAAGTAATCACCTATCAAAAGAAATCACTGAGAAAACAAATACCTGCATTCTTTTACTCACATAGGATCTATAGCCTTCTTATTCATTACTCCAAATATGCTTCAGTACATTTGGCTCCAGATAGCCCCCCCCCCAAAAAAAAAGTATGTTCTGGCATTATTTTGGGTCTAGGGCTGTTGGTTTCACACAAGATCAAGCCTTTTTTCTTTAATTTAGTTAGTCAAATTCTGGGGAAAGTGGAGGGAGGAGTCTGATTATATTGTCTACTCTCAGAAAGTCCCATAAATCATTAGAGGAGTTGGATTGGAAAATAAATAGAATATACCTTTGGTTTTCTAGTATAAAGGACAAAATTCCCTGGTTAATCATAAAGGATGTATATGTTATATGTCATTTCAATATTAGCCATATGATTTGGATTGCCAGTTTTTAAAGAATTAGAATGAAACAAAATACAATTAAAACTAAAACACAACCTAATTTAATCAAAACAAACAAAAATATAATTCGGTACCAGTGTTTTCTTTCTGATATTTCTAAGCCGTCTATATTTGGTTTATCCTAGCAGGGACTTTCTCATCTAATTTTACCCAATTCAAAGACAAAGTCCCATGGTAGCCAGTTATTTTCTGCAGTGAAAAAGAATCTTAACCATTTTCTGAACCTAGAACAAAATTAAAAAGCTTCCATTAAGGAAAACGTGTCCTGATTACAGTTAATTACAATGGAAGATGTATACAACAAATTAAGACATCAATAGATGAATTGTGTCAAAAATCTAAATTATCTATAGATAAGCATAAAGCATAAGTGGTATAGATGTTGAGAGTATTTATGACTAGAATGGTAAAGGAATGGTTTATACCAAATGAATCTTGAAGGATAAAGTTTTAGATATGTGTAGGGGAGGGTGGATGTCAGTTCAGGAAAAAGCAATAAAATGAAGAAAAACACAATATTGGAAGACAGTTGTAATGGTAATGGGATTTAAAGATCTTCCATGCCCCTTGAACTTGCTGACATAGCAGGAAGGAGTGGAGCAAGAGAAAGCCAGAGCCAAGCTAGAGTCCATGTGGTGGTGACTGGAAGCAGTGGTAGCAGCAGCAGGTAAGGTGCAAACTCCTTTTTTTTTTTTTAACCAGCCAGAATCTCTGCTAAGAACCCTGCTGAGGACTGCCAGGGATGGGAACTATGGGGGGCCAGAGCTGCTGGGAGCAAGCTGCATGGAAGCAAAACAGTTGCTATGAGTGAGGAGAGGAGAAATCTTTGCCTGAGGTACCCTGTCCTGTTTTGAAGGCTTGAAAATGTGAGTGTTTACTGCATTAACTATATGTGCCAACTTCATAACTAATGTGATGGCTTTGACTTTCTGGTTTTGGGACTCAGTTTTCTGGTATTTGAATAAATGTTCTATCTATATTTCCCATGTAGAGATCCTGTTACATTTTGTGATTAATAACCATATCAGCATATTTATAGTTACTGCAGGCATTGTGAATATTGCATTGTTGATACAACAGTAAATTAATTCATCTGGAGAAAATAATTCCTAGATAGCAGTAGTAGTAACAAGAGATAATACTAGAAGAACAGATAGTATAGAGCCTAGAATGCCAGGTTAAATTTGTTCTGGGGTTTTTTTTTTGTAAATCAATGGGAAAAATATTTCTTTTCCCTTATTGAGGCCACTTACAATAACAATTAAAAACAGCAATTAAGAAAATGAATGGATGAATTGGTAGACATATAATTAACAAATAAGGGCCAATACAAAATGCAATTTCAATTGGCATAAAAGACTGAATTGACAGTAGTTGATATTTATCATTGTGATTCAAAACTTTTGTGTGTAATTTTGAGCACTCCATCTTTCCCCCTCATTTTGTCACCTCAGTTATTTTTTTATTTGAGAAAAGAAAATCATGATTGTAATATAAAGATATGTTGATACCTATACCTAGCTATATATTTAGATCTATACATACATACATATATTCTATATTACTTTTGCTCCCAATATTTTATAATGGGATTCCCTTTATCAACCATATGAGCATGTGTATGTGTCTGTATGTTTAGATGTGTGTGTTTATGAAATTGTTGACATAAAGTCCTTAAGAATTATCTGAAACCCTGAAAATTTCATGGACAATTAAGGTACACATCTATGGTGTTGATACCATAATATCTGACTTGAACTTTTTTACCAGTCACTTAGTGAGAATAAAATCTCTAGGGGGGTGGGGACAAGACGTTTAAATAAGCCAAAGCAAAAGGCATTATTTCCTTTTACCTTGTGAAAATCCCTTTGTGGTTTGGTAATATTATCTATTATAAAACCAACCACATTTAAGAGAGCCATTGAAGCCTCCTTGGGACTGCTTTTAGGAAGAAGATTCAATTGTTCCCTCTATATTAATTCTCTTCTGAGTTATTTGTCAACTTACAAGTTATTAGCGTGGACTTTTTGCTCTTTTGCTGACAGTGGAAAATGTCAGCTTTCCCATTTTATGTGGTCTTCATCTTACATATCATTAGATCTCCAATGAGGTAGGGGGGAAGAATAAATACATTCATCAGGTAAATCAATGAAGAAAAGTATCTAGGATGGAAAATTCTATGTTACTCTAATTTTATCAGCATTTTTGGACCAGCTAAGTGGAATAATATAATCTTTTGTTCCTATGAATTATATCCCTATTAGTATGAAAATTCAATATTCCTTCCTCATCCCTCTTTTGGATTTTGAAGGCATGGAATGGAAATATGACTGCTTATCAGTACCTCTCAGTTAGATGAAGGCATTATTTTCATGCTCGGAAAATAATAGTGGTTTTGCCTCACTGATAGAAGGCATATGCTTCACTGCTTTGTGTCCTAATGATGCATCTATTTACAATCAGCACAGGTACTGAAACTCACTCCAACCTCTTAGTATTATGAATAATAGAATTACTATGGTATGTCTATGCTACAGAGACCATGACAACCATGATTGGTGGAGGGAATTTTCTCACAGGATAGTTCCTTATACCAAAGAAATCACAGGTCCCATCAGTTTCTCCATTATACATATTTTCTCTCTCTCTCTCTCTCTCTCTCTCTCTCTCTCTCTCTCTCTCTCTCTCTCTGTCTCTCTCTCTCTCTCTCTCTTTCTCCCTCTCTCTCTGTCTCTCTGTCTCTGTCTCTGTCTCTGTCTCTCTCTCTCTCTCTTTCTTTCTCCCTCTCTCTCTGTCTCTCTGTCTCTGTCTCTGTCTCTGTCTCTCTCTCTCTCTCACACACACACACACAAACACACACACACACACACATAGTGAGACAAAGAGAGACGCAACATCCTATGGTAGGTAGAGGGCAAGTCTTAAATTTAAGGGTATTCTGGGTCAAAGTGCCTTTCTAAGCCACTTAAGTGTTCACTGCTTGGGTAACTCTATAAGAGCCTGTATGTATATGTTCATAATTTCTGAGGTTTTTGTTTATTTGTTTTTTTTTTTGTGGGAAGTGTGTGAAGTAGATGAAATTTTTCATTTGTTCTCTGTTCTGCCACATTCTTCATATTAAAAACAATGCCAAGTTGTAAACCAGTTCTTGATTTCTCTGTATTCTAATGGCAGTATATTCTTTTCAATTTTTTTCAATCTCACATTATTAGTGTTAAAAAGCAGTATGTACACTTGCCAAGGATGCTGGTAAGGAAGGTTCAATTTATCTTTTGAATAGAATGTGGGCTATATGGTCATTGAGTTCCCTTCTAATTCTAACATTCTATGATTCAAAGATCAGAACTTTGGGCTGTTACTCTGTGGAATAGAATTACTAATTGGGTTTTTACCATGTCATAGTAAGATGTCTTTATGTCTTCATAAAGTAGGGAAAATTATTTATCTAATATATGTTTATTTCATGCCTATCTTTCAGTTATCAAAACTTTTATCAGTTCAAATCAACAAGTATTTATTAAGAAGTTCCTCTAAATTTTGTGAAAAATAGGAAATAAATTTATAGCACTATGATCTCTGATTTAGTTGGGGAGTTACAAGGAAGTTACTGTATTAAGAAATCTATGTATGTGTGTACATACATACACATATCTATCTGTATCTTTTTATCTATTTAATTCTGTTGCAATATATAATTGTTGGGGGATAGGTTCTAGACCTCTGATTTCACTGATATAGGGAACACCAATTTGAGGAAGCTCCCTCTACCAGTGTATGTTGGTACCTTCTCTGAAAATTTACAGTCTTAAACAGTTGCCAGAGTGCTGGCTGACAATTAGTTTCCCTCAGGGTCATTTAGCTAATATGTGTCAGTGGCAATATGTGAACTCAGGTCTTCTGGTTCTCAGAACAGCTTCCACCTCTATCAAGAAACTACAAATTTGTTAATATTTATAATGTGAAAAAGGAAAAAAATGTAATCCTTACTTTTTGAGAATAATTTCTAACGAAAATGATAGATTGGTAGATTGGTTGGTATCCTTACTTCTCAAGGAGGACCAAAATGTCATCACTATACTGGAATTAAGGTACAATGTGTCTCACTGTAGCTGATCATACCAGTACAATCTTGGAATGCTCTACCACAGGTCAGGCATAAATAATCCATATCATTAGAGAACTTTAAGGGGTATTTATGGTAGAATAGCTCCTCCCAAATCCTTCCAATGTATAAAGCTGAGAATTTCAAGTAATTCTTCATTTTTCGTCAACAACTGCTTAGTTTAAACTCTTTGATACCTTGTCCCTACCCCAGCTACCTATCTTGATCCATCTCCTACCCACTTTTCAGCTTCTATTTCTGTATTATCTTCCCATGTTAGTTGCCTGAGAGTAAGGATATCTCACCTAACATTTATTCCTCTCCCAAAATGTAGGAAGTACTCTACATACAGTAGTTTCTTAATTAATATTTGAAATTAATAATATAAGTGGGTGATGAGACTATTATTTTCCCATTTCACAGGTGATAACAGTAAAAATCAGAGAAGTCAATGGACTTTGCTCCTGTGACATACCTAGACTGGAGCTGAGACTCAAAATAAACCTTTCTGACTCATAGTCTAATGATTTTTCCACTATATCAAGTCAAATGAGCTAATTAAGGGAAACTGGCCATGATACAGGTAAAATACATTTAGGGAACCTTTTATTATAGGGACATTTGTTATGGTGTATGAAAGAGGATATTCCATCCTCTGGCATCTTAGATTAGGGTTTTAGTTCTTGTTTT
Organism: Pseudochirops corinnae; assembly: GCA_028646515.1. Lineage (NCBI taxonomy): Eukaryota > Metazoa > Chordata > Mammalia > Diprotodontia > Pseudocheiridae > Pseudochirops > Pseudochirops corinnae. The sequence goes on along the minus strand of CM053586.1, from coordinate 292,086,488 downwards.
CCTTAAATAAAAACTGGGCATATGGCATTAATTTACATGAGATTTATGTATGGACACCAAGATCATTGATTTCTTTAAACCTTGTTTTATATAGCATTTCTACATTTTTCCTTTTCAGAGAGACAGAGAGAGACAGAGACAGAGAAAGAGAGACAGAGAGATGGAGAGAGAGAGAGACAGAGAGAGAGAAAGAGAGAGCAAATTTTAAAATATATTGATCAGATTTTTTTTTAAAGTACCATTTGTTGGTAACTCCCCAAAATGTAAACACTTGGTCTTTTGGGGGGGAAATAATGACATTTTGCATCAACCCCATTTCCATGACAGCACATGTCAAAGAAAGCAATATCTGTGCCTCCCTTTCTTTATCTCTCTCTCTCTCAGTGTCATCTATATCTATGTGTCTATGTGCAAACAGCTAAGTGGCACAGTAAATATAGTCATACAGTACCTGTCCTGAAAGTTAGGAAGACTTCCTGAGTAAAAATCTGTCCTAAGACATTTCTGGGCTGTGTAACCCTGAACAAATCATTGAACCCTGTCTACCTCTGTCGCTCATCTGTAAAATGAGCTGGAGAGGAAAATGGCAAACCATTTTAGTATCTTTGCCAAGAAAACCCTAAACGGGGTCACAAAAAGTGAGATGTGATTGAAATAACTAAACAACAAATGTGTCTATGTTTGTACTTATATCTGTATCCATATATATGCTTAATCTTTAGCCATATACACAAACATAATTATTATATTTTAACATTATATATAAAAGGCAGAACATTGGTAAAG
>CM053586.1:292061317-292085202 GCA_028646515.1 Pseudochirops corinnae | reverse complement strand
AATATCAGAGCAATTTTCCTTGAGAATTTCTTGAAGGATGATTTCTGGGTTCTTTTTTTTAATCATGGCTTTCAGGTAGTCCAATAATTTTTAAATGATCTCTCCTGGATCTATTTTCCAGGTCAGTGGTTTTTCTAATGAGATATTTCACATTGCCTTCTATTTTTTCATTTGTTTGAATCTGTTTAATAAAATCTTGATTTCTCATAAAGTCATTTGCTTCCATTTGCTCCAATATAATACTGAAGGAATTATTCTCTTCAATGAGCTTTTGAAATTCTTTTTCCATCTGGCAAATTCAGCTTTTTAAGGCATTCTTCTTCTCATTGGCTTTTTGAACCTCTTTTGCCATTTAAGCTAATCTGCTTTTAAGGTGTTATTTTTCTTTAGTCTGGTTGTTGACTCTCATTTCATAACTTTCTTGCATCATTCTCATTTCTCTTCCCAATTTTTCTTCCACTTCTCTTACTTGATTTTCAAAAATCCTTCTGGAGCTCCTCCATGGCCTATGATCAGTTCATATTTTTCTTGGAAGCTTTGGTGCAGGAGTTCTGACTTCATTGACTTTCTCCCATTCCATGCTTTGATTCTTCCCCCCCCAAAAAAAAAAAATCTAAGTTTGATTGCTGTGCTTGCTTTGCCTGCTTTGGTTGCTCACGTTCCCACTCAATTACCTGACTTTTGAGCTCTTTGTCACAGTAGAACTCTGCTTCCAGAGGGGAGAGTTTTGTCCCAAATCATTGAAGTTTTTGCAGCTGCCAGAGCTATTATTTGAGTGCCTTCTCTGCTGCCCCCACAAGCTCTGGCTCACTGGTCACACTTCTCAGCACCACCAGCCAAGACTATGATCCAGATCCAGGCAGGTTAAAGCAAGAGCAAATACCCTCTGAATGGTTTCTTGGTCACCCTACAATCTACAGGCCAGGAGCTCTGAAGCAGCCATGTGGAGGGGACTGCACAGCTGCCACACCTCCACCACTTCTTGCTCTGAGGGCAGAGGCTGGACCACGCTCCTGGTCCTCTCCAGTTCCAACAGACTTCCACACTGACCTTTTACTTTGTCTTTGGCATTTATGGGTTCATATTCCTGGAAACCACCACAGCTGCTGATGATCTACTCTCCTGAACTCCACTCCAGCCCCTGCTGGTCAGGGCCACCCTGGTGCCAAAACCCAGGGCTCACACAAGTCTGGGCTTGGCTCTCCATATGCTGCAATGGACCCTTCCTGTATACCTGCAGGCTGCCTTCAGCAGGAGATTTGTTTCTCTCTTTAACTTTGTGGGTTTTGTAGCTCTATAGTCTGTTTAGCATCATATTTTATAAGTATTTGAGGTGGGTATGGGGGGAGCTCATGGAGTTTTCCCACTTCTATGATGCCACCTTGCTTCCACCCAAAATGATACAAACTTAGTGATATTTTGTGGGACTAGATTTACTATTGTCAGTTTACATAATACACTCATAATTAAAGGAAGTCAGGAGTATAACACTGTTTAGGAAGAATGAGGTAAGGAAATAAGCATTGATATAGCTCCTATTATGTGTCAGGTACTGCACTAAGTAACTTACATATATTATCTCATTTGATTCTCACAACTTTGGAGGTAGATGACATTATCTCCACTTTACAAATGATGAAACTAAGGCAACAGAAATTAAACAAATTTCTCAGAGCCACACAGCTAGTAAATGTTTAAGACTGTGTTTGAAATCAAGTAATCCTGATTTAAGGATCCACTGTTCTACCTATAGTCCCTCAATGGAGAAAATATATTCGCATAACATAGCAATGAATCTGACCATGCAATCATAATAGAGAGTATATTTTTGGTGACAATTAATGAGGATTTAAACAAAATTATTTCGTTATGAAAGTATAGCATAGACTCCCTTGCTATATGCAGTATATTGGGGGATATATCTGAAATATTGCTATTGTTTTGTCCAAACCTGTGATTTAATTATTATGGGGTGCTTAACAATGTGAAATTCCTTATATCAGTACAGGTCATCAACTTAGATGTAATTTATGGTGCTGGGATTTTTCCTGGGGCACTGAGAACCAAAGTGATTTATCTAGCTGGTAGCTGTCATAGGCAGAACTTGAACTCAAGTCTTTCTCCACCATATCTTTCCACTATCCTTTGTTTGCCTCATGGCTCAGCTCCTAACTATCTGGACATTTCAATGTCCCCTCCAGCCATTAGCCACATAGACCTGACCTTCCATTCCTTAATCACTGCATGGAACTAACCTTTAAGCAAATACCCAGGCTGTTCATATTCACCTCTCTCCTGGCTCAGCTCCTGGTTCTACAGGCTTTTCTACCTTGTGGCCATGGATAACACTTTTTATGATTCCCCCCCCACCTTCAGCTCTTCTTTATGTATTGTCTCTCTCCATTAAAATATAAACTCCTTAAATGTATTTTTCTAAATGTTTATGTTTTCCGTGTGCATATATACATATATAAACATATACGTATATACTCATTCACATATACATGGGGTATATTGGGTATTCAAGAAGAACTAGCACCTCTGGTATGAGAACTACTGGGTTTCTCATCTACCTTTTATGTCTACCTGGAACTCAATTCTCACCTGTGGTTCCAAAAAGCTATAGCATTCACAGTGGCCATATTCTAGTAAACATCTAGTCAGACAGGCTAAACCAGGATGAGGGTACTTAGTGGGCCACAAAGCCATCAGTGAATTGGGTGGCGGGGTGCCTAACCCAAGTGTGTGAAGACTTCCCCAGGTAGAATGCGTAGATGTGAACAATTCATTCCAACATTTATAAAGGTGGGTGAAGCAGGCACCATGAAGCACTTAGAGCTGTGTCAGATATTGCATTTACTAAGGAATTCCACTGTATCCTGGGCCATTCCCAGTCATCCTGACTTTTTCTTGCCATTGGAATTTGATGACTCTGGAAAAGAGAGTAAGGCTTATGATTTTGTAGAACTTTGCTTCACTTAAATCCAATTCATTCTTGAATCAAGACATTACCATGATGTCACTGGTTCTTTTGGAAAATGAAGGGGCCAAGATGGTGGAGTAAAAATAGAGACTTGTCTGAGGTCTCTCCCAAATCCCTCCAAATATCTATAAAAAATAACTCTAAACAAATTTTAGAGAAGCAGATCCCACAAAATGACTGAGTGAAACAAATTCCCAGCTCAAGACAACCTAGAAGGTTGTCATGAAAGGTCTGTTGCACCAGTCTGAGAGAAAACTGTAATCCAGCATGAGCAGCACAGGCACAGACAGGCTCCTACTAAACCCATAGAAGGCTCCAGGACACTGAAAAACTGGCAACTGTGGTGATTTCCAGACTTCTCAACCTACACATGCTAAAGACAACTTAGAAAGTCAGTAGGAAAGGTACATCAGACCTGGGAAAGAGATGAACAAGGCCTAATCCCAGCCCCAGCACATTTGCTATGCTGGTGGCAGTGGAAATGGCTGCTTCAGGAGCTCTTGGCCCACAGATGGAGGCGGGATCAAGTGACTGATTAGAGGAGGATTGTAAGGATCTCTTTACTATTGCTGAGGTAGGTTTCTCTTGCTTTATTCATGCTTGTATCTGGGTCACAGTACTGGGTGGTAGGCCTGGGTGAGGAGGAGTGCCGGCATGGTGGAACTTGTGGCTGTAGTGGAGAGGGACTCCTTTTCATTGTTCCAAGGCAGAAAAGAGTGCATGTGGTCACTCACAGAGTAGAACACCCACCAGAAGAGGAGTAAACACCTCTCCTTTAATCATATAAGTTAAGAAGAACTGAAAATTTACAGGCTCCTCTAAAAACAGCTGCATAAAATCCCTAAAGTTTGGGACAATACAATCTCCACACTGGAAGCAGAGTCCTACCTTAACAAAGAGCTAAAAATTCAAGTAATTAGTTCGGAAAATGAGCAAACTATGGAAAAAATCAGACTACAGAATCTTAATTTGGTTAAAAGGAAGATCAAAACATACAATCAGAAGAAGACAACAAAGTTAAAGCTCCTACATCCAAAGCCTCCAAGAAAAATATGAATTGGTCTCAGAACATGGAAGAGCTCAAAGAGGATTTTGAAAATCAAGGAAGAAAAGTAGAGGAAAAATTGAGAAGAACAATGAGAGTGATTCAAGAAAATCAAGAAAAACAAGTCAAAATCTTGCTAAAGGAGACCCCCAAAAATGCTAAAGAAAATAACGCCATAAAAAATATGCTAACTCATGTGACAAAAGAGGTCCAAAAAGCCAATAAAAAGAAGAATTCCTTTAAAAGAAGAATTGGTCAAATGGAAAAGAAGATCCAAAAGCTTACTGAAGAAAATAATTCCTTCAAAATTAGCATGGAGTAAAATGTAAGCTAATGACTTTATGAGATATAAAGAAATCATAAAACAAAATCAAAAGAATGAAAAAATAGAAGACAATGTGAAATATCACATTAGAAAGCAAGTGACCAGGAAAACAGATCCAGGAGAGATAATTTTAAGATTATTGGACTACAAGAAAGCCACGATAAAGAAATATAGCCTTGACATCATCTTTCAAGAAATCAAGGAAAGCTCTCCTGATAGTCTAGAACCAGATTGTAAAATAGAAATTGAAAGAATTCACCTACCACATGCTGAAAGAGATTCCAAATAGAAAACTCCTAGGAATATTGTAGCCAAATTCTGGAGTTCATAGGTCAAGGAGAAAATATTATAAACAGCCAGAAGAAACAATTAAAGTCTTGTGGAAATACCATCAGGTTAACACAAGATTTAGCAACTTCTACATTAAGGGATCAGAGGATTTGGAATATGATATGTCAGAGGCCAAAGGAGCTAGGATTAAAATCAAGAATCATCTACCTATCAAAACTGAGTCAAATCCTTCTAAGGGAGAATGGATATTAAATGAAAAAGAGTACTTTCAAGGATGCTTGATGAAAAGACCACAGCTGAATAGAAAAGTTGACTTTCAAATATAAGAATTAGGAGAAGCATGAAAAGGTAAATAGGAAAAATAAATTGTAAGGAACTTATAAAAGCTGAACTCTTTACACTCCTACATCAAAAGATGATATTTGTAACTCATGAGATCTTTCTCAGAATTAGGGTCATTGGAGGGAATGTATATATATATAAAGAGTGCACAGCATGACTTGAATATGAAAGGTGATATCTAAAAAATAAAATTAAAGGGTGAAAGAGAAATGTACTGAGAGAAGGAGAAAGGGAGAGGTAAAATGGAGTAAATTATCTCACATAAAAGGGGCAAGGAAAATCTTTACAATGGAGGGGAAGAGGGGGGAGGTGAGAATGAATGAATGAACCTTACTCTTATTGGATTTGGCTTAAGAAGGGAATAAAATACACACTCAGTTGGGTATGGGAATCTATCTTACTCTATGGGAAAATATGGGGGAAGGTAATAAGAGAGAGAGGTATGATAGAAAGAAGGACAAATTAGGGGAGGGATTAATCAGAATAAAATGCTTTTGAGGGGGGACAAGGTCAAAGAAGAGAATAGAATAAATTGGTGGCAGTATAGAGTAGAGGGAAATATAGTTAGTCTTTCACAACAGAAATGTTTTGCATGATTACACATTTATATCCTATATGAAATTGCTTGCCTTCTCAATGAGGGTGGGTGGGGAAGGAGGGAGAGCAGGTAGAACTCAAAGTTTCAAAAACAGATGATAAAACCTGTTTTTACATGCAAATGGGAAATAAGATATACAGTCAATGGAGTATAGAAATCTTTCTTGCCCTACAGGAAAACAGAAGTGAAGGGTATGAGATGTGGGACAGTGAGTGAAGGGAGGGCAGATTGGGGGAGGGGGTAATCAGAACACATGTCATCTTGGGGCAGGAGAAGGGTAGAGAAGGGGAGAAAATTTGCAACTCAAAATCTTGTGGAAATAACTGTTGAAAATGAAAAATAAATTAATTAATAAAAAAGGAAATGAAGGACAATCAACTATCTAACTATACACACACACACACACACACACACAGAAATTATGTCTGTATACACACACACACACACACACATTGTGAATATAACACTGGACCTAACTTAGCTTGTTTTCTTGAGTTGACCTATTTTGCAAAGGCATTGGACCCTGGGGTATACAGGACTGAAATGAACCAATAATGAAGCCCCTCTAGCTGATATAACAGTGAATCTTTGTAACTCTCAACTCTAACTGAACTCTCATTGCTAAGTCAACTACAAGACAGTCTCTATTCGTTCTGCACCAGAATTATACTTTTCAGATAAGCAAGGCCATCCTACCTCCACAGTCTAGCACTTCCCAGAAGCGACTGCTTCTCTTCTTCCTCCTGCCCCTTCTCCTCCCCTATAACCTCCCATATAGGAAGAGATTGCCTTTTTCTCCTCCAACGTAACCTCCCATTTTTGATGTGACACATAAATATCCAAGGCTTTTCCTGCACTGTTGGGTTCCTTTGTACTTCATATAAAGAATGGCCAACATGCATGTCTTCTGCTTTCTTTTGTAAAAAAATAGATAGCTACTCAAATCTTTTGAAGTAGTGACTATAAATTGACAACATATGTTTGCGTATGTGTGGTGTGTGTGAATGGGGAGAGAGAGAGCGAGAGAGAGAGAGAGAGGAAAAGAGAATTTCTAGCACTAAGCACAGTACCTGACACACACACACACACACACACACACACACACACACACACACACACACACACCCCTTCTCTGTCTTCCACAGTTTCTTACTTCTAAATGAAGAGTAAAATATTGAATAGAGGGAAGATATAATAATAATGAATTCATCTATCCAAACATCCATTAGAAATCTTATTTTGCTAAATTCTTGACTTAGCCTTGCTTATAATGTCAAATCATAGAATACACAAAAAAGGAGAGAAACTACTGCTACCTGTTTCTTTCTTCCCATGAAAATTGGAATTAGTTGGCATTATGGATGTCATAAAACCTTTGGAGAAAGTGATTGTTATCTTACGTTTCACAAAAATTTAAAAAATGAAGGACATGTTCAGATATTTCCACAACTTTAAGAAAACATTTTAATATTTTCAGAGAAAAGCTAGGTATGATCAAAAGACCAGACTCTAAAAGGAAATGCTGCTGAATAGGAAAGTGAAGATTTTAAAATTAAATAATGAATTTGCAATTCAGGTCAGAGTAGATATCCTCTGAGGTCCTTTACAGCACTTGCATTCTATAGTTTTATTGTTTTTTTTCCTCCTTTTTCAAGATTTCTTCAACAAGAACATGTTCCTCTTAGTCATGCTATCACTTTATAGATTTTTTTTTTCATTTCTACTTCCTTTACCTCTCCAGATTGAAGAGTTAGTACTTCACTATAGTATATATCTATACAAAACTGTAGCTTCCTATTCCTATGGTAATTTGAATTATTATTCTCCAGATTTTTTCTAGTCCATATGTTCCATACACACACCCTACCTCCGACCCTCATGTCACAGTCAGCATTGAATAGTATGTAGTTATGGAAAAACAAAAAAACAAACTATAGTTCCACAGCACTTAGCATAGTTGCTGGCACATGGTAGGCACTTAATAAATGCTTATTGACTATTTAAACATTTCAATGGATGCCTAATTTTATCACTGCAAGTACTCTCTATAGTGGAAAAGATCACAGCCTACTCAATTCATATATACATATATATGCATATATGTATATACATATGTGTATATGTATATATATATTTCCCATAAGTCTTCCATAGTATCCTTTACCCAAAGGGTCTACATTATCTTCTCTTTTATTTTCCAACATTATTCTTTTATGATGACCAATATTTTGCTAGCATTTAGGCCTTAGCAGCACTTGAAGTTGAAATCCTTAATGAACAATTTACTGAAACATAATAGTTGATTGAGTTTGTCATTGTATTACATAAATTGAAACATACTTGCCTACATTGAAACATAACTGCCCATGGACAGAGAATCTATTTATCTTGTTTCTTGTCTTGTGGCATCAAGGATAGAGAACTAGCTAAAGAGCCAGGAGGACTTGTGTTTAAGTCTCAGTTCTGATGTCTACTGTGTATATGACCCTGGGCAAGTCTCTTAACTTCTCTGTGTTCTAGGTCACTGAGTAAAACTATAAATTGTATAAAAGGTACTGTCCTCCATTGGTTAAAGGAGTTTCTTCATCTCGGAATTTCTTAAACCTGTAATGACACATATGCATTCTATATCCTTCCTCAAATCAAAGTTAGTTTACTAGACAAGACAAAACAGCTTACTTCCCTAATTATCCATCCTTTCATCACTTATTCTTTTAAAATAACCTTTGTTGTGGAACTGGCAAAGGCTTTTTGAAACTCTAAAATGATTATTTCTCACTATTTCCTGAATCTACAAAGTTTACTTCTCAATCTTACTTTCTCAAAAATGTTAAATAAATTCACCAGAAAAGATTTCCTCTTGACAAAACCCTTTTGTTCTTTCACCCAATATGTTATTCTTTGTTTAATCATTTAGTAATCCTTCCCTTTATTATAGATGCTACTAGTTCAGACTGTATGCAGGTAAGATTCATTAGGCTATAATTCTCTTCATCCTCTGGGCAACTCTATTGAGCTACAGGGGTCACATTTGCAATCTGTCAGCCCTCTAATACTATGACCATTTGTAATGACAGGTAATAGTCTTTGGCCAAACACTTACTCAATTTCATCCTTGAGTTCTTTGAGTACTGTCATGTGAATGCCATCTGGTTCTGGTGATTTATCTTTGTATGTTTTTTTTTTTAATTGGCTTAGACCTTCTGGAGTAATGACCATTTTTAATCTAGTAACTCCAACCTGTTAATTCATTCATTTCATGAATGAATTACTATTATTATTAAATGATCTACAGTACACAAAAAATAGTGTTTTGATTTGACATAGAATTTTTTGAAATTGTTGGTTTTTAAAATCTTAGATCTGTCATTTTTTGCTTCCCCAACTCAACTATAATCATTACCAACACATTAATAATACAACATCTGCATGGATCAGTGTTCTTTTAAAAATAGCTGTGAAAATAATTTACATTCATTTAAGAGTGGGCTTTGCATAGCATGATAGTGTACTGGATGAGGAGTCAGGAAGTCTTGTGTTTGAATCATACGTCTAAAAATCACTATCTGGGAGGGAAATATAGTTAATCTTTCAAATATAACTACTATGGAAATGTTTTGTGTAACTACACATCTACAACCTATAGGGAATTGCTTGTTTTCCCACTGGGGGTGGGTGAGGAGGGAAGAAGAGGAAGAATCTAGAAATAAAAGTTTTAAAAATAAATGTTAAAAACTGTTTCTTACATGCCACCTGTAAATAAGATATACAGGCAATGGGGTATAGAAATCCATTTTGCCCTACAAGAAAGTAACAGAGGGATAAGGGAAGACATAAGAGAGAACAGATTGGGAGAAGGGGTGTTCAGTAGGCTTGTAATGAAAAATCTTGTGGAAATGAATGTTCAAAACTAAAAAAATAAATAAATTAATTAAAATTAGATATCACATTAATTTCACCTTTAGTATCGCAACTTTTCTGTTAATAAAAAATATTCACCCATTTGACTAAAGAAAAAGAATCACTGTCTCTATGACCCTGGGTAGGCATTAAAGGCAGCTGTAACACCATCATTCTCTTAGTTCAGGTTTGACGTTGATATAAAAGTCATTGAACAATTAATAAAAGGAAATTTAATTTGCCTTAATAAGGCAAATATATTCACAAAAAATACTGTGGTACCTCTCTTTTCTGTTTGAAGTACTCCTTATTTCCATATGGAAACATGACTGATCATCAGGACAGGCCATTCAGAAGAATGTGGTAACTTGTTTGGTCTTCAGAAATCCTCCAATATCAAGTGGCTGGGACTTTTTATATCCTTAGGTGACCAAGAGATTTTGTCAGAGAAGCCAGGGCCAATCAGATCCGGGGGAATCCTTGTCTTCTACTAGATAAAATCTTTCCTTCAGAGAACTAATGACTGTATCACATTAGGTTACTCTGACCCTCATTTTTCCCATCTGCAAAAAAAAAGACATTAAAAAATGATGGGCATTTACCCACAGCATTGTTATGAGACTCAAATAAGATGATGTATTACAAAGTACTTTGAAAACTGAGAAGCTTTCTCTTAATATTAAGTATCCTTATTGTCATCACTATATTTATCATTATATAATACCAATAGTTTAACACTTTAATGAATTTTTGTTTTCACTAATGTGGGGTTTCATTTTATTGATTCAGATTTCAACATATCCATATCTCTAATTCATATTATTGTTTTAAGTCATGCAAATATTTTCATTCTTTTCCATAGATAATACCCAGAAGATTCATCCAATATCAGACTTTCCTCTGGGTCTTTTCATATTGCGTGAAGCAATAAAGATTGTCTATCAGTTTTTTCTTGCTTTTACTACATGACAGACCAACATTCTTTCCCAAGAAAAATGATTTGATGATTTGTCTCTTGTGATCATAAAAGATTTTGCATATATTATCTTATTAAATTCCATACAGCAATCTTAGAAGGCAGATTTCAGATTTCAGTTGAGGAATTTGAGTAATGGTGATCAATTAGTAAATCAATAAACATTTATTAACCTGTGTGTGTGTGTGTGTGTGTGTGTATGTGTATGTGCCAGACACTTTATTAAATGCTCAGGTTACAGAAAAGGCAAAAGGCAATTCTTTCTCCTATGGAGCTCACATTCTAAAGGAGGAAGACAACATGTAAACAGCTATGAACTTATGAATGATATATAAGATAAATTTAAAATAGTCAACAGAGAAAAAGCAAGAGAATTAAGCAACATTTGAAAGGCTTCCTACAGAAGGTGGAATTTTAGTTGGTGCTTGAAGGCAGTCAGGATGCCAGGAGACAAAGATGAAGAACATTCCAGGCATGGAGGACAACCAATGAAAATGTTCAGAATCAGGAGATGGAATATCTTTTGTGAGGAACATCAAGAAAACCAGTATCAATGTGTCACAGAATACATGCAGGTTTAAGAAGAGTTAAAGCTATGCTTGGGGGTTGGTGGAGGGAGACAATGAAGGACTTTGAATACCCAACAGAGGACTTTTTACTTCTTAACAGAGATGTTATTTGCCTGAGGTCACATAGTAGAAGTCATAGCGAGGAATTTGACAAATTCCGACCACACTGCCACCCCATTTAAAAAAAGAAAATTGTAACCTTGATCTATACAGATTTATTTTCTTTGTATTTTCCTAGTTATCATCTAAATAATCTGCACTAGGTAACAGACACAGGGGAAAGAAGGGAAGTATGTTAAACTGAGAAAATAAAGAGAATGTCTTGGAATGTTAAAAACCGAAGGAATTTGACAGCTCAATGGCACCTTTCCCAGAAGCTGGACCAAAGAGACAGAGAAGAATGAGATGACATGGTAATGAGCTTTAAGTTGTGGGCTTTATGTCCATTGACAGAGGAATACATTCCTCTTCTCTCTGCTAACATCTAAAGTTTGAGGAAGTGTTATAGAAGCTTCTAAAAGGCTATTTCTGCCAGGGTGCTATAAAATACCAGAGATGCAACAGACAGTAACCTATCTGCAAGACAAGGTGAGACTCAAGGCCACATGAATGAACATTGTATGACTTCTATTTCTCCTTAAATTTAGGAGTTTAGTGAAAAGAGAAGGAAGTACACTTGTGTTAAAGATTAAGAGGCCAGAAGTTGAGGTACTCAGGTTTCATTAGACTTAGTGAGGTGCCAGTAGTTTGGAAGGTTCTTTAATTCTAAAGTTTCTTTGGTGAAAGTGAATTTGTATTCTCAGATTTTAATGAGACCAATGACTGCTCCTAGAAGGAGAGATGAGAAAGCTTTTCTCTAGAAGCTGCTGAGTTGCCCAGTTTTAGGACTATAGTTTTATGGGTTTTTTTTTTTCATTCAGAATTCCTTCTACTATGGATACCATTTCTTTTTACAGCCATTCTGAAATTTCACTGTTTTAAGGTTCAAGAAACACTATAAATAACACTTCATTTGATCTTCATAAAACCCTGTTAAATAGATCTTATTATTATTCCTATTTTATGTATGTATGTATGTATTGAGAATGACACAGGTTAAGTGACTTAGCTAGGGTCACACAATACAACTTAGGTTACAATACAACTCCAAGTCTAGTGTTCCATATACTATGCCAGATTTCTATCTAAGATAGAGGGCAAATGTTCCTGAACCCAGGACAACTTGCTCTTTAATCTGTAGCATCAGTACCAATCCCTTCCATGTAAAGGGTACCTAACCTGTGCCAATTTAATGAAGTTCTGATTATACATTAGGGCAGGAAGGAAGGAAATTTAACTAAACTACCCTCTACATGTGAACTTATGTTATTTTTGTTGTAAATATTTTTTTTCCAATTACATATAAAGACAGTTTTCAACATTCATTTTTATAAGATACTGAGTTTCAATTTTTTCACTCTCTCCCATTCCTCCTTCCCAAGATGGCAAGCAATCTGATATAGATCATACTGTGCAATAGTGCAAACATTATTTGCACATTAGTCATCTTGTGAAGGAAGGCACAGAGCAATAGGGAAAAGCTGTCTCCCTCCCTCCCTCCCAAAAAAGAAAGAAATGAAAATAGTATGCTTCAATATACACTCAGACTCCATAGTTATTTCTCTGGATATGGATAGTATTTTCCATCATGACTCTTTGGGAATTGTCTTAGATAATTGAATTACTTAGAAGAGCTAAGTCAATCAACATCACACAGTATGTTGTTTCAGATGAATGCTATTTCTGCTCACTTCACTCTATCAATTCACATAATTCTTTCCAGGTTTTTCTGAAGTCTGACTGCTCATCATTTCTTATAGCACAATAATATTCTACTACATTCATATATGACAGCTTGCTCAACCATATACAAATTGGTGGGTGTTCCCTCAATTTCCAATTTTTGGCTACCACATAAAGAGCTTCTATAAATATATTTTGTGCATGTGGGTCCTTTTCCCTTTTCATGATCACTTTGATATACAGATCTATTAGTGGTAATTTTGGATCAAAGGGTATGCATAGATTTATAGTCCTCTGTAAATAGTTCTTAATTGCTCTCCAGAATGGTTGGATCAGTTCTACAACTCTACCAACAATGCATTACTGTCCCAATTTTCCCACATCTTCTTAAACATTTATCATTTTCCTTTTCTGTCATATTAGCAAATCTGATAGGTGTGATGTGGTATGTCAGAATTGTTTTAATTTGCACTTCTTTAACCAATAGTGATTTTTTCATATGACCATAGATTATTTCCTCAACCGAAAATCACATGTTCATATCCTTTTACCATTTATTTATTGGGGAATGGCTTGTATTCTTAAAAATTTGTCTCAGTTTTCTCAATATTTATGAAAGGACGTCTTTATCAGAAATACTTGCCATAAAAATGTTTTCCATATTTTTGTTTTCCTTCTAATTTTGGCTGCATTAGTATTGTTCATACAAAACCTTTATTTAAAAATATGTATTCAGAATTATCCATTTCATGTTTCATGATGTTCTCTATCATTTTTTTTTTGGTCATAAATGACTTCCTTCTTCAAAGATTTGACAGTTAAACTATTCCTTGCTCTCATAATTTGCTTTTATTATCACCTTTTATGTCTAAATCATGTACCCATTTTGATCTCATCTTGGTACACAGTGTAAGATGTTAATCTATTCCTAGTTCCTATTTTCCAGTTTTCCCAGTTTTTTCCCAGATAGTGTCTTATTATCCAAGAAGTTAGAGTCTTTGGGTTTCTCAAAGAGTAGATTACTATAATCATGTCTTGTATACCTATTACTCCACTGATCTACCACCCTGTTACTTAGGCAGTACAAAAAAGTTTCGATGATTGCTGCTTTATAAAATAGTTTTAGATATAATATAATATTTCTAGGCCACCTACCTTTGCATTTTTTTCATTAATATCTTTGATATTCTTGACCTTTTGTCCTTCCAGGTGAAATACGTTTCTTTTTTCTAGCTCTATGAAAGGATTTTTGGTCATTTAATTGGTACAGTGCTAAGTAAGTAAATTTATTTAGATAGAATTGTCATTTTTGTTATGTTGGCTTGGCTTCTGTGATAGTAATGAAATTTGAAGATCCCTTTGTATTGCCAAGATAACAGATACTTAGCATTTAGTTTCAAATTAAGCCTCTGCAAAGAAACAGAAGGTATTAACCCCTTTTGCTAACGTATCAGGAAGGGGCTGAATAGGGAGGAACTAATACCATATATAAGGAAAAGCCCCAGTTGGCGTTCAGAATTTCTTGGGGTAAGCATCATGGAGGCAGAGCAGCTGCTGCTGGAGAGAGAATTTCTCTCAGCAAGCATCTGGAAGCTGGGCTGCTACTGCTGGACTGAAGACTAAATTGAGAATTGAGAACTCAGAAGAGAAATGAGAATTTAGAACAGAGACAGAATTTCTTGGAGCAAGCTGCATGGAGACTGGATAAAGTAATTTTGATTTTGAGAACAGAACTTGTGGTGGTGGAGCTTCTTCTGAGAGCCAGCCAAACTACTGCCTAAGACTTCCAAAGGCCAGCTGGAGCTGTCAGAGGAAGTATGACTGTAGTGTTGGTACTTTGTTTGGGGTCCATGTTGATTTCACAGGCAGAAAGTGAATTGAGATGATAGTACTGACCATGTGTGTGAATATTGTTGTAATTCTGCTAAGCTTGACATGTGTAGATATTGTTTGGCTCTGCTAAGGTTTCTCTTCCCAGGAACAGAAACTGTGAAGGACTTGAGGTATATTGGACACTTCGAGCTTCAATGTGGAACAGGAACTGCACAGAGAGCCAGGCTAGGAATGGGGAGCTATCTGCTTTTGAACCCAGGTGACAGTTTGGTGGATTTTGGCAAGAGCTGGGACCATGGAAGAGGAACCACAGAAGCTGAAATCTTGCCATGAGTCAAGAGGATAAGACCTTTCTGTGGATACTGAGTAGTGACTGATGAAATTGTAACTTAATTGCACCCCATGGTGCATGGAGGACTTTGATTTTTGTACTTTGTGATTGAATTAAGGATTTTGTGATTGACTCAATGAATTTACTTTACTTAAAACTATCTGACCATTCTGGTAAAAACTGGCCACTTCAGTGACAAGTTATTACATCATTCTTAATGCTGTACCTTGATTTTCTGTGAAGGTTTTGCTCTGATCTGTTACTGAATAAATAGAGAGTTCACTATACTGTGTAATCAGAACCTTGAAAAGCTGTTCACAGCAGCAGTCCTCTGGAAAGCTCTTTGTACTCAGCTTTACAGCTTTCCCAGGAGCAATTGACAATTGACAATTATTTAGATATGACTTTATTTGTATGAAAAGCATTTGGTACTTAATATTAATGTAGTTCTTGAGTTTGCCTTTGCAAATAGACTCCAAAATATTTTATATTGTCTACAGTTGTTTTTTTTTTTTAATGAAATTTCTCTTTCTCTCTTCTTGCTGAGCTTTGTTGGAAATACATAGAAATACTCATGATATATGTGGGTTTATTTTATATCCTGCAACTTTGCTAATGTTTTTAATTGTTTAAAATAGTTTTTAGCTGATTATGATTCTCTAAGTATATCATCATATCATCTTCAAAGAGTGATAGTTTTATTTTTTCATTATTTATTCTAATTCTTTCAATTTCTTTCCCTCCCTCTTATTGCTGTAACAACAATGCAACATTCATAATGCCTACGGTGACTATAAATATTCTGGTATAGTTGTGAATCACCATATGCAACAGGTTCTCCACATGGGGGCAGAGCCAAAGCATTTATTCAAATACCAGAAAGCCAAGTCCCCAAACCAGAAATTCCAAGCCATTATAGTAGCCACTAAATTGGTACACATAGCTAATGTACTGAACATTCACATTCCCAAGCCTTTAAAAGAAAACAACTCCTCTCCTAACTCACGATAGCTTCTGAGCCTCCACTCTAACTCTGTAGTTTCTATTCCCAGCAGTTCTCAGCAAAAACCCTCTACAGAAGTTCTGTCTGGCTCTCAGAAGAAGTTCATACCACCACTGCTGCCTGTACCTCCACTGCCGTTGCTGCCATTGCTGCTGCTGCTTGTGTCTCTACCTGCTGCCACTCAGCCACTTCTGGTCACCCAGCTGGCTCCAGCCCAGACCCTACTCAGCTCCTGCTACTCCCTGCCCCAACTCCTATTCCCCTGCCACATCAGCAAGTTCTTCCCACTGGGGGTCCCAACACTTGACATAATTATGAGCTTGAAACCAAGTGCCAAGCACCTGCTAGCCTTCCAACACAAGGGGCATGGAAGATCTTCAAATCCCATTACCTTTACAATTGCTAAAGCTGATATTTCTAGTTCAATATCAAATGATAGTGGTGATAATGGGCATTCTTGTTTCACCCTTGATCTTACTGGGAAGGCTTTTTTAGATGGTCACTACTTATCGTTTTAGGGAAGACTCCATTTATTACTGTATTCTGTGATGTTTTTAAAAGCAATGGGTGCTATATTTTGTAGAAAGCTTTTTCCTATGTTTATTGAGATAATCATGTTTTCTCTTGGTTATGTTATTGATAGGGTCAATTATATGCTAGTTTTCCTAATATTGAACAAACTCTGCATTCATTCCTGGTATAAATCCCACCTGGTTATACTGTATTATATGCATGGTAAATCAATGTAATTGCTTTGCTAATGTTATATTTAAATTTCATATCTCCATATTCATTAGGGAAATTGATTTATCACTTTCTTTCTCTGTTTTGCATTTCCTGGTTTAGGTATCAGCACCAAATTTCATAAAAAGGAATTTAGTAGAAGTCATTGTTCACCTATTTTTTTTTTCAAACACTTTATATTATATTGCAATTAATTGTTCTTTGAATGTTTGGCAGAATTCACTTTTAAATCTATCTGATCCTGGAGATTTTTTCTTAGGGAGTTCATTGTTGGGATGTTCATTTTCTTTTTCTAAGGTGGGGTTATTTAAATATTGTATTTCCTTTTCCTACACACACACACATACACACACACACACACACACTTGTAAATATTCATCTATTTTGCTTAGAATTTCAGGTTTGACAGACAGTTGGGTAAAATGTCTCCAAATTGTTGCTTTAATTTCCTCTTCATTGGTGCTATATTCATCATTTCCCTTCTTGATGCTGATAATTTGGTTTTCTTCTTTCTTTTTTAAATCAAATTGACCAAAATTTTATCTATTTTATTTTTTCAAAATAAAACCAACTCTTAGTTTTAGTTATTATTTCAATAATTATTTTAATTTCAATTTTATTTATCTCTCTTTTGATTTTCACAATTTTTAAGCTTATATTTAATTGGGGATTTTTAATTTGTTCTTTTATTAGCTTTTTAAGTTACATGCCTGATTTACTGATCTGCTCTTTCTGCATTTTATTCATGTGAACATTGAGAGATATAAAATTTCACATAAATGTTGTTTTGGCTTCATTCCATAAATTTTGGTATGTTGTCTCATTATTGTTTTTCACTTTGATGAAATTATTTATTTTTTCTTTGAACTGTTGTTTGACCCACTCATTCTTTAGGATTAAATTATTTCATTTCCAATTGTGTTTTTAGCCCATCTTTCCATGGTCCTGTTTTACAAGTAATTTTTTATTGCATCATGGTCTGAAAAGGATGCATTTAATATTTCTGCCTTTCTGCATTTGACAGGCAGGTTTTTATGCCCTAAAACATGGTCGATTTTTGTGTATGTTTTATGTACCACTGAGAAAAAAGATATATTTCTTTCTATACCCATTCTATATTCTCTAGAGGTCTATCACAGTTATTTATTTTCTAAAATTCAATTTCCCCTCAACTTTTTTCTTTTTATATTGTGATTAGATTTATCTAGTTCTGACAGGGGGTATCTGTGGTCCCCCTCTACTATAGTTTTACTGTCTATTTCTTCCTAAAGCTCATTTAAATTCTTCTCTAAGAATTTGGATTCTATACCACTTGGTGCATGTTTAGTGTGGACACTTCATTATCTATGGCACCTTTTTAGCAAGATGTAGTTTTCTTCCTTGTCTCTTTCAATAGATCTATTTTTGCTTTTGCTTTGTTTAAGATCAACATTGTTACCCTGCTTTTTTTTTTTTACTTCACCTCAAGCATAATATATTCTGCTCCAGCCTTTTACTTTTACTCTGTCTGTGTCACTTTGCTTCAAATGTGTTTCTTGTAAATAGCATATTGAAGGATTCTGGGTTTTAATCCAATTTGCTAATCACTTTCATTTTATGGGAAATTTCATTCCATTCAACTCACAATTATGATTACTAAGTGTGTATTTCCCTTCATCCTATTTGTCAATTTTTTAAAATAGTTTATCCACTCCCTCCCTGTTCTTCCTCCCCTACCCTTTTACTTTCCTATAGGGTACGATAAATTTCTTTATCTGAGTGTGTAAGCTATTCCCTCTTTGAGTGAAATTCAGTGGCAGTAAGGTTGGAACAATGCTCATCTCCCTCTCTTTTTCTCCTCCACTGTAATAGGTCTTTCACACCTCTTCATGTGATATAATTTACCCCATTCTGCTTCTACTTTTCCTCTTCTCTAGTACAATCCTTTTTTTTTTACTCTTAATTTTTTTTTTAATCTTCACATCAAAGTAAACTTACACCCATTTCCTCTAAATATACTCCTTCGAAATTCCCTAAAAGATACAGGTCTTAAGAATTACAAGTATCATCTTCCCATGTAGCAATGTAAACAGTTTAACCTTATTGAATGCCATTTTTTCTTCCAATTTACTTTTTTATATTTCTCTTGAGTCTTGTATTAGAAGATCAAATTTTCTTTCCAGCTCTGGTCGTTTCATCAGGAAAGTAAGTCTCCTATTTTATTGAATGTCCATCTTTTCCACTGAAAAATTTTGCTGTTTTGCTGGGTAGTTGTATGTTTGTTGTAACCCAAGCTCTGTTACCTTCTAGAATATCATATTCCAGGCACTCTGATCCTTTAATATAGAAGCTGCTAAATCCTTTGTAATCCTGACTGTAGATTCTTGATATTTGAATTGTTTCTGTCTGGTGGCAGTATTTTCTCCTTGACTTGACATTTCTGGAATTTGGTTACAATTTCCTTTGGATTTTTCATTTTGGGATCTCTTTTCCAAGATGATCAGTAGATTTCTTTAATGATTATTTTACTCACTGTTTCTAGGATGTCTGGGTAGTTTTCCCTGATAGTTCCTTGAAAAATGCTGTCCAGACTCTTGTTTTTTGATCATGGCTTTCAGGTAGACTAATAATTCTTAAATGATCTCTCCTAAATCTCAGGTTTGTTATTTTTCCAATCAAGTATTTTACATTTTCTTCCATTTTTTCATTCTTTGGATTTTGCTTGACTGATTCTTGATGTCTCATAGAACCAATTAGCTTCCAAATTTGCCCAATTCTAACTTTTAAGGAATTATTTTATTTAGTTAGCTTTTACATCTCCTTTTCCATTTGGTCAATTCTATTAAAGGAGTTTTTTTTTTTTCTTCTGGGTTTTTTATTTGGCCAATTCTATTTATAAAGGAGTTATTATCTACAGTCACTTTTTGTTCTTCCTTTTCCAAGCTGCTGATTCCTTTAAAAAAAAAGTTATCTTGCATAACTCATTTATTTTCCCAATTGTTCTTCTACCTCTCTTACTTGATTCTTTAAATTCTTTTTGAGCTCTTCCAAGAAGACTTTTGGAACTTTAGACCAATTCATATTCTCCTTTGTAGTTTCACATGTAGGCATTTTGACATTGTTGTCTTCTTCTGAGTTTGTGTTTTGATCTTCCCTGTTGCCACAGTAGCTTTCTATGGTCAGAGCTCTTATTTTTGCTTTTTTGGGGGGATGTTTTGCTATTTTTAAAAGTCAAACTCTGTTCGTGGGGCACAGGGGCACTGTTCCAATCTTCTTGCACTACCGGGAGAGGAGCAGGGGCCTGGTCACTGGCTTTCTACACTGCGGCCTCTTTAACTGGCAACTTGTTCATTGTGCTAGGGTAGCCCAACCTAGTCATGCCTGCTGTACCTGGGTTCTGAGCCTGGAAGTTTGTCTTCTGTTCTGGAACTGGAGGTTTCACAGCTGGCCTGTTGTGCTACTGGCCTGTTGATCCACAACCACAGGCCTTGTTTGCTGATCTACTCTGTGGTTAAAAGCCTTGCAGTGGCTTGCCAGGGCACCACCTGCACTGGGATGCACTTCCTTTTCAATACAAATAAGATAGAGTTTTTCAGAAATCCTTCTAAGTTATCTTGGGCTGGAACATTGTTTCACTCCTCTTTTGTGGGTTCTGTTGCTCCAGAAGTCTTTTAGAGGGTTGAGTTACCATCGTTTCTGAGGGAAACTGGGGAGAACTCAGGAAACTTCTTGGATTTTCTCCACCATCATGGGTCTGCACCCCTCTATTATTTCTTAAATAACAGTATATTAAATGCTCACATTCTTAAGAAAAGTGATATTTTTACTCTCCCTTTTAACCAAATAATTTTTTTTTAAATTTATATGCTTCCCTGAACTTACTTGAATTAACTATTGGGAAGGATAAAGTTGATATAAGGGAATTCTAAAACATCCACTTCTCTTACACCTATATTTTTGTTGGAAGAAAATGAAAATTGTACTTGAAACTTTAATACATGCTATTGGAGTCACAAGAAAAAAAAGGAAAAAAAAACAAACTTTAGCTGTTTAAGCTCTTCAAAGACTTTTATAATCAGTAGAAATTTTTAGAGGGAGGAATATAATGTCTATTTACAATAGTACTTGATCCATGGTTCATTGACTGAACAGTCTACCATTCGTTGTTTACTGAAAGAGTTTATATTTTCCACACCATTGGTGACACTGTAATGAGGGTTTTGTACTGAGTGAATTCATATGCTCTGTCTTTATAAGTGATGTATATTTGGGGAAAAGTAAAGGTAGGCTGGAAACATTCTTTTCAAAACTACTTAGGACAGATGGAAAACAATTCTTTGAAAACATGAGAATCAGGGGATAAATGCAAAGCACATCAGAGAATTTTTCATGAACCTATTAGGAATAGTTCCTGGGTATCTATAGACTACTGTTGATGATGACCCCTTAACCTCCACATCTGGCCTACATCCCTACCAAAAAAGGTGAAAAAGTACAAGTCCCTTTAGAGGCCATTAGCCAAAAGTTTAGTCCTGCCCTCTGGAATAGTCATTTCCTGGACATTATTAATTTCTATGTCATCATGAGAGACGAGACAAACAAAAATTCCAAAGAAAATTCTTCTTAGTGGAATATTTATGCAGTTTTTACATTTCCCAAACAATCTTGAAGCATTCAGCATTACTGTTTAACTTGAGTCAATTATCCCATCTCATTATGCTTTATTGTACTTTTTTTTATATTACAAGTTTTTATAGATCATCTTCTTTCTCCCTCACCCACATTGTAGCCAGAGTTTTTACCTTAAAAGTTTCATTGATAGAGTGGAAAGTATAACGGGCATTCCTGAGAACTGGACCATGATCTTGCTCCTAACACTTACTAATTATTACTGTGCAAGTCACTTAAACTCTCTGAACCTCAGTTTCATTATCCATAACATGGGGTTAATTATACTTACCTCACAGGGTAGTTTTGCAGAACAAATGATAGAATACATATAACATATAATATATGTAAAATTGTGTGTGGTTTTTGTTGCCCATATAGATTTTATGTGTTTACATGGATCTTTTTACAGCTTTCAAAGGGAGGCAATAATAGGCATCTATAGTGTTCCCTTCTCCTCTGCCCTCTTCTCCAAGGGAGACTTTGATTATAGTCAGGAGGTTTGAGCCAAAGACTGGTCACTTTGTTCCCCTCAGAGAGAAGTACTGAGATAGAATTATATCTGTCTGTTCTCTTAAATATTAAAAAAAAGTCTAAAGGAAATAATTTTTACTTCAAGTTAAACTCCTGATTCATGTTTCTCAATAAAGAAGGACAGTTCCAAACTCTATATCTATATCTATATCTACTATCTATCTATCTATCTATCTATCTATCTATCTATCTATCTATCTATCTATCTATCTATATCCCCCCCTATATATATCTATATCCTCTCCCACTGAATTCCAGCTCCACAGAAACAATATAGGAAATAGCAAGTAAATTCTTTTAGACAAATCAATAGCAAAATGGCCATCAGAAGAAATATACATACAAGAATATACACCGGACAATACACATTGAATAAATTCTCCATTTGGGAGTGATATAACTCAGAGAGGGTAAGAGGGAGGGAAGGAGGAAGGTAGAGAAAGAGAGAGAGAGAGAGAGATCTAAGTTCCAGATCCCACTCAAGTACAATTTCTCAACATCTCCAGTATACCTGAGGATAGGGACATGACAGATTGCCAGTTCCTCTGGTGTCAATTTCTTCCCATAGTCTTTCTCCCTCTTCCATGACATGGAGAGAGGTTGGAATTGTGTATCTTCTCTCTTGACCTTTTAAGCCAGAATTTCTGGAATCTCTCATATCCCCCTCAAAAATTCTTCCTGCCCTGCAGTGAGTAATCAATATATACCAATGAGGAAAGAGTCCTATACAATTGGCTCTTTAATCCAAGGCTTCCATATAAATGTTAGCTATTATATTTAGTATATCTTTTAACAATGTCCCCATGTCTATTCCCTGAAAAATTTATACTATTTCTATATCTTATGTTTGAATTTCATCAGTGGTCTTGTTAATATACATATAAAACATCAAATCATATTTCAAGTCAAGAGAGAATTTATTAAGTACCTACTATGTATCAAGTACTATACTAAGTTCTAGGAATACAAAAGAAAACAAAAAAAAATTGCTGCTGCCCTCAAGGAACTCACAATGTAAGGGGGAAGATATGTTAAAACGTAGTCCAATTAACTGGACATCATCATAGAGGAAAGGCATTAGCACTAAGGGGAATTGAGAAGGGCTTCTCAGCAGAAGGCAAGGTCTTAGCTGGGACCTGAAGAAAGACAGACAAGCCAGTACTCAAAGCTGTGCAAGGAAAGTATTCCAGCCAGGGAGGACAGTCAGAGAAAATGACTAGAACCAGGAAATAGAGTGCCCTGTTAAAAAAAAATGGCTGTGTTAAGAAAAAGAGGGCTGTGTCACTGGACCATAAATTATATAGAGAGGGTGTAAGATATGAGAAGACTGGAAAGGCAGGAAGGGGATAGATTAGGAAGGACTTTAAAAGCCAAACAAATGACTGTATATTTGTGCTGGGAAGCACAGAGGAGAGAGGAAGAGGAGACATGATCAGATCTATGCTTTAGGGGAAAAAATACATTTGGGCAGCTAGAGGAGATTGGATTGGACTACAGAGAGATGTGAAGGAGGGAGACTAATTAGAAGGCTATTATAGTGGTCTAGACTAGAAGTAATAAGAGCCTGAACTAAGGTTGTAGGAGATCAAAGAGAACTTATAGGAGAGATATTAACAGAAAAGCAAAATTCAGAGATGGATTGGACATGTGGGGTGAGATAGAGTAAGTCAAAAATGATACTGAGGTTTCATGAATTTCTTCAACTTTAGGCCCTGTCACAGCCTTCAGAGTGAAAAAGATTGGATTTTTTTTAAAGCATGTTTAGGTTAAGACTAAAAATGTCCATCTGTTCTCACAAACTCTTTTTCGAACTTTTATATCACTACTCATGGCCCTATCATTGATCTAGTTTCAAAAGTTGATGGGTGTCATCTTTAACCTTTTGATCTCACTTATGCAGCATACATAGTTGATTACCACATTTTGGTGTTTCTTCCTCTACAAATAAAAATAAATGATTCCTTATGTGTATGTACCTCCAA
>CM053586.1:292041396-292060817 GCA_028646515.1 Pseudochirops corinnae | reverse complement strand
AAAGGAAGGCAACTCAAAATAGGTTAACAATCTTACTTTAATCAATCAAATGTATATCATTTACCTAGTTCAGGGGAAAAAATCAGCACGCTGAACTTCAGATAATGCAAACAGAATACAAACGCAAGTTACAAGCAGACAAAGAAACAGATCAGCAGACAGGCTTCCAGTTGTCTGACCATTACATCCATACCTAGTCAGTTACCAGAGAGGGAAGCACCAACATCTGGGTTTTTCAAAGCCAGGGGATTCAATGACTGCCCAGAGTCTCATTTGGCCAAATTACACAACTCTTTCCAAAGTGAGCACCAAAGCAAAAACTCACATCAGGGTATATATAGTCTTCTCCTGGATCAGAGAATGTGATCTCTCTCGACCCATTGCCCAATCATAAAATAATAAGATGTGGGCATTCTGAAGAACAATCCTCCCGCCGCAGGCTCCATTTGCCCATATTCAGCCTATT
The DNA here is from genome assembly GCA_028646515.1 of Pseudochirops corinnae. Taxonomy (NCBI): domain Eukaryota; kingdom Metazoa; phylum Chordata; class Mammalia; order Diprotodontia; family Pseudocheiridae; genus Pseudochirops; species Pseudochirops corinnae. The sequence continues at coordinate 292,060,351 of CM053586.1, read as the reverse complement.
AGGGGGCAGAGTATACTTTCAAATCAGGGAAGGTTCTTAGAGCCACTTAAGCCCATCAAACACCTAGGGGCAGGGAAGATTTTCAGATTCCCATAATAACAATAAATAGTACTAAAATACTGTAGTAACCTAGAGTTTAATAAACCCAAAGATCCAAGCTTTTAGTCATGAACTCACTGTAAAGTGATTTGACAGATAACATGAATAGGCCAATTTCTCACACTATATACCAATATACCATCAAAATATGTAAGTTATTTAGACCTAAATAGTGAAATCTTAAGTGAATCAGGGGTACACTAGGGGAAAAAAAAGTCTGTTAAATCTATGGATAAGAGAAGAGTTTATTACCAAATAAGAGATAGCATCACAAGAAGGAAAACTTATAATTTTGATTACATGAAATTTAAAAGATTTTGTACAAACAGAACCAATACATCCAAAATGAAAGGAAACAGGGAAGTGGGGAAAAATTTTTCAAAGCAAGTTTCTCTGATAAATGCTTCTTTTTTCCTCAGTATATAGAGATTGAGCCAAATTTATAAAAAAAAAAAAAAGAGCCATTCTCAAATTTATAAATGATCAGAGGGTATGAACATGTAGTTTTCAGAAGAAGAAATAAAAATTATTAATAGTCACATTTTTAAAAAATGCTCTATATCACTATCAATTAGAGAATGCACATTAAAACAACCCTGAGGCACCACCTCACATTTATCCAATTGGCTAACATGACAAAAAAAGAAAATGATAAATGCTGGAGGGAATGTGGGAAAATCAGTGCATTGATGCATTGCTGATAGAGTTGTGAACTGGTCCAACCATTCTGGAGAACAATTTGGAACTAGTGTTAAAGGATTATAAACTGTGTATACCTTTTGATCCAGCAATAATACTACTAGATCTGTATCTCAAAAAGATCAAGGAAAAGGGAAAAGAACCTTTATCTTTTGTGGTGGCAAAGAAATAACAATTGAGGGTATGCCTATCAATTAGAGAATTGATGAACACATGGTAGTATAAGATTGTGATGTATTACTATTGTGCTAGAAGACATTATTTGCAGAATGGTTTCAGAAAAAAAAGGAAAGATTTACATGAGGTGACAACAAAGCAGAACAAGGAGAACGTTGCACAACAAAATTGTAACAATGATCAACTATGAAAGATTTAGCTATTCTGATCAAGACAATGATTCAAAATAGTTCCAAAGGACAATGATGAAAAATGCTATCCACCTCCAGAAAGACAACTGATGAACCAGAAATGCAAATTGAAACATACTTTTTTCTTTTTTTTATCTTGTAATGTGACACTATTGAAATATATTTTTATGACTTCACATTAATAATTGATATCATACTATTTGCCTTCTCAATAAGTTGAGAAGAGGTAGGAGGGGAAAAGACAATTTAGAACTATTTTTAAATGGATGTTAAAAATTAATAAATAAATAATTTTAAAAACAAACAGCAAATTCATCTAGGAAAGCAAATTCTATTAACTTCCCCATTTTATAGATAAGAAAGCTTAAGCAATTAGGAAGTAGATGACAAGGTCATTATAATACAGCTAAAAAATGTCTGAGGTCAGTTTTGACCTCAGTTTCTTCCTGATTTGAGGTTCTGTGCTCTCTATCCACTTTGTAACCTAGCTGCATGTGTGTGTGTGTGTGTGTGTGTGTGTGTGTGTGTGTGTGTGTGTGTGTGTGTGTAAGTAATGGAATCATTTCCATGAAATGGAGAATGATAAAATATGTTTATATACTAATATGTTTAGATAGCATATCTGCCTTACAGTTTGTAGGGTGTGTTTTTCACTTTAATTTTGTAATGAAAAGGGATTCAGTTAGTACTGATTACTTTGATTTATTTTTAGTTTGATTATAGGATTATGCTCCCTTCCCTTAAGTCTAGGTTATTATGGATTTAGTGGATAGATAGATTGATAAGACTTTATCTTTTAGTAATAGATAATTTGTATTAAGACATATACCTTAGTAGGAATAAAGTAATATGATTTTAAGACTTCTTTGAAAAGCTAAGTTCCCCTTTCTAGCAGATAGAGAGGCTGACTAAATGCTAAATTCTCCTTTCTGGAAGCTGGAGAAAGAATAGTTGATTAAAGGTTAAATTCCTCTTTCTAGACTTAGTGGATAAGCTCTTTTTTTTTTTTTTTCTTGAGTGTTAGGTTAAGTCTTGGTTGAATAATGGAATCAGCAGGTGAAAGATGGATGGGGAGTGACTACTAACTACAAACCATAAGTTCCACTTTAAAATGAGCTTTCTGCTTACAAAGGCATCACCTGTAAGGCAAAGACTTCTGGAGTAATCTTACTTTGATAACTAGATGTTGCCAATAGTTAAGAAAGTCTGGGAAGAGCTTGTCAGAAGATCTGTCTTTTCTAGTTGAATTATATTCAATTATTATTTTTATCAATTATTTTTATATTCCTCTTCTCTATTATAAAAATAAGCTCGGTGAACCAATTTTTTTGTCATTAATTGCTGAGGAATTAGATGACCTGATTTAATGGTAACTTGCTAGCCTATTAAATAATTTTCATTCAAAAATAGTTAGCTTTAGAGTTTTTCTTATTTCAGATAATTAATTTTAAAAGTAGGTACAATCCCTAGGACACCATTCTTATGGGAATAAATACATATTAGAATGAAATACTAGCTGTAGCAATGAAATGAGAAAAATAAATTAAGGGAATAAATATTGGTAAATAAGAAAAAATCTCTGCTGTTGGATGATGCTGTGTTTACTTGGAAAAATCTATAGAAATAACAAAAATAATTGTGATTATAGTTTAACTAGGGTAGCAAGCTAAAAAAAATAGTCTCTCAAATAATAATATTTGTAACTGATGATAAAACAGAAAAATAGAAATATTTCAAAATAAATTTAAAATGCATTGCATATTCATTTTAATCTGTTAAAATCATTGAATTTATATAAATATTTTTTCACAGATATAAAGGAATAGCTAAATAACTTAAAAGATGCTTGAGGTTCATGGCTGAGCCATTCCAATATAACAAAAATTATGAAACAGACAAATTAATCTACAGATTCAATCTTATACTAATCGAATTCCCAAAGAAATGCAGTATAGATTTAAAACAATAATTCATATTGAGGAGGCAAAGGCAATTGTATTAAGGAGAAAAAGAAAGACACGTACCTACAGAGATAGACAAAGAAACAAAGAGAGACACAGAAAGACAGTATGACCAAGAGACAGAGAGAAAGAGAAAAGAATTAAAGACCATATCACATCTCTTGTCACTGTTAGTGACAAGTTAGTGGAGAACGTATTTATAACCAGCTAAGAAATAGAACAAATGACTATAGGAAAATAAATTTACAAATCAACTTCATTCTAAAATTACAGCCAATTTATTCCATATTCATCTATGTACATAGTTCTTTGCCTGTTGTCTTCCATATTCGAATGTGAGGTTCTTGAGGACAGGGATTCTCCCTTGTTTTTTAAGTTTTATTTGTATTCACATGGTATAGCATAATGCCTGGCACAAAGTAAACATTTGTTATTGTTGTTGCTGTCCTTGCTGCTGCTGAGAATCTGATTGGAGGCAAAACATCTTTTCTAACTACCAAGAAATAGCCACATTTGCCAATCTATGAGTTTGAGTAACTCCCAATATATAGTGGCTGAATATCTGAAGAAAAAAAAAATGCAAACAACGAACAACCACCAGAAAAGTATTAAAAATTACAAATAATTAGAAAAATGCAATAAAACATGGAATGATTGCCTCCCTGGACTTTAATACTCTCTTAATGTAGTCTAGTGTCAGGGTGTGACAAAGACATGGCCCCCAGTCTCTCAGAGACAAGCATGCTATTCAAGACCCCTTCAGATCTTTAGGGCATTCTGAGTTTTTGGAGGTATATCTTTTCTCCACTATTGACTCAAATCCTCACCAGTTGTGTTGCCCCCTGTTAGGCAGCTATGACTAGTACGCAAATTCCATTTAACCATTTAATACCAGGTAACTTTTTTAAAGTGTTATTTACTCCATAGACATAGGAACAAACATGAAAATACTCCTCCAACATTTCAAGATCATGTTATGGGAATATGAAGATCTTCTCTGCCCCTAGGCCCTTAAGTGACTCTGAGAACCTTCCCTGATTTGAAACTATACTCTGACCCGCTAATACGCTGAATGTGGTCACATCGAGCCTGTGGCTGGAAACTTGTTTTTCAGGAATGCCCACACCTTATTACTTTGTGATTGGGCAGTGGGTGAAGAGGGTTGTGACATTCTCTAATCCAGGAGAAGGCTATATATACCCTGATGGGAGTTTTTACTTTGTGGCTCACTTTGGGAAGAGTTGCATAATTTGGCCAGATGAGACTCTGGGCAGCCATTGAGCCCCACAGCTTTGAAATCCCAGATGTTGGTGCTTCCCTCTCTGGTAACTAACTAGGTATGGATGTAATCGTCAGATAGCTGGAAGCCCTTTCTGCAGATCTATTTCTCTGTCTGCTAAAAACTTCTGCTTGTAACTTCTGTTTGTATTCTCTGAAGTTCAGGGTGCTGACTTTTTCCCCTGAAGTAGGTAAATGATGTATGTTTGATTAAAGTAAGATTGTTAACCCATTTTGAGTTGCTTTAGAAAAGGAGATCTAAGAACCTGTGCAATCAGCCATCCTGGGTATGCTACTGTGCTTGCTGATACAGGCCAATAATCCCTTTAAACCATCTTGGTCTGAACAGGGAGCTGGAAGGAAATTAGGTTTATAAATTTAACTCAGTTCATATATAACATTGGTCACACCAACTTCACACCCAACTTCATAGCACAACAACCAGATAAAGACTTTTTTCTGCTGTTAACTTTGAGTGCCTTAAAGATCCCAAAGTTCACTCTAGAAAATTGTTCCTTGCTCCTGGGGTCATGAATTAGATTGGTTATAAAACTTGACCTGGATTATCACTCTGATTCCTGTTTCTTGGTCTTTCTAAGTTGGTGACTCTACCTCCTGCACTTAGAATTCAAAGAAAAAAGAAAAAAGACCAAGGAATTCTCAATTCTTGGGGAGGAGGAGGTCCACATATGTCCCCCAAGAGGCAAATTTCCACAGTTCTTCCCTGTGTAGCATAGTGTTTCATCAGTTGTCTCCACAACACCAGATTGCAGCTGAAGACAATGTGGCATAGAATGGAAAAGAGGAAGTAGTAGAAACTGAGACTTTTCTGACTATGTCCAAAGCCATTCAGAGAACCTCCCCTCCACCAGACCGCTAACTAAAGAGAATGAGCTGCCAAATGTAAGCAACAGGCACTAGTCTCTCCAAGGACTTTCTCTTACATAATTTTTTGGGAAGCATGGCCCCAGACTATTCACATAGAAAGACTACATTCGAAGTGATCTGAGCAAAAGCCAGACCCCCCACTTCATTATAGTTTTAGGCAGCCATATCACAATGTTGACTCACATTGTGTTTACACTTCACTAAATGCCCAAGAACTCAGAATGTCAGAATTTAAAAGATGGAAGGAACCACTATTACAAATTGTTATCTATACATGCTCTTTCATTACATGTACTTTTAAATTTGATTTGTTTAAAGCCAACTTCATGATTTTTTAATTATCCTAATTAAATTTCAGCTACTAAAATTCTATCCAATGAAACAACCTTTCAACATCTTTTTGAAACCCCTCTGTCATCCACTGAATTAATTATCTTTGTGTTAATTTTGAATCTTTACTATAAGGAAACAATTGTCAAAAAAGGAGAAAAATATCTTTATAGACATACGAATAGCAATACAATTTATAATAGCAAAAGTTTACAAACAAATTTTGCATTCAATGACTGGGAAATAGCAAAATATATTGTGGACTAAGAATATGATTGGGACATTGTAATCCCACAAGGAATGATGTATTTTCTGAATTCAAAGAAATATGGGAAGATTTGTGCAGAATAAGATATTGTATAGAAAATAGACAAAGTATGCAAAAACTACAACTAAATAAAATAATTTTAAGAATCAACAAAACCTAGAAAAAACAATAATGTAAACCATTACTACTAAATTATTGAAGTTAAAGTACAAAACCATCCTTTATGTTAAACAAATGGTAAACTACCAGTGTCTAAGGGTGCATGTACCATCAATCTCAATCATTTAATGTTGCTTTGTTTTCCTGTTTTCGGGGACTCTACATTGTAATAGGAAGAATGTAAAAATTAATTATGCAGAGTTCATTGTGACAAGACTAAATTTATCAAATACCAAAAAACAAAACAAAACACTATTTCCTGAATAGTTGGATTATAGTTTTATATTATGGACATACCAAATTGAAAAAAGCGGAAAACAACTTTCTTGTTAATTCCAGAAGTCTCTGTTTTATACCTTACAAACATGGGAGGAGAAAAGTTGCTAGCATTATTTTTGGTTTAGTTCAGGTTCATGAAAGTAGCAAGCATGTAGAAAATAAATCACAATCTTCTTTCCCACCAGTTTAATACATCTCATAATTTTATGAACTAGAAAACATTCTCACAATGACCATTTTTAGGATGAGTAACCCACATGTAAAATCTAATCCATATAAAAAGTGGAGGTTTGGGGAATCAGATGAACTTACCACATAAGGCATTTTTGTTTGGGTGACTGTTTAGGAATTTTTCTACTTTTTGTTTTTGTTTTGGAAAGTAATTCTCTTTATCTAACATAGCCTACAGTGGCAACTGCAATGGCAACTTACAATCTCAAAACCCACTGTAGTTCAACAGAAAAACTCTTATCTCCTCAATTCATTTGGCACCTGGCCCTTGCCTATTCACTCCTCCTTAGATAGCATGGCACTTCCTGACTCGTGGAGACTCAGTATATTGGTGCCAGACTTAGTTTGGACAACTAATTGGCTTAGACCTAGAGCAGCTTAGAATTGCCAAGCTCAATGAATCCATGAACTCTCACTTCCCCAATTCTAAAAATAACAGATGTACGCGACCATGGTTGGGTAGGAAGTTTTCATAAAGGCAAGAGTACCTGCTTACAACTTTAGCCCAAGATTTTGTTCATTTGGTCTTTAATTTCTAAAGTAAAATATATTTAACAAATCTAGCTTGTTATGCTCATCTAGAACTCCAGGAAATTCTCCAAGTATACTTTAGGTCATTTTTCCTTTTCACCTCAGCATAAGCTAAAAGGAAATATACTCACACTATAGGTTATAAAATATGACTTAAAGAGACACATTCTTCAAACCCTTACACAACCACACTCCACTCAGGTAAAAAGTCAGCTTCTTTCTAAGAAGAAACCATCCCCATTAAAAGTTTACTCCAAAACTTCCTGCTCCCTGTATTTGGTGCCTACATTAAGGGAACTGCTCCCTGGGCCCTGCAGTCAGCATCTCAGTGAGGAGAGGAAGGAATTGCATCACCAGTATTCATTACAACTCTTGTGTGGCCCACTAGCATCTGAACTCATGATGTAAATTCATGTTGCTTCTAAGGCAAAATTTCCTATACACACATTCATGGTTTTACCGTAGCCAGCAGTTTTTAGGCTTTCAAACCAGAACTAGGGATATCTGGCAAAGAAATACATAGAAGGTACTGAGGTATGGGATGAGAGGGAAGTTCTCCTTCCAGGTTGCATTTTCTCTTGTGTATGCCTCCCTGGATCTTATCAGGCATAATTTTTTAAAACCCTGTTCAGCACAATTAACAATAGTCATACCTCTTTAAAGTAACAGCTATTTCTTTCTAATCATCTTATATCTAGTCACCAGAATGTATAGTTCTGGGCAGAAACTAGGACTTTTGAAGAAAGACACCATTCTGCAAAATTAAGGTCTACATTGATATTAAGGCTACTTCCTAAAAATACATAAAACTGATTCAGCCAACTTGACTTGAATCGACTTTAAATGAACGAGATTAGAGTATCTATAACATGGCATGAAATAAAAGCATTGAGAGTATCTGTGATGACTAACTTTGATAAACTGGCCTCTTCTCAGCAATGCAAAGGTATAAGACAATTCCAAAAGGCTCATGCTGGAAAAAGCTATCCACATTCAGACATAGAATTACAGAGTCTGAATGCAGATTGAAGCAAACTGCTTGCTCTCTCCCTTTTTTGCTTTGTTTTGTTTTGTTTCTTCTTCCTTGTTGTTCCATTGGTTATAAGTTTTCTTTACAACTTGACTAATGTTTAATGTAAAGGTATTTTCAGAACCTATATCAGATTGCATGCTGCCATGGGTGGGAGAGTGGGGAAGAGATGGAGGGAGAGAAAATTTGGAACTCAAACACTTGTGCAACTGAATGTTATTAACTAAAAGTAAATAAATTTAAAAGGAAAAAAAAGCATTGAGAAAAAAATGTACTAGGGTAGAATGAATACCAGAAGAAGAATTAAAAAGGCCCATATTCTAATTTTGGCAATTTCTATTCACTAGCCCTATGATCTTGAACAAAACATTTAACCCTTTCAAGTCTATGTATTAAGTTTCAAACATGTAAAGTGAGAAGGCTAATAAGACCTATTAGGCAAAATGCTTATTATGGCTATCATTTGAAAATATGTATTTCTAATGTGAATTAATGTATAAGTTAAAAATATCTTTAAAATTATAAATCACTCTTAAAAATGTAAAGCAATTATAATTCTTTTGAAGAGACCATTCAGATTTTCAATGGAATTAACATTCATTTTAATATTAATGCATATGGAGCATTTGAGAGATTATGATAATGATAAGATAGGTAAGATAAGTTGCATCTGGTTTATGTCTGCTAAATGGGCTATCATGGAGATTGAGGAGGTCACCTCTAGTATCCTAACAGACATTATGAGGGCCTTTCAATTCTTTTATTATTTTCTTTATGTTACTTTGAATCAACAAAAATATGTGCATATGTATAAGTACATATACTATATGTGTACGTATATAAATCTGTACACATATAGGATGTGTGTGTATACATACATACATACATACATATATATATATTATTCTGTTTTGTTCCTTCATTATTTTCTGGATTTTCTTTTTTGTATTGAGTCTTTTTTATTGAATATTTCTATTATAAAAATTTCTTTTTCACTCATATTTTATTTTTCCAAAACAACCTACAAAGTAGAGAGAGAAAAGGTAAAATTATGTACTTGGTTATGCTGTCTCACAAAGCTGTACCTCCATGAGAACATGTAAATTATATTTCTACATATTAATGGCTGTGGAAAACCACAGAAGAATGTATGAATTTCCCCAAATCATCTTTCTCTCTCTTAGTCTGCATCATATGAAGACTATATATAGATACAGATATATAGTAATTGCTGCTACTGTTTCAAACACTTTGGAGAAAGTTTTTCTTTAATAAAGTCTCAGATGTGGTTACTCAGCCATACCTATGACCATACTTAACAACCATGCATAACTCCCCTGCTTACTAACCTATAGTAGCTCCCTATTGCTGCTAGGTTTTTAAAATTTTAACAAGTCAACAATTTTGTGATCTTGTTGATTTGTTTTACAATGCACAACACTGAAATATGTTTACCTCTCATCTTCTGTGAACCTTTTCACTGTCTTCACATAAATATAAGATAGGAAGTCAATCTCAGATTTTGGGGGCCCTTTCTCTGTATATTTGTATATGGTGGAAATAGCAATGGAGCACATGGACTCTATCTATTTTACCTCATTCTTACTTTATGAAAAGCCAACCTTCCTCTTTAGGTACACACTTCCCCGATATGCTTATTAAATAATTTTCCTACACTATTCTTCATTTGTGACATACTTATGGACTGCTCACAACCACAATGTACTCTCAATTTTATTTCATCAGAGAACAGTACAATATCAATGTGCCTTAATTTCAGAAAGTAGCTTAGGATCCATAAAGGCATTATGTGAAACACAAAGATAATTCAGCCTTCTTCCTTTTCCTTTTCAATCCTGATTCCATCTCCTTGTTTATTTTCACTGTCTGCATAATACACACACACACACACACACACACACACACACACACACATAAACACAGTTGTATATGTGTGTGTATGTATGTATGAATGGATTAATGTTGTAGGTTGTCCATCCAATAGTATATCATATTCTAAATTGGGCATTCAGTTAATATACAATTATTAAGCACCTTCTATGTGCCAGGAATTGTACTAAATGTTGGGGATATAAGAAAGGACAAAAGGTATTCATCTTCTTGCCCTTGTCCATGTGACTATTTAGTTTGAATTCTTTTGAATGATGGGCTACAATTAGCAAATATCTACCCCTACCTATGGAAACTCTGCACTGGGAATAGTATGTTAAATTTTTGGCCTCATTAATTTGAAATTTCATGTTAAACTTTAAGAATAACAGAGATGGTTGATTATTATGATATGAAGCCCAATAGATCTCACTGTACTTAGCAATTTAAAAGCACAATTTGTATTTCTTTGAATTTCACTGATTTCTTGTGTGTGTGTATGTGTGTGTGTGTGTATATGTATGGTGTATTTTCTTATCAACAGACTTAATCAAAGGCAACTTGAAACACATAGCATGAAAAGATAAAAGTGTTCATTACATCTGACCTTTGTGTAATTTCATATCACCATCACGATTTCTCCCAAGAGCTCTAACTATTTAATTAGTAGTAAAAAGAGATAAAGGGCAATCAGTTGCCTGCTAATAACATGAGGTCAAAATTTAAGGCAAATTAGACAAGGATCATCAATTAAAACTTGGAAACTACTAAGACATCCAAAGTGGGACAATAGATAAGAAATGTATCCTTAGAAATAAGCATGCTTTGAAAAATGCCAACCTTTTCAAAGTACTGAGATTGTGTGCTGTTTGGAAGCATTAATGGAAATAGTAGGTCAGCTTCCTAAGAATATTGTCCATAGCCATCAAGACACTGATTGTTAATTTTAAGAATCAAGCTATGATTGTACATAGGTCCAATAAAACATTTTTTTTCTCCTTAAAACCTTTAAACTAGAAATCCTCATTGAAGTCATGCTCCAATATTTCACCATGTATTGAAAATGATCTGGGTTTCTTAAGGCCATGGCAAAACAAAGCATGCTCTGGAGGGTCCTATCAAGTTGTAAAATTCCACATATAAACACACAAATAAAATCTATTATATGTTGTTTGTGAACCATTCTAGAAAAATTCAGAGAGGCTTATCCCCAGAAATTTGACCACTGTACTGAGTTATTTTGTTTGATTTAAATTGAAATCCAGAGTAATTCCCGGAGACTATTTATTAGATTTTTAAATTAGGAAAGTATAAATCTTCATCCATGTAGGGAGAACCTATACCAGCAAAACTGCAGGTCTTTTCAAGTATTACAGTATTATGTATTAAATAAAATAGGGTAGGGCCCATAAGGATACCGTACTTCACTGATAATACAAAATAATCACATATGGGCCAATAGTGAACAGTATCAAACAATATATAATTAACTCTCTATTTAGATATTCTGTTTTCCAGTATAGACTCTACATGCTATGGCAGTTGAGAAAAAGTCACCATGCAGTACCACAGCAGTCATAAAACTTCATGGAGGGTTTGAGCTGCACCTTTTAAAACCACATGGCATAGTTAAATAGGAAAGAAGTCATTCTGTGTGAGGGAAACAATGTGACCAAAGACATGGAATTATTAATAAATGTGTTAAATGACTTGAACAGGAATTTCATAGCAGGTTACAAGTTGAGAATGTAAGGATTAGTCACCAAATTCATTTAATGACCTATAAGGCATCTACGTGGCACAGTGGATAGAGTACCAGGCCTGGAGATAGAAGATTCATCATCATGAAGTCAGATCTGCCCTCAGACACTTATTAGCTGTGTGATCCTGGGCAAGTTGCTTACCCATGTTTGTTTCAGTTTCATCATCTATAAAATGACCTGGAATAGCAAACTACTCCAATAACTTTGCCAAAAAAATCCCAAATGGGGTCATGAAGAGTTGGACATGAATAAAAATGACTGAGCAACAATAGCAACAACAAGGCACTGACATGATCTTAAGGGAAATGAATAAATGAGATATTTCAAAAAGGAGTGATAGAAGGAAGTATCCAAAAGAAGAACAAGAGAAAGGAGAAAATGATATTTTCATACATGTGATTTTTTTCTTTAATACATATTTTATTGATGTCTTTTATTTTTATGTAGCCTAGAGTTCCCTATGTAACTTTCTCTCTCCTCCTTCCAGAATTATCCTTTCTTAGCATATATATATATTTATATATATATATATGTATGTATGTATGTATGTATACATTATACACAAACACACACATATATAAGGAAAAGAATAGGGAATGACTCAACAAGTTGTGATTGTGATGGAATACATTGTGCTGTAAGAAATTATGGAGGGTGTGCTTTTAGAAAAGGAAGACATATGAATTGACACAAAGTGAAGTGAACAGAACCAGACCATTGTATACAATAGTAACAGTATTGTAACTATAATCAACTAAAGACTTAGCTACTTTGATCAACACAATGATTCATGACAATTCCAAAAGATTTCTGATGAAAAATGCTACCTACTTCCTGGGAGAGAACTAGCTCTGAATGCAGATTGAAACATTTTTTTCATTTTCTTAACATTTCTTGCTTCTTTTTATAGCATGGCTAATATAGAAAATATACTTTGCATAATATAATAGGTATCATATTGCTTTCTCTCTCAATTGGCAGGGGAGAGACTAATGGGAAGAAGAAAATTTGGAAATTAAAAATTAAAAAATGAATGTTAAGAATGAATACATATAAAATAAAAAATAATATAAAAAAAAGAAAAAGGGAAACGAAGGAAACATTAGTAAAAACTGACCACTTCAAAAAAGTCTGACATTAAATGCAATGTTTTATTTCCAGGAAAACTAACTACCACAGAAGAGGCTGACTGTGTACAGTAACATTCTATACACTCAAGTACCATAATTCGTTTAGCCATTCCTTGATTGAGGAGAATCTACTGAGTTTTAAGTAATTTGCTACTACAAATAATAGTCCTGCAATATTTTTCAAAGTAACAAAATAAACTATTCCTTGCTTGTTAAACCCCAAGAAATTTACATGATACCCTAAAGGGAGAGTGTTGGATTTAGAACCTGAGGACATGAGTTCAAATCCTAGCCATGTCACTTTATACCTCTGTGACCTGGCATAAGTCATTTAATCTCTTAATTTCCAAATCTATAAATTGAGGAATTTGAATACAATAATCTCTAAGTTCCTTTCTGAAGAAAAATTTATGAATCTTTGAAATATGTTTTTAATGCTGAAAAAAGGACAGAAAAAAATCACAAATAAGCAGGACAGCTTTGAAAGTTTACCTGCTTACATGCTTTGAAAGTTTACATGAACGCTTACATGTCAAATTCATTATATACTTTAAAAAATAAATGAAAGCTATATCTAATATTCATTCTTAATTTCACATATAGTTCTCTTTTTCTAATCTACCACTATGGAAGGAAGGAAAGAAGGAAAGAAGGAAGGAATGAAGGAAGGAAAGAAGGAAGGAAGGAAGGAAGGAAGGAAAAAAGGAAGGAAAGAAGGAGAGAAAGAAGGAAGGAAGGAAGGAAGGAAGGAAGGAAGGAAGGGAGGGAGGGAGGCAGGGAGGGAGGAAAGATATAGACAGATAGATGGTTAACCCTCACCCTCAGTACTGTTAGCTAGGCTAGTTCTTAGAATTACAGACAACTACTAGTCTACTACTAGAATTATAATCAAAGTCTTTTCTGTTTAGTAGGACTTGTCAGAGCTCGCTCTTCACTGGTGCCAGAGACAGAAAGGAAATAAAATCCAAAGAGACTTAAAAGGGAGAACTTCTTGACAAAAAAGCAATTTGAAAGCAGAGACAAGCAGGGAGCCTCTCTGTCCCTGTCAGTGAAATGCAAAACAGTACCTAAGTAATTGGGCCTGTGGAGATGAGTAGCTGAGTCAAATTGAAAATCACCTCAATTTAGATCAAGGCACAGGCAAAGCAGACACAAAATTATTTACACAGTTTCAGAATTTGAAGGAATCTTAGGGACCAATCTATATCCTTAAAATCGATTCCAATACAACACATTGGACAAACAGTTCTTCTCCAGTTAGGGAATAACCATTTCTACCTCCTGGGCAATCCGTGCTTCTTTTGGATACTGCTTATTTTTAGGAAGTTTTCTTTACATCAAGATTGAATCCTCATCTTTTAAACACCCAAGCAACCCTCCTAGATTTCTTCTCCAGGGACAATAGTAAAATTTGAACCCTCTTCTACATGACAATGTTTCAAATACTTTAATACAATGAACTTGTCCCCTTGGCTTCTTTTTCTCTACTTTAAATATTCCTAAATTCACCTGAACCTAATGTAGCATGAACACAGTATCCTTTTCCATCCTGGTTGGGCCCCTTTGTATACTCCCCTGTTTATTAACACCCTTCTTCACCAAGAACTGAATATAGTAATATAGATGCAGTCTGGTTAGAACAGTCTATCCCTTCCCTATTACTGGAAACTGCATTTTTCAAAAATAGTGAGGTGGCATCATGGATAAAGCACCTGACTCTTGAGTCAGGAAGATCTGAATTCAAATAAAGCCTGAAATACTTACTAATTGTATGACCTTGGGCAAGTCACTTAACCTCTGTTTCTTCAGTTTCCTCAACTGTAAAATAAGGGCGATAATAGCACTTACCTCCCAGGGTGGTTATGAAGATCAAATGACGTATTTGTTGTTGTTGTTTATCCTTCATTCTCAAAGAGGATCAATGACACCATGAGAATAATGTCTTGACCTACTTGCAAATTGAATTTAAGTGACTCAAGCTGTGCAGTCATCAGCTTTACTCTATCCCACAATCATTGAAATCCAGTGGCAAGACAAAAGTCAAGAGAACTGGCAATGGCCCAGGAAAGTGAATGACCTTGGTCTTTCTAAATGTTGGCTTTTCTTGAATGGCCAATAATGGAGATATTCGTAAAGCACTTAGCTAAGCAGCTGCTTAAGAAATCCTTGTTTTGGGACAGCTAATTGGTGCAGTGAATAGAGCACCAGCCCTGGAGTCAGGAGGATCTGAATTCAAATCCAGTCTCAGACACTTAACACAACACTAGCTGTGTGACCTTGGGCAAGTCAATTAACCTCAATTGTCCTACCTTTCCTCCTCCAAAAAGCAAATCAAAACAAAAAAATCCTTGTTTCTTTCCCTAATGCAGTCCAAGATTATATTAGCTTTTTCTGTTACTAGTCAGTCATTCAAAGAATCAGTCAATCGATAAATCAACACTTGGATGAGTGCTTATAATAGGCCAAGCATTGATGATTGCTTATTTTTACTAAGGCTTCAAATATAAGTAAAATGGAAGAAAGTCCTTCTTCTTAAGTTCACATTCTAATGCAGGAAGACAATACATAAAAGGGAACTAAGAAGATAAGAGGATAAAGGAGACATAGTACCAGACAAGGGCATGGTGTCAAAGTCAAACAAATCAAAAGCATAGCAGAGAGAAGAATACAGCATGACTAATTTGGAACCATTCATAAAATATATTTCCACAGAAGGGAATCACAGATGGGTAAAGTAGGGTATCATGGTGGAGCCATGTGCAGAGTAAAACAGTCTAAGGAACATAGGGAAGTTTCATGCTGGGTCACAGTGATGAATTTGAAAAGAAAAAAATATGAGATTAAATGCAGAGGCAAAATTAAAGTGTAAACTAGAATGGAAAAAAATAATAAAATATACTTAAGGAAGAGTTATTTTAAAATTTCAAATGTGATAAATTCATAATATAGGTTGTAAGGCACATTGTTCCTTTTTGACAATAGGGAAAACCATATAGATAGATGGTTGAGTATTAATGACTAATTCTTTCTTAAGGTGTGAAAAGAAATTTCAAGAACTTAAACAAGTAAGTAGTGTTAAGTTGTAAGGACATTGAGGTCACTGGTTTTCTTTTTTTTTTTTTTTTTTTTTTTTTTACCTAGCATCAGTTCAAGCTTATCTTTTGTCGTTTTTAGAGTGACAGGATGATTTTGATGGTATTAACTTTTGCCTTATTACTATCTGATCCTTGGTGTATCATTTTGCTAAAGTGTAACACTTATTACCTGCTCAAGTCACCAAAGCAGATTAAATGCTCTTGGAGTCAAGTTCCTCCATATGCTAACGAAAATAACAACAGTAATAATTTACCATCTACAATCCTTTATAGTTACTAAGTATTTTATATGCAGCACCTTATTATAAATAAAAACAAGAGTCATGTTGTTCAACAACAGTAAAAAGCCCAGAGTAATAAGATCCAAGGAACATAGTTCATATTTCCATTCTGAGTCATGGGGGAGGAAGAGAGTGTGGTGGTGGCATTTATATTGAGTGCCTGGGGGCCTAAAGAAAGTAATCTCACCACACATGCTAAGAGTAACCACTCTCTCCTTCCTTCAGGAACATAAGAAAAACATCAGCATCTTTTCCTGATGTTAGAATTTGAGGGGAGAAAGGCAAGGTTGGAAATCAGCATTTATATTGTGCCTTACTATGTGACAAGTATATATCCTTAACAAATATCTCATATGCTTTTCATAGCAGCCCTGTGAGTTAGGTGATGTGATTATTCCCATTTTACAGAGGAGGAACAAAGATTTTAAGTGACTTACCCAGAGTCATACTGCTTTTAAGTGTGTGACTGGATGGGACAAGAAGGGGAGTAGTGTTGAAGGATTATTGGGTGTTGAAGACATCAGAGAAAGTTTCATAAAAGAAGTTGTGCTGGAGCGGCATTCTCTCACACTACAATCTGTTCCTCACAGTTGACCATCTATCTCCCATCTCTGTGCCTTTGTCCTAGTTGTCGCCAGGTCTAGAAAACATATCTTCTTCACCTCCATGAAGGGAACATTATTCCCTTTCACAAGCTCTATGTTCTAGTCAAATTGGATACTCACTCCTTTTCTTGCCCTACCCTCTTTCATCTCTGAACCTTTGTTCATGATATGTCCCATTTTGTCATTTCTCCTCGGCCACTTAGGAAGAACTTTTCCCTGAAACTTTCCCTATTCCCATCACCATCCTCCATACTATCCCCATTCCTCTCTATAAGTATCTTTTCCTCCCCCATTTCTCCTATAACTTTAACTTCTCTATTGCATATTATTTCTATTCTGACATGAAACTGGGCATGTTTCATGAATTGTCATATGCATGTAAGGACATATATCTTATTCTTGTCATTTAATTATAAGCTATTTGAGACCAAGTATTCTGTTTCATTGAATCTTTGTAGTCCCATTGATTGAGACAGAGGAGATGTTTAGTAACTGTTAAATTTAACTATTCAATTCAATTGAAGTCAATTAAATAAGGTGACATCTCAATACTATTTTAATGATGTTTATGGAATATATTTTGTTTAACTACATGTCATACATGAGATCTTCCTCATGTAACATCAGATTTAAGAAAGTGATGAAGAGCATATTAGTAATGAAGATTCTTAAACATTTACCAGAACACCCTGGATATGAGACCTGAGTTGGGTGAATGAATGAATAAAAATTATTTATTAGATATTCACTCTATACTAAACATTATACTATGCACTGGAGATACAAATTAAAAAAAACTATCTTTGCATTCAAAAAGTCTGCATTCTAGAAAAAAAAAAAAGAACAAAATAAAAAGTGCATTGCAGAGAACCAAAGAAAACTTATACAAAGATGCAAAGAAAAGATGGACAGCCCAGAACACAATATGTAGTATTTATTATATAGGCTTTCTTGAAATGGACATTTATTGTATAATTTGGATCCTCTCATGTTCTGCTGTGTAAAGGACAATACTTTTTTCCTTTTACTTTGCATTTAATTTTGTATTATGTTTCTTTTTCTTTTCTTATTGTGGATTTAAGTTTAAAATACATTTTTTTCTTTAAAAAAGTTTACATTGTGATAAAGAGAGATACCACCTAGAGAATAGTGACATCTGGAAAGAGAGTTTTAGCCTGGGGTGTTCAATAGGAAAGGAAGGGGTTCCCCCCCCCCCCCACAAAGCAGGTTAATTGGAATATCCCTTCTTGAAGCAATGTCTAAACACTGAGTTCTCACCAATCTAAATAGCGTGGCCCTTTAAAGACAGTTAGACATGTGGATAGAACAGTGTAATTGGGGCATAGATAGGGCAACATAGCAGAGAGATGACAGTTAAGCATGGCAAGGTGGCTAGAGTCAGCAACACTTGGTGAGCTCTCACCAGTAAGGAGAACAATTTGAAAGCCAGGTCAAATCAGATGCCACACTGACTGTGGGTTACTGAGGTTCCAGTTGCTGGGATATAATTCATGAGGAAATAAAGCTACTAATAGCTGAATATTAAATTTAGAGATATGCAACCTCTATTTATCTTCAACCTATCGTTTTACTGCCCCAGAAACAAAACAGTTAGAGAGTATTGCTTAAACATACATGCACACATGTATAGGACACACACAGAAAAAAGATAAAAACACATGAATTTACCAGTAACATTTTAAAAAGCAACATAAGTGTTTTTTTTAAAGCTATCTTATGTTGCATTAAAATGGTGTTATACGGAAGGTCATAAATGCAAGTTTAATAAGTAGTTATCATTTTCACTTTAGAATAGTCAAAATATTCCATTTCATCACCATTACCTTCTTTATTTCGCATTTCTTGAAAATACATTGTATACTTAACAGCCATTTTATGTAAACAAGTAAAATATTCAAGTCTAGAAAAACATCTATGCTATATACTAATAGCAAAAGATTCCTGTTTTAACAATATTCACATTGAGAACAACATTTTTTCTACCTTCAGTTTTCACATATCCATGTCTCTGGTATAAGTAAATGTTGTTTAGTTAGCTATTTAATTACT
>CM053586.1:292011139-292040896 GCA_028646515.1 Pseudochirops corinnae | reverse complement strand
AGGAAAGGAAAAAGTGCTACAAGCAACCAGAAAGAAACAATTCAAATATCATGAAGCCACAATCAGGATTACACAAGATTTAGCAGCTTCTATACTAGAGAGTCAGAGGGCTTGGAATATGATATTACAGAAGGCATAGGAGTTAGAATTACAACCAAGAATCACCTACCCAGCAAAATTGAGTATAATCCTTCAGGGGGAAAAAATGGATATTTAATGAAATAGAAGACTTTCAAACATTTTTAGTTAAAAGACCAGGGTTAAATAAAAAAGAGTTGAGCTTCAAAAACAAAAATTAGGAAAACATAACAGACACAATAAGGTTAACTTTTTGTATTTCTACATAGAGAGATATAAACTTTATTACTATGAGGGCAATTAGAAGGAATATACAGACTTGCAACAGACAGTGCAAATATGAGATGACCATGATGGAGTAACATCCAAACATAAAACCAAAAACAAATTAAGAAGTTAGAAAAAAGATTGCATTGGAGAAGAGTGAAGGGAGAGATAAAAGGAAGTAAATCATCTGACCAAAAATAAGCATGAAAAAGTTGTTACAATGGAAGGGAAGATGGGGGTGGAATTCCTTATCAGCAAAAGGAGGGGGCTGAACTAGATGCTTTCCAAGATCTCATAGAGTTGAGTTAGGGTACTCCCAAGTTGCACAGACAAAATTTATCAGAGTTGGGATTTGAACAAAGGTTTTCCTGATTCTAAGAGTAGAATACTCCAGTCACTTTTCAAGACAGATATAATAGTAAATTATTTTTCAGGAGGTGTATTACCAAGGAAAGAGAGGTTGCTTTTAGAATCACTACCAGAGTCAGGTTCAAAGACTAGCCTTTCCGCTAATTACCTGTGTGGCTTTAGAGAAGTCACAGTCTCTTTGGGACTCAGTTTCCTCATCTATAAAATGAGAGAATTTAACTAAATAATGTCTTTGGTCAGGAGTATGCTGGAGCCAGCTCAATCCAGCTCTCAAGAGCTCAGTTAAATTTCCAATGTAAGTATTTACAACTAGGAAATTGACAAATGCTCTAAACCAGGGCTTGCTTTATTGTTTTGTGTTTTGAACTAGACATAAGAAAGTGATGGGGGAAGAAAACATTAAGAATTTAAATGAACCTTAAGTGTGTCAAGGCTTTTCCCTGCCCTGGAATTTTTATAGTTAACCATTTCCCAGCACATACCTTTCTGTGGTCCCTTCTAGTGATTTGCAATATGTTGTTTTGTTTTTTGATGTTTTTGGATAGTCCCTCCCCCCCAACCCTAGACAGTATGATTATGTGTGCAATTTTGCTGGTCTTCCTTGTATTTTATTTCCTCTTTTGTATTCCAGATGTATTGAAAAGTTGAAGCAACATTCACATATATTTAAAAGTGTTAATAGCCAGGCTGTTCACTTCTTTCATATTAAGCTGGAATCCATTACTTCTCTAAGTTACTGTTGTACCTCCAAAAAACCTCAGTTGTCCACAATTCCCATACATCCCATGATGTGCCATCTGGATAGTCACTTATTATACTACTCAACAACACACAGCTCTCAAAGTTGCAGAAAGTAGAACTTTAATCATAAATTTACATCATCCTCTCTTTTTTAGATGTGATGTTCCAACTTCTACTTCCAAACCCTTGATCTTTCTAAAGTACATAATTTATAACAGCATTCTGTTATGATGTCTGTCCCCACCCTCAACCTAAAGCATTTAACTGAACATTAGTATTTTCAGGTATCTTTTTTATATATTATGAGACAAAACTGACAAAGAATCTAGTGTATGTTTATTTTATTTTTAAGTTAAAAAATATGCTTCTAGAATCATAGACTTGGAGCTGGAAGAAGTGTGTGCCTTAGAAGCACACACTTGCACTGGCAAAGGGAGTTTCCTCATTGAGAATTACCATTCCAGTGAAATTCTAGGACCCAGTAAAACAAAAGTAATATTTCAAATTATTGGCTTCAAATTATTGTTCTTTTTTGTCCTGAACTGTGATTTTGTTGGTGTATGGAACTCCCACTGAAGAAATATGCCTTATATGAATTAGGACCTGTTTTCCATATTATCTGTAAAAGGGATCTTTGAAGGTTAACTGATTTGCCCAGGTTAACAGTCACTATATACTACAGGTAGGAGAAACCAGCTTTCTTTGATTACACAATACTACATCCTATAGTAAATTGGTTACTTAAGAATGGACATCTTTATTCTCCAACTAAAATGCCATCTGTATTTTGAAGGAATTTATTCACCTATTGATTCAATGTAGCATACAAAAAAGAAAGCAGCAAAATGTGGAATCATAATACTTGGGTTCAAGGTCTAGCTCTACAATTTACTAGCTATGTGGACTTGAGCAAATCTTGGTCTTATTTTTCCTAACTGTTAAATGAGGGGATTTGACTACATTATCCCAAAAATCCCTTCTGGCTCTAAATCAGTTATTCTATGAAGATTTTGAAATTTTTGTGTAGAATCATGCAATTTAAAGTTGTAAGGAAAATGAAAGAACATCTAATCCAAATTCTAACCCCCCAATCTCCCCTCTCCACCCAAATCAGAAGTTAGGTAACAGGTAAACATTCCGCCCAGTATAGTTGAATGGCAAAACGTGAACCCTAGAACAAAAGCATGATGGGAAGTGATGGTCTTCAAGACAAATGGGAAAGAGTTGTGTGTATGTGGGTGGGTAAGAGGGTTTCCTCCCTTTTCCCAGTGACTTCTAGGTGTCTCTCTCCACACACCCATGCACAGCATTTTTTAATGTATTAATGGAGAATCTCAAAGTGACTTGGCAAAGCTCACGCATCCAGTTATTAGATAGCAGATTTGGAATTACAATCTAGGTTTCTTGATTACAACTCCACTGGCTATCTGCATTACAGCATGTTGACATAATCTCTGCTTCTTTCTCTGTCCTCAGTTTGTGCCACTTTTCTGAAATGTTCTTTCTTCTCTGTTTCACCAATTCAAATTTTTCTGCATACTTCCATTCGCCCTTTTATTGTGTCCATAATGTTTAGCACAAGACTTGGCACAAAGTTAGCACTTACTAAATGTTTGCAGACTGCTTTACTGACTCACTTTAAGGTCCATATCAAATTGCTTAAAAGCCAGTCCTTACTGACTCCTTTAGCCTGTAGTATTTACTGCCCAAGGGACAAAGCAAGCCATAGAATTATAATCAGAATAGGGAGACAGGAACTTTGTCCCAAGATTCTGACATGGAAAGTATCAGAGTATGCTTTCTCCCATCAGAATATTAACATTCATGGATAGACTTCCTATGCATGATGGTGGCTCAGACAGGGTTAGAGAAGGACCACAATTCAGGGATGATTTTTGAGTGCAGAGGAAGATGCAGAAGTCAATGTACAGCCCTGAAAAAATGGAGGAAAGGGAGGAATCCCCCCACATACACACACATACATATACCTACCTCTTCCCATTTGTCCTAAAGATCATCACTTCCCATCATGCTTTTATTCTAGGATCCACCTTTTGCCATTCCACTATACTGGATAGAATGTTTACCTGTTGCCTGGCTTCTGATCCCACTACATGCAGGATACCTTGGATAAGTAGCAGCATCAGAGGCGGTGGGAATGAGGACCATCCTAGGGCTATTCAAGGATCTCTGCTGCCGCCCCCTTCCCAACCCTGTCACATCATTGAATTTGCTCCAATGTCAGAATTTCCCATTATTACTCTACTAAGCACTCTGAGGAAATTTGGGTTTTTCTCAAAGATAGAAGTAGTAGCAGTAATACTGTTTGGGTTTGATCCTATCAAGGCAGATATATGAAACTCAGCTGATATCTATAATCTTCTTTGGAAACGCAAGGTGTGCCACGATATACTCCTTACATGGGTCAGTATTGGACACAAGTTTAACACCAGAACCCTTCTAGTGAAAGCTCTAAGGACTATATAAGTGCTAGATATTTTACTATTGCTATTTTATTTATGCTATTTATTTATTTTATTTATCCTCTTTAATTATTGCTATTTTCTATCATCGTTATTATTATTATTTTTGCTTTTTTTTTGGAGGGCATTTGGGGTTAAGTGACTTGCCCAAGGTCACACGGCTAGTAAGTGTTAAGTGTCTGAGGCTGGATTTGAACTCAGCTTCTCCTGACTCCAGGGCCTGTGCTCTATTCACTGTGCCACCTAGCTGCCTTATGTCATTGTTGTTATTATTATTATTATTATAATCATTTATATTATGTATCATTTCCTACCTCTGATCTCTTTTCCTTTTACCAATTCCTATTAACTAAATATTATACTGTAGTTTCTGGCATATCAAGAGTTGGTTCTTCACTTGTATGCACTTAGCATGTAAGATAAGTATGAATTCTTCCCACGTTAAAACAATAAAGGCTAGCCAGGACTTTCTGGTGAGTACCTAGATAACTTTCTTGTACATTTTGAAGTGAAGCTCCCTGGGTCCAACAGAAATGAGCAATTCAACAGTATCTTCTCCCAAAACCTCCAAACCTTGGATTCCCACTTACTGTCAAAACTTGTTCAGCTAACTTTTATCTCTTAAAATAACTGTCTCAGTTAGTGTGTCTTCCTTCTTTTCTGATCAATTTTATCAGGCAAGAGTATCGAAGAGGCCAGTCCTGATTTTCAGCGAGCCATAGTTACCACAATAACAGTTCATCATCTATGGTTCCTGAGAGGACTTCAGAGACATAATGTACTTCGTGTACCATAAGATCACTGTGTCTTTAATTGCCATGTTCTAAGTTACCTTTTCTAACTTCTGTGTAAAATTGGAAACTTTTTTTTACTTTCCTGTTGGGCTGGATATGGCAACTTGATGTCCAACTCCTTAGCACTCTACATATGCGTGAAGTGGTTTTCCTGTGTCCTCAAGCATTTCCACACCATAACAGATGGACTTTCCATTTTAAACTTCTTCAATAAATCAAATTCAGGTCCCATTGAGGCATTCTAGTTGCTGTCTTTTCTTTTTGACATCTGATACTTGTCTCTTTCATGGCATCTGAGTAGCATATGACAGTTAGCATTAGCTTTTTTCAATATGATTCAATTCAACAAATATCTCTAACGTGTCAACTGTGTAGCACTTTACTAATGGAGCCATGGGACAATATGCTATTTCACAATATTAGAAATAAAAGAGACAAAAATGAAACCATTCATATCCTCTAGGACAGTGGTCTTCAAATTGGGGAACAATATTGCGGGGTGGGGGGGGGGGAAGAGGGGTAATGGTATCATCCCAGAGGTGTGGCTTGACCCTAAGGGATATGTGATCAGCCAATAAGACAATGGGAAAATTAATCACATTCACTTTCACTGGGGTAATGAATTGTCTCCAATCAATGCACTTTACATATTATACCCTAATGTTCTTTACTCCCTCCTATTACTATGTAAGCCCCCAAACTCCCTCCTTTTGAGTTCAGTCTTGGACCTTCTGGTCACTTATACCCATCCAACCACAGCAATAGCTACACAGATATAATAATGGAAATCCACACCCTTCCTTTGCCTCTAAGCACCTATATATCCACTGAGAGAAAAGATCAAAACAAAACAAAACAAAAACCTACTGATAAGAATGCACATTCAAAAATCTATAAAGACTATGCTCTAGGAGAGTACATTCTACAGAATTTCTATATTATGTACTCCTTAATAACAACAGTATCTCCTGAGAATAACAGCAACTTCCTAAAACAGAAATTTGCTCAAGGAATAGCAATTATATTCATCTCTATATTCATCTCAAAGCATGGCCCAAGACCTATGATCATACCCTAGTGGCATAGCAATGGTAACAATGACTAAAAGAATATTCTTCCACTCTAATCATTCTTCCACTCTAATTATCAGTTTTGTTTTCTATGGTAGAAGCAATATTCTAATCTAACCCCTTATGTCACACCAGTTAGGATAGTTTTGCATTAAATGGCATTGAGCTTTTCCTCAGGACTCAGCCAACTATGAACTCAGATTGTTGATGACATTTCCTCTTACCTGAGTACAAAGCAGCCACAAAGAATAGCTGGGAACTTTCAGATGCTTGCTTGGTGGATCAAGATTAGATTCACTCATATGAAACAACTGTTCTTGTTGAAAATTCTTCTCCTTGTATTCTGATATCAATCCTAAACCATCAGATGGACTAATCAGAGACAGGCCTATCCCAGAACACCTTCCTTCCAAAGAAAAGTCAGAACTTTCAGAACTTAATGTTAAAATATCATGTTTTATTATCAATTTCCATATATCCCTTAACCAAATCATAGCAGAATTGCATCTTAGAAACAATCTAGTACAATTCCATCATCTTAAACAATAGGCCTAGAGGAATTATATACAATTATGCCCTCCATATTTCAGGGATTAGGAGCAGGCATGGAGCCTCCATGATCTGTAAAATCTGCATAAAAATTTTTGGCCTTTTCTTTGTACAAGAGAAGTCTGGATTTTTTTTTTTTTAATCTTTCTTTTATGGGGTGTTTACAGTATCTTGTAAATTTTGATTAAGTATTTGGTCATAGACTCTGTGTTGTGTGCTGGCCTTCACATGTTGCCTGAAGCTTCTGCAAAACTCCCGCAAAATTCCCATTAAATGTCTTATGCTTACCCGCAATATACTGAAACAGTAATGAGAAAGATCGCAATGTGGAACAGATAACTAACTTGTTCCAGGTCACACAGGTAGGAAATGAAAGAGCCAAATACTGAAGTCAATTCCTCTGACCACCAAATCTAATGCTAATTCCACTTTACTGGCACATAGCAGGGATTATAGTAATGCTAATAACTTTTCTTCATTTATCTGGAGAGAATAATAATCCCTGGTAAAAATGGCAGGAACCAACAATCCACACTGACATTTGTAATGTTATTTGGAATAAAGTTCCCTGAATACAAAAACTAGGGCTGGAATGTCCCTTTTTGAAAAGCAAATGAAATTATCTTGCACTCAAGGATAATTTTCTCTAAAGCTTAGTATAATCCAAAAGGAAAACAAATGAAATTATGGAGAACACTAGGGGAACTTTTAGGGCAGGGAGAGGTGATTCCAAGGACAATGCTGGACCTGGAGTCAGGAAGACCTGTCATGAGTTCAAATCCAGGTTTAGACATTTACTATCTGTGTGACCCTGGGCAAGTCACTTCACTGTTTGCCTCAGTTTCTCATCTGTAAAGTGAGCTATAACAGGAAATGACAAACCACTCTGCTCTCTCTGCCAATAAAAGCCCAACATGGGGTCAACAAAGAGTTGAACATAATTGAACAACATCGGGAGAATTTCGAGACAAAACTAGGACTGAGTAGTTATTTTTAACCCAAACTCAGTAGACAGAACTAACTTTAAGAAGGTAAATTACTCAAATAACTTAAAATTTCTAGGGGGTAGTTTAGTAGAAGTTATTAACTTATTTGCTGCTCACAACCAGCTGGATTGGTAAAAGCTATGACTATCCCCATTGCACAGATGAGGAAACTGAGGGAAAGAAGCTAAGTGACTTGCCTAAGATCACAGAGCTAATAACTATCAGAGGTAAGATTTGAACTCAGGCCTACCAAACTCCACGTCCAAGCACTTTATTCACTGTACCACCTAACTGTCCCTGTATTATGTGACTTGTTTTATTTGGCTCATCATATGATGAAGAGGCTTTTTGACTTCAGAGGATTCAAAAAGACCTGTCAGCTTCAGGCTCTTCCTCTTTGCCTCAGTAGTCTTAGGAGGAATAATGAAGAGAAAATGCTCAATGACCAGGGAAGAGAATAGATCCTATGATTTTTTTAGTTTAAAAGGTTCAAAGGGTCCCTGATATCCTGGTTACAAAGTTCACATCCGTAGCTGGTACAGGACTGATGTCATCAAGATATGATGGGAGTGGAATTTCTCTCTACATTCTGGCTTTCCGGAGTCCAGATCTGGTACACGTATAGCATTGATGACTCGAGAAATAAGGAATAAACTTAGGGATTGACCATTGGGACCCAAGTCAACTATCAATTGAGGCTAAAAGAGGTTGTCCAGAACTACACAATGAGTTTCTGAGGTAGCATTTGAACTTAGGTCATCATAATGTACAGCACTCTATCCATTAAGCCACCTAGATGCCCTTTCTCTCCCTAGAAGAACTTGCTTCTCTCCATCCCATTAGAAGAATCAGCTTAACAGTAAAAGAGGCATCTTCCTTTTTCCTAATAAGGTTCTACTCTGTGGGCCAACTGCTTCCTCCTGAGTTGGAGATAGTGCATAAGTAGAGGCTTTTTTGGGCACATATCAAAGCTTAGGTCTCATAACCTTTAGAACTATACTTGTTTTCTCCTGCCCTTCTCTCAAAGGACCACAATGCCCAAAAGGCCGCTTCATTTAGTACCATGTGAACTTTGTACTTTCAAGTGTTTATCAACTTATATAAATGTATGACTGACATATTATGAGAATTTTTTATCTTGTATTTTATATTCGATTTTACCATGTAATTGATTTTATTCTGTAACCATATTCTGCAATACTCTCATAAAATATTATCTTGGCATTTCCTGCAAGGTTTGTCTGTTATACTTGAGAAGCTGAACTACATGACCCTGTCCCATTAAAAAAAGATGCTCTTATCCAGGTATGGGGAAATTGTTCTGCGAAGTTTGGATTCAGACAGAGAGTTTCACTTGAGGACCTAGAAGGCCTCATAAGGCTGCACGTTCCCCAGCTCTGGTCTTGTCTAATCCCCTCATTGCCAGTAAGTCTACATACATGGGTCCTTACCAGTAGCCCCAGAATGTAGCTGAGACTCATAAAATCCCAAGGACTCCTTTCTGTTGTCTGTCTCTTGTTCCTGTGAACAATTCCAGGCCAGGTGATCAAGGGCATTGCACCTGAAGTACAGGTCATGGCCTCTCCAGTATCACCTACCCTAAGAACTCACTGAGATAAAAGAATGGTGCTTAAATTCAAGAATTTCTTGCCTGTCCAAGGGTGTTCATCACTCTTTTCACTCCTATTCTCATTTGATCTTCTTACATTCTAGTTTGTTGTTGAACTTTTTAAACATATCCATCAGATCTAGCAGACTATATAGAGAAACGTGTTGTACCGTCCTTCCTTAGAGTTCCTCATTTAACTCCTTCTTAAAGATTTATTTTAGCATCTTCTCTTCCTGGACCCAAATACACTTTTTTTTTTGGCTTGCTTTATTGACATATACACAGTAGTATTTTCTTTCTGACTACAACATAGTATTGAAACTCCAGCATCCTATTCTTATGAGTATGACCAAATAATAAAATAGACTTTGGATCCCCTTGCAAAGTGGTACATTTCTCTCTCCAGAGCATCATCCAGGGAAATGCAACCCCTTCCAAATCTTCTAATATTGAATGATATCCTAATCTAATGTGCCAAGAAAAAAAGAAAAGAAAAAGAAAAAGTGTAGGGTTGAGTAAGAAAATATAACTGAAAATTCTCAAATATGACCAATATATATTCTTTGTTGCAGCAAATTTCTAGGGCAGCAATCACATCCTTCTTTTGAAATAGTGACCCTTTCTGGAGGAACTGTGAAAGAAACTAGGAGAAGGAGTTCCTGCTAAGCAATGTGTTTTTGAGTGAGGGTCTATACCTGCTAAAATAGCTCCTCCAAGCTATGTATTACCCCTATGACAACATTCAGTGTGTCAGGAAACAAGGGCAGCCTTCTAGAATGAATCTGCTAATGTATCTGTCATTTGTTTAAGGTCTGATGCTCAGTATTCTTTCTCTAGGGAATATGTTCAATGGGCTCAATTCAGAGTTCTAGCTCTGGGCTGGATATGAAACATAGTTTTATCAGAACTTCCTGCTACAATTGTCCTGCAGGGTATATGAAAATTGCGGGACTCTTTGAAATATATCACTAGAAGTACAAGACCAGCCTTCATGCCATTTGTCTGTTCCTGGGAAACCCCTGACATGAATTCTGCACCTGATGTCACTCACCTTGGTGCCCTTCTGCCTTTGCATCTTAAAGGGTACCATTCTCTATTGCACTGACAGCCTGTCAGCGAAGGATGATGATAAATGACTTAATACTTCACAAAGTAATGGTAGAACTTTTACAATATATACTATGTTGTTTTCAGTTAAAAGTGATATGAACCTCCCTTTATTTTTCAGCAGCTTTTTAGAATCCTTGAGGTGTTTATATGTACCCTAATTCTGATTTGTCCTTTGCACTTTTCTGACATCAGGACTTAAATAAAATTAAACAGAGAATGAGTGGAGAAGTATGGATGAAATAAAAACTGAGAACTGATCTCTTGAGAATAAATGTCTTTGTTTGCCTCATGTACAAAACACTGAATATTTCAAGTGACAAAAGTGAACGTTTATTGATCTCACCACTGGAATTCTAATAAGGAAGGTCAGAGATTTACTCAGCATTCAGACTGAGCTATGCAGGCAAAAAGGGTGTCAAGCAGTGATAAAACATTATAATAGTAGAGCACTTTGAATTTACAAAGACCTGAAGTTTCCCACTGAAAACTCCAATTAACAGACCTTTTTATAGGAAGAATTCAATACCTCCTGGACTTGTTCCTTTAAACTAACTGGAGTGGAGCCCTGACCTCTTGTTAAGCGTCAAAGTCCATGAGAAAGGAGGATGAGAAAAAACTGTTCTGAGATAAATCCAAGAAAGGAGTGAAAGAGAAGGTGAATAGATAGGCAGAAGGAAGATGGAATATGAAAGTTTCAAGGGACAGGGAGGGAAGAGATACAAAAGAAAAGGAGGGAAAAAGTCTCTATAGAAAGAAGACAGCTGTGGCCAAGGAAAGTGGGGAAAAGAAAAAGAGAGAAAACACGTGCATTTTGTACTTTTCTATTTTAATTTCTTTCATTGGGATACAAATGATCACTTTTCTTTGTTATTTGTTTGCTTTCTAGAGGAAGGAGACTAATTCGTGCCTCACAGAAAGAACCCAAATCTAACTAATTTCTCTTATATATTATTAAAAGTAAAGAAAATTGTACTTTCAAATTAATCCAGGGACTTTTTTCATCTTATGGAATTCTTATTTTTTAGTGGCTTAAGGACCTTCCTCCAAGTCCCCTAGACCCTCATTCTGTGATAAGGACACTAATCTTCACAACACTAAATGAATTTAGGAGTCAGGCAAGAGGATTTATATTCTCATCTTCTATGTGAGACTGAAAAAGGGCACTAATAACATAGTACTATTCATGTAAACTCTAGTCATAACTTTCTATGGAGTTAAGTACTTAAATATTCATCACTCAATATTTTCAAATATTACAGATAAGGTAGGAACAATGTCCAATAATTTATAAGCAGCTTTAATATTGCTTCAAAATATATAAGTGAACCAGACCTGGATCACTTGATTCAGAGAATGATAGGAATAAAAAGGTCATGCTTAATGGTTCACCTTCCTTCATGACCCCAGACATATGATTAGTCTTGTCTTTTTTTAATTTAAATTTTTCAATTTTGCCCCCATATTCTACTACCATCCACATTGAGCAAACTGAAAAAAAATCATAGAAAACACATACATACATGCAAACATGCACAATCGAGCAAAAGAAATCTCCAGATTAATTATTTCCATAAAAAACATATGTCTCTTTATGAATTTTAATTTCATTACCACTCTGTCAGAAGCTTACTGTCATGTTTCATATTTGTTCTTTGGAACTTGTGATTCATCATTGTGTTGGTCAAAGTTTTAAAGTTTTCCAATGCTATTCTTTTTGTTTATAATGTTTTCCTTGTATAGATTGTTTTCTTAGTTCTGCTCACTTTATACTTCATCAGTTCACAGTGGTATTCCAAGTTTCTTCTGAAATTGCACATTTTTTTTCACTTCTTATGACACAAATATATTCTGATGTATTAACATGCTATCCTTTTGTTGGTCATACATTCTTTTAATGTCCAAATTTTGGTAATCACAGAAAAGAACTAATATGTAAGTATATGTAGAAACTTTGTGTCTTTCTTTGATTTCTTTGCCACATGGGCCTAGCTCTGATATAGCAGGGTCTGCATATCCATGCCATTGGATACCTCTATGGTCATAGCACTAAATTGCTTTCCAGAATGCTTAGACTAATCAACAGCTTAATCAACAGCACGCCAATGTACCATTTTGTTTTGTTTTCTAGACAACTGTTGCAACAGTTTCATTTTTCCTTGTCATCTTTACCAGTCAAAATATATTTATGAGTTGGAAGCTTAGATTTGCTTTATTTTTCATTTCTCTGATTATTAATGATTTAAAGCATTTTCTTTTCTGTTTGATTGTTAACAGCTTTGGTTTCTTCATTTGAAAACAACCTGCACCTCTTAGTAGCATGGTCCCCAGTTTTATAAATTTGAATCAGTTCCTTTTGTATCTTTCAGATGAGACCTTTATTAGACAGGTCTTATCAATTCTATCTCTACAATATCTCTTTTACATTCATTCCCAACTTTGAAATCGCAACTCTCATTCACACTTGTATTACTTATATCCTATACCTAGACTTTTCTAATAGCTTCCTGGCTGTGTTTCTAGCTTCGGATTTCTCCCCCTCCCCAATCTATTCTCCGTATAACTACAAAAATAATTACAAGCACAATTCTGACTATGACATTCCCATGGCTCAAGAATATTTTCAACGACCTCTATTATAAATTGTACATTTTTTTTAGGTTGGCAATAAAAATCCCTAAAGTATAGTTCCAATCTATATACATTTCCAGACTTACGGTACCTTATCCCTTTGCATGTCCCCCATGTTTTTGCAAAACTGGCACACTTGTTTGTTTGCTAAACTTAGAATTCCAGTTCTCTTACCATACACAGGCTGGTCCTATGTACCTAGAATGAGTTCTCTCCTTTTTTCTATTTCTTAGATTCCTGGCTTCCTAGAAAACTTAATTTGGGTACCACCTCTTACAGGAAGCCTTTATTGATCCCTATCATCATTAATGTGCTTTCCCTCTTAAAATTATCACATAGTGTACTTGCCTATGTAAATTATATTTTTTCTCCCTAACTAACAAAAGAACACAAGCTATGTAAGAGCAGTGACCACTTTTCATTTTGTCTAGACTGTTCCACTTAATAGAATGTAACTTTAGTCTATGGGCTCTCAAAGACTGTGGGCTAATCCCACAGACTGATTCAACAAGGATCTCTGATTTATCCACACTCTGAAATTGATTCAAGATCTTCAGATATAGATCAAGCCTAGATTACTACAAGTGTTAGTAACAAGGGATTCCACGCACCTATGGAACTAGACAGGTTAATAAATACACAGATTCAACAACAGCTTTTATTTCAACACTTAAATAGAAGCTGTAAATGATCTATAAAAACCCATAAACCTACAAATAGGTATAGAAACTTCATAAAACACTCACTGCACTTCCTCTCAGACAAAACAAAACTTGGAGAAGGAAATACATTGACATTCTGGTAAATCTTTTGCTTGGTCAAATTATGATTTTAACTGTTACCGCTCCTTTTTTTTTTTTTATATCCCCATGGTTGGTCTTCTTTCTGGAAGAAATATAGTCCATCAGAAAATCCTAAAGATCAATAAAGAGTTGACTATATCCTTTCAGCAATGAAGCAACAGATATACTCACACTATTTGTGGAGAAGTGTTCTTCAGACACACCAAGATTCATTGCCCATGTTTGTCAAGTTGGTTGGGTGCTCATCAAAATGATCAGGGAAGTCTCCTGATTAATTTCCCCTTAAAAAGTGCTCGAGAAAGGTTCATCAAATAAAGGTATGAATTAGGTGAATGGGAAGATAAGTAAATGGAATTGTCTTTAATCTTTTCCTTTCTTCCATCATAGAAATAGGAGAAAGTTTGCTAACAAGTTCAAATATACAAAATAATGTGTTAGTAATAATGCAAATTTTCTCTAATCGCAATTACAAATTTTCTGTCATCTTTCCCAGGTCAAAGCAAATACATAATAAATTCTTGAAGGTGTTTCTAATTACAATTATGTTTCTTTTTTCTAAAGTATAAATGTAGTCATTAAACAATATAGGCTGCAAAATGAAGATAAAGGGAGTTCCCAAAGTAGAATTTTTTTTTAACTATCCCTTCAGACATACTGCATTATCACCCAGCAATCAAATCCATCAAACTATTGTGGTGTCTAGATTATTCCAGAGAGTATGCTAAGTATCAGAGACACATGTATACTTATATGCAAATATACATGTACATATGTAAATATATTTTAAGAAGGAATTAAATGTGACAGTAATTTTTCTCCTTTCTTTCCAGCCATTTTTATCAAATATCACCACTATTTCAACATGGGAAAAAAACCATCTTATTGATTTACTAGAAGAGATGTTATTCTAGCTCTTCCCCTTCTAGCAATACTCTTTAAAAGACTTGGTCAATTGGCACATACACCGTATCAGCCTGAAGTATCCAGTGAAGTGGGAGAAACTATTCCTTTTGTTAATCCCAGCACTAGAGCAGACAATGCCCAGCTCTCAATGGGCAGGCTAAATCCAAAACTTTTTGAACTAGGGAACTCTCTATAATTATTATTAGGGTACTTATGGGAGGTGTAAAGATCTATCCATGGACCTATATTAAACTGTTATAAGTGTTTGCATAATGCCAATGTCACTGTTTATTTAGAGTATCTTATCATTTAATAAGAATAAAGTAAACTTTTAAAGTTAGATAATATGCAGATATTTTAGTTTGGATAATATCCAGATAAATTGCAGATGCATAAATTCTTGCTAAAATTGGCATCTATGCATAGGGAAGGAAGTTCAACACTGAAATGATTAATTGTGATATGCTGGGTACTATCTACCTGAAAGTGAGTAGATATTCACATTCCTTACCTGTTTATTGGTCCCCTTGTTACATGTGCTTGCTTGTGGACTGCTTAGACTTTAGATTAATATGACCAAATCAGAAGACCTTAAATCAAAAAATTCCCTGATTACTGACACTCTATGGCACATCTTTATTTAAACATTTATCACACACACACACACACAGACACACACACAAACACACATACACACATGCACTAGCTGTGAACTCTGAAGTAATCCTAAATGTGGCTTTGCTTTTTTTGTAAAGATCAGGTTGATATAAAATAATTGATATAAACAATGTGAGCCATTTGCAACATTCTACATATGGGCTTCAGTGAAACAAAAAGCCCAAAAATTGGATCATTAAACAAAGTTGAAGTTGCGAAGTACCTATTATTCATGCTAATATCTATTATTTTATTTATTTTCTTTTCCTCCACAAAATGTATACTTGATAGTAATGACATTTCTTCTTCTTCTTCTTCTTCTACTACTACTACTACTACTAATACTACTACTACTACTACTACTATTACTACTACTATTACTACTACTGATAGGGTATAGTCCCTAGGATCCCCTTTGAACTCTCTTTGAATCTTCTGTTAGGCAATAAACCTTCTATTATCACTATGAGTATATCTCTGTTACCCTTTACCTAGCCTAGCCCTCCATTGTCTGTTATCTCTAATTAGCCTTCAGCCACCTCCCACCCTGGATCCTATCAAAATATTTATGACCATTGTCTTACCTCAAGCTGTTTCCCACCCTTGATCCCATCAAAATTCCATTCTCTTGGTTCCTGGAGTTGGACCTCAGTCTCATCAAGATCTTCCTGAGACTTCTCTTCAAGACTCTCCCCAAACCCCTCTTCTAGACCAACCCTAGATCTCTCCCACAATCTTTCTGTATATAAGATCCATCTTGCCTCCATGAAGCAGCTGAGATTCAATCTGACTCAGACTCTGTCAGATTGGTCTGGCCCTCTTTCAATAAAAGCATCACAAATGCTTATGCTCCTTAAATCCAATGATAATATCAGTTAGAGGAATTTTCTTGACAAATTCAGAAATATATCTGTTTCATCAAATTAGGTAAACTTGTAATGCCTTTGAGCCAAAGATCTTGATTCAAAATCCAATTGATAATTCAGTGAAATATTGCACCAAAGAGACCATAAGAGTTAGTTTCAATTAAAGACTTATAAAAAGTATTTCTGAAAATGCTAAAATAAGCTAAGAGATCATTCAGAGTAGAATTTGTCATTCCATTCAAAATACTACAACAGTAAAAAGTTGCTAAGATTTGGCCATTGCTTAGAAATCATCAAGTGGAAAATCTATCTCATCAAGTTTTTTGTTTGTGTTAGATTGTTTTGTTTTAATTTTCTCTCCAATAGAAGCCAGGAACATCATTAGAATAAAATGGAGAAAACCCATTCAATATGCGGTTCTTTCTTCAGTTTAGAAGAGCACAAATGATATCATGAGTAATGTCTTGACTTGTTCATGAATTGGATTTAGGCAATTGGAAGTGAGACAGAGTTGTACAAAACTGTCAAGCTTACTCTCTCTTCCAGAGTCATTGAAGTCCAGTGGCAGGACAAAAGTCAGAATGACTGGTGATGGACTTGTGATTCAGGATGCAATGGATGCCACCTTGGCATTTCTCATGTCTGACCAAGCTCTAAGTGGTCTGCAGTACCTGCTTCAGCTACTTTCACAGCCATTTGAACAAACTGTTCTCATCTGTCCATTTTACCAGGGAAAATTTTCACATACTTGGAGTAGATATTCCCCTAACACAATGACCTATGTATTTGAGGCCTTGTGGTTGCCTTCAACCTAGTTTAACTGATCTGCCAAGATGTTTTTGTTTGATTATTGGTTTTTAACTGGGATGTGACCACTCTACATACTGTATCTTCTTGGAGCCACAGGTGACAGTTGAGTAACAGATGAACACCAAAAATGAATGAGTAACCCCAAAAAGGGCTCAGCAAGCCCTTATACCAGAGGTGCTAATCATCTCTGAACACCCCATATACCACTCATTCAATATAATTGAGAAACCAATCTCCTATGACTTTAAATGACTCTTTTAACCATAACAGATACAAATTTCTATAAAATATCTTATATTGATGACCTTTGATGTCTGATCGTATTCTCAGATTCTGTGATTCCATGGAATGATTTCTGGAGAATTAAATTTCAAAATCAGTAGGCTGTGATCATATTAGATTTTATCGTTGCTTAACATTTGAGAGAAAGACTTATCTTTGTTGTATTCCTTTACTCTGAGGATTTCTGTGTATCTCTACTACATAGTTATATGTGAAAGCAAAGAAGGTCAAATTCATAAAGGTGATACCAACTTTTGGTGTTTTCATCAAGGGCAGTTTTTGCATAAATATACATAAGAATCCCTATCCATGTTTGCATGATCAAAAGCATGGCAGATTAAACACTTGAATAGCTCTTTGAAAAAAAGAGTACAAGTTGCTTATAATTCCTTTAGGAGTTTTTAAAAAAGTTTTACTCAAAAATATTTTTCAGATATTCAAAAGTCCTAAAGCAATTAGGATACTAGTCAAATATTCACATGATAACAAGAGGCCTAAACCTAAAAGTATTTTGCTTATCACTTTAATTTAGTAGTTGGACTTTAGGTAAACACTGAAAAGGTTTGCTTAAAAAAAAAAATACAAACATCAAACATCACAACATGTGCTATTCTTCACAGTAGCATTACAAAATCACAGCCACCATATCACAGTACAAATTTAATTGAGCAAATAGTTTTGCATTATTTGTACTTGGAGGATTGGTCATTCTCATTAATTAAATATTCTTGTTAGTATTGTCTATAAATAGATTTTCAGCTTTTTAAAATAATTAACTCATTTAATATGTTGCCTTTAACACTAAAATCATCTGGGATATAATTTATTTCTCTGATGATACAAAAATGCCCCAGAAAGATTTTGTGTGTGTGTGTGTGTGTGTGTGTGTGTGTGTGTGTGTGTGTGTGGCTAGCTTTAATGTATTATTTCTCTGAAAATTTACACAATTCAAATCAATACTTAATAGAATGATATATGACAAATTTCATGCATGTATGTATATAGCTCCATGAGGATATATATTTGAATTAGATAGAAAGATAGATAGATAGACGATGGCAGGTTATCTCCACTTTTTTGGGCAGGGATTAGAAAATTTTCGTTTTTTATAGATGACATATATGACATAATTTTTTCAATTCTTGTATTTATTCAATTCAATTCTTGTTAACTATTGTGATGACATTTGGCCAATTTCTAAAACTATTTGGGTCTCATTCCTCTATCTTTAAAAGAGTAAGTTTAAAAATCAATAGTATGATCACAAAAGATATGATATTTGATCATTAAAGATATATAAGGATAGATTTCACCTTCCCAAGAGATGGACACATGGGTATCGATTATTGATTAAATGTTGGGCCTCACGGAAGGACCAGGGTAGAAGCAGAACTGCAGATCTAGGGCCAACTGAAGGGACTTGTGCCAACCAAAGGTGGTGTTGCAGAAAATGCTGAAACAGATATGGCAAACAATGGAATAGTTATATACTATTCTAGGAATGAAGAAAAATAAGATCTTTGTATTCATAATAGAAATAGAACAAATGCTTGAATAAATGACCTGAAACTTCCTTGGATACTAAAAGTAATAGTTAAGAATGTGCATTTTCAGCCTTGGTGCAATCTGATAGGACATGCTTTTTACCTTGACATAATATCCCTGGGGATCTATCAACACAACTAAAAAATTTCTTGCCCTCAAGGAGCTTACATTCTACCGGTAAGGGGTTGAAAACAAAGAAATTGCATAATAAATTGAGTATTAAGCAACCTAGACTTAATATTTAGATGGAGAGAAAAATGACCTATTAAAACCATTAGCTTGAAGAGGAAATTTTGAAAATGTTTAAAAATGTGTATGAAAGAAAATTAAAATACAGATACTACATTTTAAAAATATATGGGATTCACTTGAAAATAGTACTCAGAAACAAATCAATGGTCACAAATGCTATGAAAAAGAGAGAGAAAATTAATTAATTTACTTTTAATCTTCAAAAAAAAAAAAAAAGCCTAAGGAGCAAAGATGCAAATGAACAAAAAACAGCAGAAGAAAAATAACAAAAAATCACATCAAAGATCAATACAATTAAAAATAAGAAAATAGTTGAAAAAGAAATCAGCACAAGTTTTATTTTTAAGACTATCAAAATTTGTAAAGATTCAGTTTGATATCCAAAAATAAAATCATACCCAAATCAACAAAAAAGACCATGAGGTGAAAAATAATCAAGAAAATGATGAAGGATTAAGAAATATAACTCTGTGGCAATAGATTAAAATCTAAAATATATGTATAATTATTTATAACTGCAAAAAAATTTAAAATTTAACTAGACTAGGTCAAACTTAAGCTATGAATTACAAAAAAAAAAAAATTATAGGAGAAAGGACTTGTGGTATAGGTTCTCAGGACTACCACTACCACTACCATCACCACCACCACTACTATTACTACTACTACTACTACTACTACTACTACTACTACTAGTGAGGTCATCATAAAATGTTTAGGTATAAGGTTAGGGGTGCTTGAGACCCCAAAATACCAACACGCTGGGTCCTGACAAATGAATTCAACTCAAGTCTTCTCTCAGTCAAAGAAAAGCAAAGTTTATTAAAAGTTCACCTTAATGGGTAGACTCTTAGGGAGCCTTGGTATCTGTGATGCTTGTACTGGACAAGCAGGCCAGAATAATCTGACACAGAATGAGTCTGCACTAGATAATTCTCAGGCACTCTCATATCTCATGGAGACATGATGGGGTATTATATACAGAAAGATTGTGGGAGGAATCTAGGGGTAGTCTCAGGGAGAAGTTTGGGGAGGGTCTTTAGAAGGAGTCAAATGAGGTAAGACTCAGGTGATGAGAGATTAAGGGTGGGAGGTAGCTAGAGACTACCTGGAGACGAGACAATGGAGGGTTTGGGAGGATCAAGGGGACAAAGGAGGGCCAGGCTAGTAACAAAGGTTTGGGCCCAGCCACAATGAAAGGCTTTTGGCCTTAGGCAAATGCTTCATCAAATGGGAAAATTCAACCAGAGTTCAAGGGGGTTCCCAGAGCTTGGAACTCAACACTACTATACTTCTTCTACTACTACTAACTACCAACACCTAAAATTTATGTAGTACTCTAAGCTTTGCACTTTACAAAATATTCTCATTTGGTTCCCACAAAACTGTGAGTTAAGTATAAGTATTAATTATCTCCATTTTACAGATGAAGGAACGGCAAAGAAAGTTTTGTGGTTGTTGTTGTTGGTTTGGTGACTTATCCAAAACATAAAGTATGGGAGTATCTGACAGAGGATTCTATACCTGACTACATGTCAGGCACCCTCTCCACTATGTCACCTAGTTATATTACCAGTAATGTATCCTATAGGTCTGACTGAATATGGCTAATATAACTGGGAGCTGGGCATGCCTGAATCACATGGAAGACTGGTGTCTTGGAGACAGAAGGACTAACACATACATGAACATTCTCCTTTAATCTACCAAATGGTCTCAAGTAATTTATTCCTTTCCTTTTTCCTTTCCTTCCCCTCCCCTCTCCTCTCCTCTCTCCACAAGGGGTATCACGCCCTTGTGTAAAGGGTGCTCTACCAAAGGAAGTTACATTTTGATGATTAAAACCTACCTAGATATATGGGGGTACTGGCTAGATTTCTTTCTTAAAGATCAGGCCTTAAACTCAATCCACTCTGACTTTCATTGTTTGACCAGCAATAGGTCCCTGCCTAAGCACCACTTCATGAGTATTGTTTGGGCAGATGAATCAGAGAGAATGTTAACAGTAATTGTTTCTCTTTTGGTCAGAAACCCTGAAGGTCTTCCCCTCACACTTTGATTTTTTTTTTTTTTAATTAAAGAAGCCATCCCTTGTCTCACTCCTTAAATAATCTAAATCACCAAATGATATTGCCTCAATCAAAGTAAAAACTCAAAAAGACCTTAGTTAAAAAGGCCAAGGTGTCCCACTGTATTCTGGGCCTTCTCCAGTTAGCTTGATCTATATCTGGCTACTGGACCCAGGTGGCTCTGAAGAGGAAAGTATGGCTGGTGACTTTGCACAGCCCTCCCTCACTTAAATCCAATTCACTTGCTCCAAGTCATGACATCATCTTCCTCATGTCATAGTCCTCTTCGAGAATGAAGGACAAACCACAGACGCATTGCTGTAATTGGCTATGTGTTTAAGACCACTTGATTTAAACCTCTGGATTAAGCAACCAACAAAAGAGAGGAGTAAAGGCCTTTTCTAAGCATCACCACCTCTAAAACCTCTCAGAAATAAGAATAATACTTGAGATAAAGCAACGTCAGTTGTTCTCCTGGTCTAGGACACAAAGAATTCTAAGTAGGGAAAAATCTGATGAACTTACACCTAAAAAGTCTGTCACTTAGCAATCCCTTTTCCATAAAATAAACACATTCTGGAAGGACTGCACAAGTTGAACTATGGATTTGCAATAAAACTCAACTATACACCCTTTCCACCCTGCCCTGGTTCACTGGAAATTTAGGGACAGCAGCATTCTGTGCAGCAAGAGAACTAATATAGAAATCTAAGGAATAGAAATAACTGGGACAGAATACCAGAGCATGTGTGTTGTTTCATCAGGTCTACAGTGAAGTTTACCAGCATCTTTTTTTTTTCAGGTCCACAACTTTATTGGGAGCTCCAGGTACACACATTTGTACTTTCGCACACATGCACACACAGACACACACACACACGGGCTTGCTCACATGCTCACAGCATCACTGCCATGACAGCAGGGTTATAGGGTGTATGGCACCACACACAGGAGCCTCCCCTTCTCCTTATCTCAGCCAGGGTGGTCCCACCATCCCAGATGATAAACTCAGAGCATCCGCTGTGGAATGGAGGGAGGAGGACAGAGGGGCAGAGGCAAGGGCTGGGGATGGATGTCTTGGGCTGGGGACCACCTGGGCCCCCTCACTCCAGGGACTGCAGAATCATGAGCTGTTTGAGCACCTTTGTCTGGCTCATCTCTTGAATCTCCCCGGCCAGGAACATCTCATCCACCACCGTGTAAACCTTATAGAAATTGAAGATCAGGTCCAGTTCACAGATATTGTGGAAATATTCATTTAAGACCTCCACAAAGTTGTGGATTGCTTCCAGATAGGCCAGGTTGTTGTCATTATGAGACCAAGATTAACATGGTTCTCGGGAGGAAGAAAAATCAGTTAAAGACATTGAGCACAAACGGATAAATCAATAGGAAAGATATTAATTACTGAAAGGAATATATCCTTCCGATCAACTAAATTTGTCTAGAAATATATTAATAAAAGTAACAGTACTCAGAAAAATGAATCAGTACTTGTTGGAACTGAGGGCATACATGGAACCACAGCGAATTATTTGTGAATGGTTTAAATGAGAAGTAAGAATTATCAAAGCATAACTCATGGCCTACACAAAAGAACTAATCTTCAAAAGGGATAGAACTGGATGGTGGCAAAACTTCACGAAAGAAACCATATAAAGAAGAGCTCATTGAGAACACAAATACCTAAAAGTGAAGGTCAGTCTGGAAGAAGAGAAACAAAAAGCAATACTGTTAAAAGAAACCATAATCTCTCTGTAAAGAAATCATACTGTTATTGAAGACAGTATATGTAAAGACAACTTAAAGATTATGATTCTCCCTGAACAACAGAAGTCAAATAAAGTCAAAATTATAATGCAATAAATAATCCAGAATTTCTGAACACAGGAAAAAAAAGTACCAGTGAAAGAATCCACAGATAACCTTCAGAAAACCCTATGCTGCAAAATCTAAAACAAGCAGTGGTTAATATTGACAAACAAAAATTCTACAAATGGACAGGAGAAATAACATTAAATATAAAGGAGAAGACTTTCCAGTGACACAAGATTATTCAGCACTGACAAGAAGCCCCAGAAAGAAACAGAGTAATGTGTACCAAAGAGGAGAGGAGTGCAAGACCCTGGCAAACTCTGGCATTCCACCCTGAAAAATCTCAACCTAAGCATTATTTAAAAAAAAAAAAAAAAAAGATGGATGCTATTTTATTAAAGACACGTTTAAGTATTCTTAGAAAGAAAACCAGAGGTGAACAACTTGTTCTGCATGTACCCCAAACAATAGAATTAAAGGAAAGGTAAACAAATACAGCAAGCAAGGAAAGCACAGATAATAAATTATCCCAGAAAAAAAAATAGGGTCAAAATATAAAGAGCAGCCATATAAACAATGGTAAAATAATGGAGATATAATAAAGAAATTTATTTCAAAAGTACACAAGGAGTGCAGAGTGAAAGGATAAATCCAATAGAAGAAGAGATGAAAAAGACACAGATCTGAAACATCACAGACTAAATCCCACAGCATCCCTGCTTTTACAGGTGAATTATTCTTCATCTCTTTGTGTGTGTGCTTATGTGCATGTTGTATGTGACACGAAATATCAGAATGGGAAGGCACATAAAAGAGGAGAGAGGAGGAAGACAATAAAGTATAATTATGCAGTTTACTTTCATCCATTCAAGGGTTAACCAAGAAAAAAAATGTATCTCTCAGGAAAAGGAAGAATTGGTCATGAGTCAAAGGGAGGAAATGAAACAGTGAAGAAGAACAGGAGAAATCTTGTTTCATGGAGTTCAACACAAGAATACTTCCATGGGAGGAGAGAGAGATTCTGTAATGGAGATGAACACTTTACAATGAATATAAACTACAGGGATTTGGTGTTTAGAGAGACTACCCATCCTGTCCTAGTAGAAGGAGAATCAGAGCTCCTGGGACCAATTGATACCCAGAATTTGAGGGCATGAACTCAGCAGATTTCATGGAAAATTGTGGAGATAATCTTGGGGAAGGGCAAA
This sequence comes from Pseudochirops corinnae, assembly GCA_028646515.1. Lineage (NCBI taxonomy): Eukaryota > Metazoa > Chordata > Mammalia > Diprotodontia > Pseudocheiridae > Pseudochirops > Pseudochirops corinnae. The sequence continues at coordinate 292,017,002 of CM053586.1, read as the reverse complement.
ACATGATATTAAATTGCATAATCAAGGAAATAAAAATCCTATAAAGAGACAGTACTTCTATCCACTATCACCTACAAGAATTGGTATTTCTAAGAGCAACACATAATAGAAAAAGGAGTCTGAGACAAAGACTACAAGGCAATAACATGTTTAGAAGAGGGAACTTAAAATAGGTAACTGAAAAACTTTAATTGTATGAGGAAAACAAAGACAAAAAAAGGAATAAATTAATAAAAAGCTGATAAATCAAATAATAATTTTAGACTAGAAAAGGAAATTAAATAAAGGAGAGAATTAGGAAATTAATTTCTTCTTACAAAAAAGAACAGAAAATGAAAACAGACAAAAAATGCTAAAAGGCAGGATTGGTAGGGAGATATAAATTAATTACTGAGGGTTTGGAAAGAGATAATAGGAAGAAAAAGAGGGGAACTAACAAGTTAAGTAAAACTTTAAAATTAGAGAAAGAAGTAATAAAATGGGGGAGGGTTAGGTTGGGGGAAATGAGAGTGAGTGGAAGAGGATCAGTTAGAATGTATTTGCTTAAGTAGATTAAACTGAAGATTTGAAGCAACAAAATATTGTCTTTACAGAGGAAGATAGAAATAATCCTAATAAAAACACATATGAGACAAATGGAAAACAATAGTAACTCATAACTTTAAATACGAATGAATTAAGGAATCTAAAAAAATAAAAAAGAGTAAGAAATTATATAATAAAACAAAACCCTACATTGTGGTTGCTGTTGTTTTTAAACAAGGAACACGTCTAAAAAGCAAAGACTTGCAAAAAATATCATTGAGAAGGTAGTGCAAAATTATTGTGCATCAGATGAACCCCCCCTCAAAACAGAAGCTAAAATAATGCTATTAGCCAAAGCAAAGACAAAATTCAGCATAAAAAAGATAAACAATGAAACCACATTAGAAAGAAAAGAACTATAAACAACAAACCAATATCAATTTTAAACATGTGCTCTTAATTCATTAGCAAATAAATTCAAAAAGGAAAAATAAACTGAAACATGAGGAGACATAAATGGTAGTGGTAGGTAATTTTAATGTTCCCTGCTTGGTTTTGGAACAATCTAAAAGAGTGGTAAATTGAAGGAAAGATACAGAATTTACCAAATTGCTAGAGAAACTGAATATAAAATACTTAAAGTGTCTTTTGACAGGATTACAAAAAAATAAAAACATATCTCAGGATTATATGATATATTTGCAAAAATAAATATTGTATTAGGGCATAGCAATGTTTCAAACAATTCTAAAAAAGAAGACATAGTAAATATATTTATATGCCAATGTGCAATAGTAAGATATAGAAACTATAGTAAAATAATAATCATTTTTTCAAACACAAATGCAGAAACACACATACACACAAACACACAACACAGGCCCAATTGGAAGCTAAAAATTAAATCTAAAATAATTAGTTGGCAAATGGGAAAATCATCCAAAATTGATAATTTTTTGAAATTGATATTGATGAAACAAAAGGGTAACATTTCTAGGATGCAGCTAAAGTAGTTTTGAGGGGAAAAAATATACTTATCTCCAAAACTATAAACTAACAAAATAAGGGAGGATCAATGAATAGAAAATTAACTTTAAAAGTTAGAAAGATAATATATAAACCTCAAATGAACAAAATAAGACCTTAAAAAAGAGACTAGGAATATATAAACTGGAAACAAAAATTAATTTAGAAATGATAAAACTAAAAGCTATTTTTTTGGAAAAGACTAATAAAATTGGTAGTAATTTATTCAATTTGATTTAAAATAAAGGTAGAAAATGAAATAACAAATAAGGTGAAAATGAAGCAAAATTATAAGAAATTTTAAAAAATTATCAGCACCCACCTACATAGTTATTTGCTGCCAAATCTGAAAACAACAAAAAAGAAATAGCAGAATTTCTCTAAAAATGTAAAATAATAATATAAATTACCCATATTAACAGAAAAAATAGAATATTCAAATAACCCAACCTTGGTAAAAGAAATTGAACACACCACCAATGAACTACCAGAGAAAAATTCCCCAGGTCCAGATGGATATACAAGTTAATTCTACCAAACATTTAAAAAACAGTTATTTGCAACACTACATAAACTCTTTGGAAAAACAGGCAAAGGAGTTCTACAAAATTCTTTTTATGATACATATGATGCTAATAACTAAACCAGGAAGAGACAAAACTGAGAAAGAAAATTATAGGCCAATTCTGTAATTAATATGGATACAAAATTTTTCAATAAAACAGTAGCAAGGAGATTACAGCCATATATCACAATTATCATGCAGTATGACCAGGTGTGATTTATAGCAGGAATGAAGGACTGGATCAATATTAGGAAAACTATCAGCATAATTTACCCTATCAATAACAAAATAAACAAATTATATATTTATTTCAATAAACACAGAAAAAACTTTTGACAAAATACAGTAGCCATTCCTATTAAAAAAAAATTAGAGAACATAAGAATAAATGGGGCTTTCCTTAAAATGATAAGTAATATCTATCTAAAACCATCAGCAAATATTTTCTATAATGGAGATAAGGTAGAAGTCTTCCCAATAAGATCAGATGAGAAACAACGATGCCCATTACCACTTCTATTATTCAGTATTGTACTAGAAGTGCTAGCTATAGCAATAAGAGGAGAAAAAAAAATGTAGGAATTAGAAAATGCAATAAGGAAACAAAACTATTGTTCTTTGCAGATGCTTTGATGGTATAGTTAGAGAATCCTAGAGAATCTACTAAAAACTAGTTGAAATAGTTAACAACTTTAGCTAAGTTGCAGAATACAAAATTAACTCTCATAAATCATGTTTTTTTTTTCCTATTCAGCAACAAGAGACAGAAAGAGTAATTCCATTTAAAATAACTGTAGACAATAAAAAATAATTGGAAGTCTACCTGACAAGAACAATCCAGGAACTATATGGACACAATTATACAACATCTTTCACACAAATACAGTCAGATCCAAACAATAGGAACAATATTACTTATGGGTAGGCTGAGCCTATATAATAAATATAAATTAATCTGTGTATTCAGGGCCATACCAGTCAAACTATCAAAATCTTATAAGATAGAAAAAAGGAATAAATAAATTTATCTGAAAGAACAAAAGGTCAAACATATCAAGGAATCAACTAAAGAAAGTGTGAAGGAACATGATCTAGCTGTAGCAGATTTCAAACTGTATTATAAAAGCAGTAATTATCAAAACAATCTGGTACTGCATAAGAAGGAGTGATGGATCACTACAATAAGTACATAATACATTGTAGTAAATGACCAAAACAATTTAGTATATGGTAAACCCCAAAATCCAAGCTTTTGGAACAAAAACTCATTATTTGACAAAAACTGCTGGGAAAACTGGAAAACAGTATGGCAGAAAGTAGGCATAAACTACCATCTCACACCATATGCCAATAGAAGGCCAAAATGGGTCCATGGTTTACACATACAAGGTGATACATAAACAAATTAGGAAAGCATAGAATAGTTTATCTATCAGATCTGTGGATAAGAATAGAATTGAGGACCAAACAAGATATAGAAAGCATTATGAAACATAAATAAATCACTTTTATTATATTAACTTAAAAGTTTTTGCAGAAACAAAAACAATGAAAATAAAATTAGAATGAAAGCAGAAAACTGGGATAATATTTTTCCCACAAGTAACTGATAAAAATCTTCTTTTTTCAAATATATAGAGAACTGAGTCAAATTTATAAGAATGCAAGTCGCTCCCCAATTCATAAGTGGTCAAAGGATATCAACAGGCAGTTTTCATACAAAGAAATCAAAACTATGCATAGTCTTAGGAAAAAATGCTCTAAATTACTATTGATTAGAGAAATGCCAATTATAACAAATCTGAGTTATCACCTCACATCCATCATATTGGCTAACATGATAAAAAAAAAGGAAAATGATAAATGTTAAAGAAGATGTGAGAAAATTGGGACACTACTGCATGGTTGGTGGAGTCATGAACTGATCCAAAAATTCAGGAGAGCAATTTGAAACTATGTCCAAAGTGAAATCAAACTGCATATTGTTTGATTGAGCAATACCACTACTAGATCTGTAACCCAAAGAGACTCCTCAAAATGAAAAGAACCAATATGCTCAAAAATACTTGTACCAACTGTGTGTGGGGGGGGGGGGGGGCTAAGGGGATGCCCATCAATTGGGGAAGAACTAAACAAGTTGTTGCATATTGTCATGGAATATTATTTTACTATAAGAAATGACAAGCAGGATGATTTCAGAAAATCTGGGAAAAACATTATCTGATGCTAAGTGAGGTGGGGTGAGCAGAACCAGGTGAACACTGTGCATAACAACAACAATATTGAATGATTAAAAACTGTGGGTGACACTAAAAGAGCACAGGTATTGGAAAACTACTTATCAAAGAGCAAAAGAACTGGGCTTCTGGCCAAAAATACCATACCCATCAAAGCTAAGCATAATTCTGAATGAAAAAAAAAAGTACATTTAAGGAATTGTCAGACGTTTAGGACTTGTTTGAAAAAATAATAAACCTGAACATAACAGAAGATTTGACATACAATAGTCAAGAGAAACATAAAGTACATATGAAAGTCCAATAACAAGGGACTCAATAAGAACAGACTTTTTACCTTTTTTGTATGTAAAATGTAAACTTTATGTCTAGGATTGTTATTCTTAATTGAGTAGTTCATAAGAAAGATTGGGGTAGACCTGAGCATGATATGACTTCAAAAAGTAAAACCATTCAAAAACAGTTAAAAAGAATAATTATCTTATACAAATGAATTGTGAAAAGAAGAACCAAATCAGAAGAAATAAATGGGGGAGAAGGCTGTTAATTCTGGAAACCTACTTTCATTGCAAATGGGTTCAAAAGGGAATAATTCACATACAAGTAGAAGAGTATAAAAGTCTTTTAAATCTAGAAAGAAAAAACTAAATAGACAGGGAGGGGGGAGAGGATAAGGGAGGGATCTTTAGAGGGGAGGGCAAGAGTTAAAGGGAGATATAGAAGGCTGTTTAGATTATTGGGAATGGAAGGACAAGGGAGGAATCTTTGGGAGGATAAGGGAAGGGAAAGGATGATAAAAGAAGGAAGGGTGAAGTAACAAGTTAAAGGGGTCTATAAAAGGGAGTTTAGATATATGGGAATAAGTGGATAAGGGAGGGAAGTTGGTGTGGGGGGTAGGTTAAATAGAAGGAAGTCAAGGTAATAGGTAGAAGTAAAGTGGAAGAGTCTGAGGGGATAGGAAATAAGAGATACACACAAACATAAAAATAAAGATTAGGAGTAGAATCTGTTAAGGAAAGCATATGTTTTATATATGTGTGTGTATCAGTATAAATGTCTGTTTCTACACATGTACATGCATGCATACATACATGTGTATGTGTCTACATCTATAAATAAATATATCTACACTTAATTGTAGCATGTGGCAGGGGGAAGAAGCGGGGGGAAAGAACAAAATAAAGTATGGAGCAGAGAATAAAAGAAAACCTGCAAGGAAACAAAGAAAAGATGCACAGCTCTTAACATAATGCATATTATTTATTGTACAGACTTTATTAAAATGGAAATTTATTGCTATATATTTTCAATCCTCCCTTACATTCTGCTGTGCACATGACTTTTTCATTTTCTTATTTTATATGTAAGTTTTCATATTAAGCTTGTGGCATGTTACCTTTTCTTTTTACACTGCATATTTAAGTTTTAGTATTAAAGTCTAAAATAAAAAAAGATCTTTTAAAAAACTGAATGACTTAGCTATTGTCAGCAACATGATACAAGGCAATCC
>CM053586.1:291989878-292010639 GCA_028646515.1 Pseudochirops corinnae | reverse complement strand
TAAAAAACTGAATGACTTAGCTATTGTCAGCAACATGATACAAGGCAATCCGAAAGGACTTATGATGAAAGATGCTATCTACCTCCAGAAAAAGAACTGATGTCATCTGAATACAAACTGAAGCATAGTATTTTTCACTTTTTTTTCTACTTTTCTTGTATAAAATGACTAATATGGAAATTTTTTACAGTATTGCACATGCATAGCTTATATTAAATTGTTTACCATCTCAAGGAGTGGAGAAGGGTAATAGAATTTGAAACTTAAAACTTTTTTAAATGTTAAAAATTATTTTAACATGTAACTGAGAAAATCAAGAATCATTTAATAATGTGACATGCTCAAAAGCAGAAGATATTTTAAATAATCCAATCTCCAAAGAAAGAATAAGAACCACCTCTAAAGGAATTGCCAAAATGAGATATGTTAATATAAAAATTAGATTTACCTTTTAAACAACCATTAGTACCAATACCATACAAATCATTCTCAAAATGCTAGAAAACACCTTTCAGACTCTTTTTATGAGATACATGCAATACTTCACATTTATATAGCACTTTTAAGTTTGTAAAAACTTTTACATATGTTAAATCATTTGATCCTCACAGCAGCTCCAAGAAGTACATGCTCTTATTATCTCCATTTTACAGATGAAATTGAAACTGAGAGAGGTTAATTGACTTGCCCAGGTCTCATGACTATGGAGTAATTGAGACAGACTTACTCAGGTCTTTCTGATTCGAGGTCTATTGCTCCACTTATTGTGCTACTAAGCTTCCTAATGCCTTGATGAGGGAAAGAGATAAAGCACAGAAGGTGAACTATGGACCAACATCATTATTAAATATAGATTCAAACATTTTAAATAAAATTTTGTCAAACAGACTACAGTAATTCATCCAATAAATCATTCTTCATGATCAAATTAGATTTCTACCAAGGATACAAGCAAGCTGAAATATATTAGAAAAACAATCAACATAATCAATCATAGTAAAGATAAAAGCATCTAAACCACACAATTATTTCAGTAGATGGAGAAAAAAGCCTGTGTCAAAATACAACCCTCTGTTATGCTAAAGACACTACAAAATATAGGTAGAAAGGGACTTTTTAATATCTCACAATCTATCTATTTAAAAACCAAAGTCAAGCATTGTATGTAATGTGAATACACGAGTAACTTCCCTAATAAATGAAGAAATGAAGCAGATTCCCACTACCTTCCTAATATTTGAAATAGTTCTGGAAATACTAGCAAAAATGATGATAAAAGGAAAAAGGGAAATGTGTAAATATTGGTAAAGAGGAGATAAAATAATCTGTACTTGCTAGTGATATCTAACAAAAAAAATTTCAATAAAAATAGTATTTGAGATAATATTTTCAAAGTCAAAGGTTGCAAAATAAACACTCAAAATATCATGTGTGTGTCTACAAACACACATACACGTACACTCAATTAGCACTAGTTATCAACGCTAGCTAGTACTGGCTAAGAAATAAGAAGGAACATCAGTGGAACAGAGTAGACATACAATTTATAGCAGCAAATGATTATAGTAACCTTGTGTTTGAAAAGCATAAAAACAAGTTTTGGGAGGTAAAAGAATTCATTATTTGTTAGAAATTATTAGGAAAGATGGAAAACAATCTAGCAGAAATTGGGCATAGAGCAATATGTTATACCATTTACCAAGATAAGATCAAAATGGATATATTATGTAGATTTAAAGAGAAAAATTACCTCGAAATGTTGAAAAACATGGAACATATTGTCTATCAGACTTATAGATAGGTAAACAATTTATGAAAAAAGGATACAAGAGATAAAGAACACTGTGAGGTGTAAAGAAGATAATTTGACTACGTTGTATTAGAAAGATTTTATACAAATAAAACGAATGTATCCAAGATCGTAAGGAAAGCAGAAAGTGAAAAAAAAATAGTGTCTTAGATAAAAGGTCTCATATCTTAAATATTTAAAGAATTTTGTGAAATCTATAAGAATAAATCATTCTCCAATTGATAAATGGTCAAATGAAATGAATAGGCATTTTTCTGATAAAAAAAAACCAAACATTTTTAATTGCATGAAAAAATGCTCTAAATCATTATTGATTAGAAAAATGCAAATTTAAAAACCTTGTGATATCATTTTACACCTATCAAACTGGCAAAAAATGATTGAAAGGCAAAGAAACAAATTTTGAAGGAAATATGGAAAAATTGGAACACTAATTCACTGGTGCTGGAACTGTGAACTATGTGAATGATCTATTTTGGACAGCAAGATGGAATTTTACCCAAAGACTTATTAAACCACCTGTACCCTTTGACCGAGCGATATAACTACTAGGTTTATTTCCCAAGATGATTAGGGAAAAAGGAAAAGAGCCTATATGTTCCAAAATATTTATACTAGCTCTTTTTATGGTGCAAAGAACTAGAAATTGCAGGAATGTCCATCAATTGGGGAATGGCAGAACAAGTTGTGGTATATCAGTGGTTCTCAACCTTCCTAATGCCGCAACCCTTTAATACAGTTCCTCATGTTGTGCTGACCCCCAATCATAAAATTATTTTTGTTTCTACTTCATAACTGTAATTTTGCTACTGTTATGAATTGTAATGTAAATATCTGATTTGCAGGATATATTTTGATTGTATATCTGATTTGCAGGATATATTTTGATTGTTACAAATTGAACATGACCACAGGTTGAGAGCAGCTGTGATATATGATAGCGGTGGGATAATTCTGTGTTATAAGAAATGATAACCTTTACGACCTTAAAAAAAATAGATTGGCTTGTACAAAATAATGAAGAGTATGAATGGAACCAAGAGAACATTGTATAAAGTAATATTGTTTTAAGAAAAACTTTGAGTAATGAAGTCATTTTGACTATTATATAAATCCCAAGTTAACAACAAAAGACTTATGAAGGAAGACATTATCTGCATTCAGACAAAGAACTGATAAATAGCAGTATATACAGAATGATTTTACATATATGTATATGTATGCACATCTATATGTATATAGACAAAAACACATATAAACATATATTTGTGTCTAATGGCAATACTGTATAGGGTTCCAAGGGAGAAAAAAGGTAAAAGAAATTTACATTATAACTTAATTATATATTTAAATGACAGAGCAAGTTGTACATAATAAATCTGCAGTTTCATGTATAATCATCTTTTTCCCTATTCTACTGTTATGCAAATAGTTGTTTTATTTCTTAAGTTCAGAATAAAATTTATATATGTATATACACACCATATATGTCACATATATAACACATATATCATATACATGTATGTGTGTATACACATATGCACATATACATGTGTCTGTGTATGTGTGTGTCCCACAAAGCAATACTAGAAACACAAATCTCATTCCACATAAGTAGAAATGTCATAATATATTTGGGGATCAATCTACCAACATACCCAGAATTCTTATATAAATTCAGGGCCAAAATGCTCCTTAAAGAAATAAAAAACATCTTAAATAGGTGGAAGACAAATAAGGTTCATGGGTAGATCATGACTTTATAATAAAAATGACAATACTACCAAAATTAGTTTACATTTTAATGTTATACCAATCAACTTTTCAAAGGCACAAGTATAGAACTCAGTAAAATTATAAAAATGATTTGGAGAAAAAAACATATAATATTAAGCGAAATTATGAAAAGAAGTGGTGACAAGGGTGGATATCATTTCCAGACCTCAAATTTTATTATAAAGTGGCAGCCATCAAAACTATCTGGTGCAGATTAAAAAAAAAAAAAGATAGTGGACCGATCAAACAACTTGGACAAAGGACAATCCGAAACAATGGGACTCAATATCCTTGTATTCCATAAAATGGAAAACATAAATTACTTATAGTCCCACTGTGATAAGAGAACGATCATGAGACAAAGAAACTCTGTTTCAAATTTCTTACTATTACTATGAGAAGAAGAGGACACTTCCCTAGGCTCTATTTTTAACCTCCAGTCATTTTTCTTGGAAGCTAGAAAGCAATACTACCTGTACAATCAAGGGTGGAAAACAAATCATAGCTCCTGTTTTGACCAAAGAGCATATGTCCTTAACTTGACATACTTCTGTTGAATACCTTTATCGTCCCCTCCTATTTTCTGTAAAATTCCGCTTTTTCATATTCTATATTACATTACTGAATCTATGCTCTGGACTCGCTGACTCGTTTACAATCAGTTGAACCAGCACTCTGAGTACAATAATAAAACTGTAGATAACTATCTGTGTACTGTTGATTCTTTGATTGAAAGCAGTTCCTAATCAATAGGCCCTGGGATAATTTTTATCTCAATATTCCATATTTACTTATATGTGTATCTGTTGTCTCTTCCAATAAAATATAAACTGCTGAAGCAGAGATACTATCTATTTGTGTTTTTGTATCCTTAGTGCCTAAACACCTAGTGTATAGTAGTCATTTTTAAAGTGGTTGATGAACGATTGGGTCTGTGAGGTTTGTCTAAGTTAAATCACTTAAAAGAATGAAAGGTGAAAAAAACAAATAGCCAGATATTTCAGGACATTATGACTAAATATGAAAATTATAACTCCTAATAATTACTCCTATTCTCAGTTTTCAGAAAACACATTGTTTTCTAACTTTCTAGTAACATTATCATATCATCACATTTTTCTAAAATGTAATCTCCAGAAGGGCAAAGACTGGTCTTGTCTAAGGATGTTGTTCCTCTCCCAGAGACTAGGACAGTATTCTGTAGACAGCTGATGGTGAATGTTGATTTATGGTTATAATGAGGTAATAGAACCTAGATCCTGAAACTTTCCTAGAACTCAACTCCTGGACCCAGTCCCTGATATTTGACTGAGGCAGCCAGCCCATACCAGTCTAGCAAGACACTCAATAATCCTTTTAACTGTCCTTTCATTATGGCCATACCATTTTCATCCTTTCATTGTCTACACCTGGCCCATGCCAGGCTATTTGCCCTCCTAGATCCCATCCAGATCTTCCCATATTTTTTTTTTTGTATAAAAGTGTCAAGCTCAGCCCCATCAAATGAGCAGATTTACTAGAAATCTTGCCTGCCCAGTTGGTGTATAAAAAACCTTGCTACTCTGACTGAAAGAATACAGGAGTGATCAAATTCCTTTAAGGCCGACTGCCCCGTACCCTTGCATGTCAGGGTCCCTAGCACCCCAAACCACAGCAGTTATATTCTCTTGTTCCTAATTTTGATTAAGAAAAACAAGCTGTAAACCTATATAAGGGTTTTAGAAGGGGTGAGGGTGGTAGCATAATCTTAAACAAATTATAGAAAGTTAGTGTTGGAAGGTACTTTGAAATCATGTAGTCAGACCACTAATTTTAGAGACGAGATTAGTCTACCAGTATTGTGATTAACTTTATTTGTTCTCTCTAGATAGAATTACTCAGCTCCTGAAAATGTTTCACAAACAGGGTTTTTTTAAAGGGTTTGAAGTGTCCTGTTTAGACTGAACAAATACTTGAGTTTTATACCTCTTTGAACATGCAATACAAAGGGTATCCAGTGAATCATTTAGGAAGATTAAAGTTATCTAATGTAATGTGATGAAATTAGTTGAATTATTTTCTGATGATGCATCTGAAAATTCCCAAAGCTATCAAAGAATGCAACAAATATATTATACTTTAATTTTAATAGCTGTATCTTTATTATGCACACAGTTATGCAATGAAATATAAGATTTATCAAGCTAAATATGACTTTAGAAATCATCTCATGTCCAGTTTTAAAGATGAGGAAAGTGAAGATCAGAGAAAGGAGGTGACCTGACAAAGCCATACAGCTACAGAGTGGCAAGAGACTAATTTTGATCTAAGGCTTCTGCTTCTTCAATACCAGGCTGTATCCTATAATACAAGTTTTCAGGTACTAGAGTGTGAAATAGACTCTCATAAACCAGAATACATTTCATTAAAAATATGTTTACCCCAATTGTGTGAATAAAAGAAAGTCACTTATCTTGTGATTTGTTTTATAATTTTTTTAAGAGTATGAGAGTTACTTTTATATAATTACACAGATTTTTCTTTAATAAGGAAGCACAGAATATCAATAAATATCATTGATTTTGTGTCTACTGCATTTAGAGCATTGTGTTGGATGATAAGATAGGTAAAAAGTTTAAAAAAGACACAGTTGATGCCTCCGTGGGGCTTGGAGTCTAGTGATATGAAATACGACATTATCAGCAACCAGAGAATTACAAAATAAAGAGTTATGTGAATCACAAACCACAATTTTGGTTGTACAGCTTAAGCTGCTCCACTGGAGATCCAACTGGCTAGTTCCAGTTGGCCCTCTCCTCCCCGCTCCCTGCTCTCCACTCCCCTCTCCTCTCCTCTCCTTACCTCAGAGTGCACTGGTCAAAGGAAGGTAAATTTTGAAGGCTGAAACCTACCCAGATATCTTTGCTGGCTAGATTTTTTTCTTAAAGACCACACACAAATTAAAGGCGGTCATTCTCTCACTGATTGGGCAACAGTAGGCCCCTACCCGAGCACCACTTAATGGTTGTTGTTTGAAAGTCCTCCCTTTCCCCCCCAGGGATCAGACTGAACATAAATAGTAATTGATTGTCTACTGGCCAAAAACCCTGAGGGTCTTCCACCCACAGTTAGATTTTACTTATTTATTTATTGGGCCATCCATGAGCTCACTACTTAAGCAGCCCTAATCATTGATTGGGCTTTGCCTCCGTCAAAGTGAGAGCTCAGAAAGGCCTTAGCTTCAAAAGACCAAGGTCTCCCACTGAATCCTGGGCCGTCTCCAGTTGTCCTGATCTATATCTGGTAATTGGATCCAGATGATTCTGGTGGGGAAAGTGAGCTAGTGATTTTGTATAGCCCTCCCTCACTTAAAATCAATTCACTTGCATGTCATGGCATCACCTCCTTGATTTAAGTCCTCTTCAAGAATGAAGGGCAAACCACAATGTCCCCAGCCCTTAGCACATCTGGCACAAACTAGACACTTAATAATAAAAGCTAATTGCTTAATAAGAAGACTTTGGTGGAGAGGAGAGGGTTAGGAAGAATGATTTCTCTGAAAGAAAATAAATGAAAAAGAAATAAATGAAGAGAAATATTTAAGCACTTAAAAATTCACCAAAAAGGACAGAAGAAAATTCAGAGGGAGATACAAAGAAACAGGCCAGCTAAGAGAGTAACATAATATATTTATCATACCTTAAAATTTTTTGTACCTCAATATTTATGTCTTAATATTTATTATAGCTTAATTTATTATAATCTGAAAAATAAGATGAATATAATAGAGATTTGCAGTGGTATATACAAACCTCTTTTCTTGAACTTTTTTGTATGAAATATTTAATGTTTATTGTATTTATCAAGTTCAGAAGAACAAACAAGCTATATGTATTGTTTAATGAGGAAATATATGATTTTCCACCAGGTGTTATGTTCTAGCCAAAAGCTAAGTATTTGTCTCTTTAGAGGTCCTTTGATATGTAAGCACATTAGGACCAACCACGTGACTGCGTCATAGAGCTCTGGGCACTAGAGTTGAGTAGTTAAGAAAGAAGAAAAGAAAAAAGAAAATGTTTTTAAAAGCCATCTTTGTTCTGAAACTTAGCCTAGAGGTTAATATTAAATATTCTCCGGATTATTAAAATATTAAAAATATGACTCTGTCCCTGACCTTCCATCTGTGTTTTTATTTAGCTCATTCTCAAAACTTTTTTAAAATAATAATAAAAAAGTTAACATTCTGTAGCCATATTACTTATTTGCTGTTCATTCATTTTCAGTCATGTATGACTCTTCATGACCCCATTTGGGGTTTTCTTCATAAAGATACTGGAGTAGTTTGCCATTTCCTTCTCTGGTTCATTTTTACAGATAAAGAAACAGTGGCAAACAGGGTTAAGTGACTTGCCCAGGGTAATGAAGCTAGTAAATCTCTGAGGCTAAAATTGAATTCAGTAAGCACACTTCCTGACTTTAGGCCTGGTGCTCTATCGACTGTGCCACCAAGATGCTCATAATTTATTTAAAATAATACAAGTGCAAAGGTTTCAGCACTCCCGCAATGGACACTACATTTCAAGCATATAGAAACCCTCCTCTCATATCTAAAAATCATGGAAGGGTCTGAAAACTAGAAAATTTATAGAAAGGAAGAAACAGGAGAATACAGAAAGATGGATAATTGTTCTAGTCAATGAGCTTTTCTTTTTTTGTTGTTGGGTTGGTTTTTTTTTGGTTTGTTTGTTTTTGCTTTTTGGAGGGGGGAAGGCAGGGCAATTGGGGTTAAGTGATTAGCCCAAGGTCACAAGGCTAGTCAGTGTTAAGTGTATGAGGTCACATTTGAACTCAGGTCCTCCTGATTCCAGGGCTGGTGCTCTGTTCACTGCTCCACCTAGCCACCCCAATGAGCTTTTCTTTTTAAAAAATCAAAATCAAAGAAAAAAAACCCATCTGGATTGACCATTTTTTTTTTTATACCTCTCCTATATTTGCTGGTCCTTTGTTGATAACTCTTAAGGTCTGAGTCACAATTCCTCTGTTGGTTCCTGACCCTGACCTTATTTGACCTTTGTCCTGATAATACTATTATATTCCTGGTTTAGAACTAAGTAGTTATAATATTAAGCAGAGGTCTAGGGCTTACTAGAACCCTCCCACAACAAGTTCTTTTTTTCTTTTCAAGAGAAAAAGCTAAGATAATGAAGGCAATGAAAATGATATTTCTCAGATCTCTTGTCCTTCATCCTGTCATAAGCATCCTTTCTATGCATATCCAATGTTTTCCTAGTAAAACAAGGGAAAAAGCATGGTGATTGTCAGAAGGATTCTCCTCTTCCTCTCTCAGTTCCTCAAAATTTTCATCATCTCAGTCCTAGGGGTAAATATCATATCAACATTCATACTTCGTGCTTCATTATGATTTCAACATTATGCACTCAGTCTGTTCTTTCTCCAAGCAACAAACGGCAATGCATTTCCTTATCTCTTATCTGGGGTCAAGAATGGTCACTGAATTAAATTTTGAATATATATTTATACCATTATTTTTAGGTGTGTTAAAATCTAATGCAACTATAATACATTATTAATTTACTATCAGTCTCTATTTGCAAATAAATCTAGCAGGGAATTAGTCAGTAGAAGAAAAACAATACTCAACTTAGCCCTGAAAAAATATGATAAAATGTGTCTACCTCTTTTCTTTGTACTATGGTTACCAGAAATTTCAGACACTATCAGACTTGGTTAACTTCTTATTTAGGTTTATTTATTTATTTATTTTTGGTTTTTGGTTTCTTTTTTTTTCTTTGTTATAAAGGATTTTTCAGTGAAGATGGGGGAGGGTTAGACAAATTGGAAATTAGGTGAAGCTAAACCAAAAAAAAAATTATTTTGCTATATATGATCAATGTATATGCATATATGATAGATGTATATATCTGTATATGTGCACATATGCATATACATGTTAGAGTATGTATCTATATATCCTTATCTACCTATGTATCTCTCTCTCTCTCTCTATCTATCTATCAATCAGTCTCAGTGGTCTTGGAATGAGGATTCAAATGCTGGCTCTGCCAGTAATTACCTTTTTGACCCGGGGCAAAATATTTAACTTCTTTTTGATCTCAGTTTCTATTGTGTTAAATTTTGGAAAAGAGTTAGTCTTAGTCATCTTTAAATTCTCTTCTAGCTGAAAAATTCTAGAATTTTAAGTATACATACATAACCATTTGGATAGATTAAGCCAACAGGTGGAACATTCTTTCAATATGAGTGTTAGTGGATGTGGATGTGCTCCCTTTAAGGCATAGACAATTTTTTGGCAAATGACTCCATCACCAGTATCTGTACAATCAGAAAACTTGAAGCAAGGGGATATGAAAGGCAATTGTCCTTTTGGATGTTTCCTTTTAGGCCTATCCAAACTTTAAAAATGAGTGCTTTATTGCCGGTTCTTACGATAATTGAAACCAGCACATCAGTATTGATATCGCTCCTAGTAAAACATCTGTTTGGAATTTAAATCGCTTCTTGGTCCATTTGGATCCAGCAAGACGAAATGAATGTTTCCCCAAACATCTGTTTTATTTTGACAGTGTGGACAGAGCCATACTATAAAATATATTGACTACTCACTAGACTGATTTCCTACAACAACAGAAGCTATTGGATGTTATGGATTAGTATACCCTAGAAAGTTTAATTATTTGCTGCTTCATATTTCAGAATGTATTTAACATAACAGTCTTTTGTTCACATTCATATAAATTCTTTTTTGAGTATTTTCATCTTATATTTATCGAGTTGAAAGCTAAATAAGTATGATTATATCTGATAATTTATTACACATGCAAAGGATAAAATCATATACTGGTTTTGTGGTCACCAGCCTTGTAATTAATCATTTCAAATTGTAAAAAGTCTTACTTTTTCCTCTCAATTTTCTGAATTGCTATAAAGTTAGTGCATAATTTACCAAATACTTATGTAACTGCCTGTACATTTTATTTGCTCTGCATAGAAAACTTGATTATTTTAAATTATCAAATTATATCATGATTTTAATAGTAATACAGTAAACATTTATTTGTCAACTTTTTATGTGGTTGAAACAACTTTATATGAATAGCAAAATGCACTTGAAAATCAAATTCATACATAAAGGTCTAAGACATTTTCTGAATTACCAATTTCAAATGTGGTAGCACAGAAAAAAGCAAAAAAAAAAAAAGAGGGGGGGAAAGAAATCTTTTATGGGCTCCATGTTGCCTACTAAGACAATTGACATTATTAAGTCTGGCAGTAAAAGTCTTCCTTCATTTGGGCCTTACCTACCCTTCTAATAGTCCCAATGTGAAACCCATACCTGAGCTATTGTGGAAAATTCATCTTCTCAGATCATTCTTTACAGAGATTTACTATCTATTTACTACCTATATGCCTGGATGCCTGTTATTTAGTCTTCCTCAAATGCAAATATATACAAAATAACTATAGAGTATTTATCTGTCTGATGGATGAATGAGGGTGGGGGTCGAGAAGGGGAGACTGTGCAAAGGAATGGAAGCAGAAGTAAAGACAAAATAGATTTTCTGGGGCCTATAACCTTACATGGGAAAAATCATTTCAAGAATTTTGGGATCCACTGAAGCTTCTTGAGCAGGGGAATCATATGGTCAGACTTGTGCATTAGAAATAGCCATATGACAGCAATGTAAATAATAAATTGTAGAGGGCATAGTCTTCAGGGAAGGAGAACAATCAGAAGGTCATTGTAATAATCCAGATGAGAGGCGATGAGAGTCTCAACCATACTTAGCAATTAATTGGCTATGACAGTAAAGGGTTAAAGATGACTTTTATTTAATCTGGGTGATAAGACTTACCGAAATTCAACAATAGACAAAGAAATATGAGGAAGTGAGGAGTCTTTGGAAAGAAAAAAAATTAGTTTCTGTTTTAAATATGTTGAGTTTTAGATGTCTGAATGGTTATATAGTTACATAATTGACAGTTAGGGTTGTGGCACTGGAGCTCAGACAGAGAACAGATTTGGATGTATAGATTTAAAAATAAACTGTGTAAAGATGATAGTTGACCTTGTGGGAGCTGATGAAATAAATAAGAATGCAGAGCAGGAAGTAAACAGGGATCAGGACAGTGACTCCACGGGATATAGATACTGATCCAGTGAAGGAGACAAAGAAATAATGTCCAAACAGAGAAGAGGGGAACCAAGAGAGAAAAATATTGCAAAAGTCAAAGGAGGAGAGAGAATCTAATCTAAAGCAATGAACTCTGCACTTTTATATCACTTTTGTTATCAATAAAGATGAATAAAAAGAACATTAGAATTCGAAGGCAGGATCTTGGAAGGCATTTTAGTCCACTCCTTCACACCTCCTGCTCCATTTTACAGATGAGGAAGATGAAACCTTAAGATATAAAGTGACTTGTCATACAAAAAAAAAATAGTAGCAGAGCTTGGAGTTTAGAGCCTGGGTTTCCTTACTTCTATAACATTTAATGATCACCCTATAGCAGACTTCAATCTCCCTTAGTAGGTGGTAAGCTTCTACAGGGAAGGCACTAAGTTGTACATAGCTTTGTATCCTGCATGGTTTGAGACATAAAGTATGTGCTGAATGAAAGACCTTTCTCTTCATAATATTAAGGAACTAGGGAAATATAAAAATTCAACCCTTGAAGGCCAGATATATTTTTTAATTTTGGCTAACTTTATGTGTGAATGCTTAGATATTCTTTAATACATGAATCATAAAATAAATTCCTCCAACTTTAACTTTCATTTAGTGAATTCTATTCCACATTTGTTCATTCTAATAAAGAATCTGCAGATCTTTTTTCCTTACAAAATTGAACTATGAATCATCTCGACTCTAGAGGATAAATCAACTGAATGTAAAATTCCTCAAGCCTACATTTATATCTTGAGAGCATTTACTCATAAGCTGTCAGCATTTCAGTTTCAATAACAACTCTGGAGACCTCTTCTCATAGAATTAACAAATGTAATAATTTATAGGAATCAGTTCTCTGTTCCTTTGTTTTATAAATCCCTAAAAGAAATAACTTTCCCATTTGACAAACATTAATCAAATAGAATTTATATTTAGTGTTATCTAAGTTTATTTGTGCTGAGGAGATCTTGTTTCATCAAACTAATTTTCAAAATGTAATGCACTTTTGTTTAGTGCCTGGATTATCATTGTGGACTCTCCAATGGTTTGATGATTATACAAATATGTACTCTTATTACCAATACATTTGTCTGACATAACCATATTACCATTTGTTTCTGTAAAGAAAAAAAAAACTGCAACTTTCTCTTTTTGAAATAACATATTAGCACATTTAAAAAAAAACAAGAATTATTCAATTAAAAATATAGACATTTTCAAATTATAAAAGAAGGATTTGGACTAAGGGTCATATAGAGTTAAATAACTGCTTAAATTAGAGAGGAGTGAGTGATAATAGTATTAAAATTTTTTTATTAATTGGCTTTTGTCACTATCCCCTACCTCACTTATTCCTTTAAATAATAATAATAGCAATATTCATACAGAACTCTAAAGTTTGCAGCACCCATTACATGTGTTCTTTCATTTGTTCCAAAACCTTTATTGCTGTACTATTGTATATATTGTATATATAAAATAAATATTTCTTCACCTCCTCTTTACAAACCCTACATAGTTGTTTTATTTTTTGTTTACTTATGCCATCTACCCTTTTAACTTTATTTAACACCACTTCCTTTAGTCCACATTATATTCTAGCCAGCTTGGATCACCATCACCCAATCTTATCAGATGCTAATCTACTTGTACTTGTGTAGGCTCCAACCTCATGCCTGGAACAAAGTTCTACCATATATTCATCAATTGAATTCTTTTTTTCTTTGAAGAACATTCTCAATGAAATTTCTCCTGATTGCTTCAGATAAAAGTAATCTTTCCCTGTCTTTCTGGAATAGTTACTTAAATATTTACATTAATTGGGTTGAAAAGTGGTCAAAGCTAAGAATGTTGTGGAATAGAGGGAAGACTGTCTTAAAATTTTTCTTCTTTCATATATCAAGCCGTAATTCACATATTTTTAAGCTCACTAATATAACTGTGTAAATAAATATACATCTTTAAAAACACATTTTCTTCTTTTCGAATGGGAGCTAGGTGGCACAGTAGATAACATACTGTATCTAGAGTCAGAAAATTGAGTTCAAATACTGCCTTGGACACTTATTGTCTGTATGACCCTGGGTAGATCACCTCACCTCTGTCTGATTTAATTTCCTCCTCTGTAAAATGTGGTCAGTAATAACACATATCTCCCTGTGTTGTTATAAATATAAAATGAGATTTTATTTGTAAGGTGAATTTTTCCCCCCAAACTTGAATGTACCATATAAGGACTAGCTGTCATCATTTAAAAGCCACATAGATGATTTGTTTAACTGAAATTAAAGATAAAAGGAAACTATCAAATTTTTATAGGTGAGCCACCTTATATAGTTAAAAGTCCCATATTAATGGGCTATTACTACTTTGCATAGGAAAATGAAAAGATTCCTAAATCTGAAATCAAAGTAATTAAGCTTAAATCTCAGGTTTGCTACTTATTCCTATGTGCCCTTGAACAAGTTACCATAAATTTCTGAGACTTAGTTTCCAAATCTTTAAAATGGAGATTATATATTTATGTTAGCTACTCCCATAAAGCTATTATGGGGAGAGAATGAGGTAATGTATGCACATTTATGTTTGTAAATGACAAAACTGTAAGCTGCTAATGTCATTGCTGTCTTATTGTTTTCATGTTGTTTTAGGTTGTTCTGTTGGAAAATTTGGTTTTTAATGGATATATAATTATCTTTAGACTATTACAAAGATGAATAAAGTGATGCTTTTGTAACTAAACAAAATTTAGTTATATAAGGCCATACTCTGTGGACTCACTGAAAGGATCAATGGAAAACCTTGGGAGACTAATATTATATCATTCTTCTTATACTTATTGATGGGATTATATAGAAAAAATATGTTATTGTGTCATTGATGACTCTACTAGTCTTCTTTTGTAGTAAATGTATTAGTATATTATATTTAATATATGGGTATACAAGTTCTTTTGTAGGCTCTAAGAAAGTATCTCTGGAAAATTCCAGTAAGAAGCATGAATAAGAGAAAGATGCTCATATCATACTGTTCCTATATGGGTTTAATTTCTCCCACAAGAATTCTATATCTTGAAAACTTTTTATTCCTTGGAGTCTGGAGTTCAGTGTGTTGCTATCTATTCAAAATTTCAAATTTTTGATGAAACAATGTTTTCAGTCAATTATGGGAAATTTATGTTCACATTGTTGTGCTTGTTCAATGCAATTTATTTGCTGAATTGTCATGCATGTTTGAAGGATTTTATTTGTATGGGGGTTTGTCATCTACTACTTTATAAATAATAGTGAATTTCTCTTAAAAAATTCTAATCACCTAAACTTTTTGAATATCCTCAAGATGCTGTTTTTGTGATCTTAATTAATACATTGCACAAATTGTATAATTTCATTAATCTAAATCTAGCAATAAATTTGGAGTCCTTTAGGATAAACTTGGCAATGAACTGGAGTCCCTATAAGAAATTCCTTCATTTCTATAAAGAAAATTTCATGATTTACTCATTTTTAAAATGTTTTTTTCATTAACATAATCTGGCTGAAGTCAAGGGCATGTCACCATGTTGAACCTTTTGAGTCCACTCTTGAATCTTTGTTTTCTAGGCTCCCTCTGGAAATAAATTATTTTGATTAAATTTGATGATTCTAGTGGCTTAGACTCATTGTTGCATTTACTATTACTTTGCAAAATAGATATGTTTGTCACAAATTTTTTCCTGCAATATTTCAAAGGTGGATGAGACATTCAAAAGAAATAATGCACTTGGGAAGAAAAGGGTTGGAATTTAAGAGAAAAATAATGAGTACCTTTTTTTCTGATATGAAGTTTTAGAGACTTCTTTGGGATATTCAAGTGGATATGTTGAACAAGCAATTTTTGATGCAGAATTGGTGCTCAAGAAAGAGATGAAAGCTAGACATATAGATTCTGTAGTAATCTTCAGAGAAATGTTAATTGAATCTATGGCAATTGAATTCATTGAGAAAGATGAAGAGAGAGAAAATGACCTCAGCTTCACTGAAATTTAGTTCCTACTCCAATGGATTTATAATTTTTTTCTGTGTCTACCATCTTTCCAATGATGCATATTACAATTCTTCCACTATCACCTGTACTGTCAACTCTTTACCATGTCCTCCTGTATATCTCCCACAACAATATTCCCTCAAGCTTTTAAGGTCTAACTTCAGATCATACAAGAAAGGAAGAAAGAAAGAAAAAAAAAGGAAGGAAGGAAGGAAGGAAGGAAGGAAAGAAGAGAAAGAGAAAAATGCTTGATATGAATAAAAACAAAAATTACAAAAATAAATGAATAATTTATTCTGATATACTTATTTAATCTGAAAATATGGTGCATATAACAGATAAGACTACTTATTTACTGAAGAAATCTAAGAGAAAAGTTTCAATGAAAACAATTTATAGCAAGATTTATCATGGCAGCAAATACCTGGCTATTGAGTTGGGGGTCTTTCTATTGGGTAATGAATGAGCAAATTGTGGCATATGAATATAATAGAATATTATTTATTATTATTATTATTATTATTATTATTATTATTTTGCATTTTGGAGGGCAATTGGGGGTAAGTGACTTGCCCAAAGTCACACAACTAGTAAGTGTGTCAAGTGTCTCAGGTCAGATTTGAACTCAGGTCATCCTGACTCCAGGGCCGGTGCTCTATTCACTGTGCCACCCAGCTGCCCCTATTTTTATTATTAGTAATTATATATCTGTGTATATAATAAGAGTAACATAGGAAGATTTTTAAAGACCTCATGGCTCCAATTTTCCCTATCGCTAAAAGTTCCTTATCTACTACTTTTGTTATATATTTTCTTTCATTCAATTTTCAAAATTTAATTCAATGATACACAAAAATTAAAAGCTTACTGCTTGTAAAGCACGATTCTAGGTGATACAGGATAATACAAATTTCTGATTATGCAGAATCTCTGATAGTCTCGACCCTACAGATTAGAAAAACAGAAAATTCTCTAACATAATGTAAATGCATTAGAGAAAAAAAGAGGGGGGAGTTCCTTATGATATTGAAAAAGAAAATAGGCTTACCAACAAAAAGAATCATAAGAATTCAAGATAGAGATGGAATTTGAATTGTATTTTAAAAATTGGATGTGAATTCAACAGGGAAAAAGTAGAAGAAGAATATCTCAAGTATGTTCAAACTCATGAAAGCAGGAAAACTCCAGGGATGTTCAGAGTTTAAAATAGATAACTGTGGAAGTCATATAGACTGTGTAAAAAAAATGTAACATAATATACTTCTTTAGTATCCCCTCAGAGGTGTTGGAAATAACTTTCAAATGCTACAACTCATAAGCTCACATGAATGTTTTTCCCCCAATTATCAGTTGATATCAAGTAATCAGGCAGCTTTAATTAGCTTTCAGAAAGGATAAGGCTATATAAAGTTAACAATTGCTGCAAAACAGTCCCTCAAAAGGTTATGACACATTTTTGTACTAATACACACAGATACCAAGAGAACATGTGTCATAACTTAGAGAGCACATGTAGCAAAGCAAACTGATTGCTAGAAGTCTTTTTCTCCTCTTCATGGCATATTCATGGTAACATAATGTAACTTCTCTGCTGAGATGTTTGCTGTTTCTTGAAGCTGTCTTTCCACAGTGTGTCTGGTTTGTCCTTGGATTCCAATAAAGATGGCCAACTATTCTGGGTATGCTTCTAAGATAAGGATGTTAATTGGAAGACCAAAAATCCTCTGACCCTCCAAAGTTTACCAGGCCTTCAAAAGTGGGAGGAGACTAAACTATACTTACCTCTCCCCTGAGGTGATTCTTTCTCAGGGTTTTTACTGTAAGGTTTCAACTCTTAAGTTTCCAGAAGCTTGATTCTCTGATTTCAAACTTAATTTCTAGTTTTCTGTAAGATCCACAGGGCATGACCAAGTCCTTCAAACAAATCATACAGAATTCATGATCAACATCACAGAAATTTAATAAGGATTTTTGAAAGTTACTCTGAAACCACTGATTATTTGATTTATCAATTTATTCAGTGGTATTCCAAACTAGTTAAGGTAACAAGCCATATCAACATGCCAGTTACTTAAGTGGAGATAGTTGATTCAATTAATGCTATCAACTCTAACACAGCTAATTTTGGAAATGCTAAGTTTAGATGTCAGTGGGAACTAGATCTGAAAAATATCATAAAGGTGGTTAGAAATGGTGGTCTAGAATTCACAATAGAGTTCAAGGCTGTGGATAAAAAATAATATACAGAGAGAAGAGGGGGGAAAATAGGAAAGAATCTCTGGGAAACACCCTTTTTGAAGATGTGAAAAGAGGATTATAAATCAGAAAGAGAGAAGAAAAAGTTATAAACACAGGTCAAGAACAAATAGAGTGTAGTGCCTCTGAAGCTGTAAGGTAATGGGGATTTGAAGATCTTCTCTTCCCCTTGTATTGGTGAGCAAAGAAGTAGTTAACACCTTGTTTCCACTATCTAACTATTTAACACCTTGTTTCAGTTCATGATTGTATCAAGTATTAAGATCCAGAACTTGTGAAACCCTCAGTGGAAGGAACTTGCTGATGCAACAGGAAGGGTTGGGGCAGGGAGGAATTAATGAACAGGATAAAAACCTGAGTACAAGCTGTGGGAGAGTCAGAATTTCTGGGAGCAAGCAGTGTGGAAGCTGAGGAGTTAATGATCATATATAAGGAAAGGTCGAGGCTGGAGAAAGAAGAATTGAGAGCAGAATTGAGAACTGAGATGAACTGGGAAGAGAATTGAGAAGAACTGAGAGGTGAGAAGAGAGGAGAACTGGGAGGAAACATGGCTGTAGTGCTGGTACTTTGTCTGTCTGTTTTGATGTTACTTTGTCAGATTCCTCTGCTGACAGAGGACAGTGCTGTTGTTACAGAAGCCCTGGGACCTTACTGCTGGTTAAGAAATGCTGAAAGAGGATTTTCTTGTTGTATATTTATGGAAATCCTGGAGGAGAATCTTACTGATGTTTTCAGAGGTCTTCAGACTATACTTATGATTTGTGTTGATTTCTTAGACCTTATTGTTGGGTCTATGTTGATTTCACAAGCAGAAAGTGAATTGATGATAGTGAAAGCAATGTATATTAATGTCCTTGTGGCTTTGTTAAGCTTTGTCACCTCAGGAACAGAAACTGAGAAGGACTTGAAGTGGACTAGATGCTATGAGCTTCAATATGGAACAGGAACTGCACAAGGAGCTAGAGAAGGAACTGGGAGATATCTGCCTTTGAACTCAGGTGACAGTTGGGTAGATTTGGACAGGAGTTGAGACCATGGAAGAGGTACCATGGAAGCTGAGAGCCTGCCTAGAGGCAAGATGAAAAAAACCTTTCTTTGCATATACAATGCAAACTGAGAAGATCATGATACACTGTGGCTTAGGGGTGGAGGACTTGTACTCTGTATCCTGTACCTTTTCAGGATGATTGAGTTAAGGATGATTGGAAACTGATCTCCAATTAAGAAGAAAGAAGACTTTTTGACTGAGAGATTAAGACAATGTGACCTAGGGGTGGAGAACCTTGACCTTTGTACTTTATGTTCATTAAGGAGGCTTACCTCCTTAAGGATGATTGAGTTAAGTTCTTACTGAATGTTATCTTTTGCCTAAAACTATGTGACCACTTAGATGAAAACTATGTGGCCACATTAGTGATAAGTTGTTAAGTTATAACATCGTGAATTCTGTACTTGGATTTCTGTGAATGTTTTGCCTTAATTTACTGCTGAATAAATAGAGAGTTCATTATATTATGTAATCAGAACCTTGAAGGTGTTCACATCAGCAGTACTCTGGAAAGATGTTCATGCTTGACTTTATAGAAGCTAAAGGGGAGGAACACATGGGGTAAAAATGGTATACCAGCATGAAGTCAATCACAGGAGTTAAGAACATTGGGAGAGACAGAGACAGAGACAGAAGGAAAATGGAAGGAAGGAAGGAAGGAAGGAAGGAAGGAAGGAAGAAAAGAAGAAAAAAAGAAGGAAGAAAAGAAGGAAGAAAGGAAGGAAGGAAGAAAGGAAGGAAGGAAAGAAGGAAGGAAGGAAGGAAGGAAGGAAGGAGGGAAGGAAAAAAGGAAGGAAGGAAGAGTTTTTTTCAGTGGATTGTTAGGAAGTTACTAGTGACCTTTGAGAGAGTATGATCAGTAAACATGTATGGATAGGAAGCTTGATCACAAAAACATTAAAACAGGAGATATTAGAAGTATGAGTATAGGATGTATTCTTTTGGACAGAGGGCAGCAGCATTTGGCTGGAACATTGAGGGCACAGGGAGAAGTGATAAAAAAATACCACTGGAAAAATAAAATGAGGACAAATTGTGGACATCAATGAATAGGTATAAAGTAACTTAAATGTTACTTAATAGATGATAGGGAGGTCTTAAAGACTTTTAACACAGGAATACCATGATTATTTGTCTAAAATAATCTTCATTATTAGTCACATTTCATACAGCTGACTCAAAAATATTTACCTTGGAAGTCTATTTCATTTGGTATTAGCCAGGTCGATATATGCCAAACTCATTATTTTATTAATAATTAATAAATATTTTACCCCAAAAACTTTTATTTTCCTACAAGATTCCACAAAGTCTTTTCTCATCAAGAGATTGTTATAATTCTAGAAAAGCACTTACTACAAATAATGTGATGTTTATTGGATAAACATTTTCTATGTGCTACACTAAACTCATTTAACAAGGCTA
The DNA here is from genome assembly GCA_028646515.1 of Pseudochirops corinnae. Taxonomy (NCBI): domain Eukaryota; kingdom Metazoa; phylum Chordata; class Mammalia; order Diprotodontia; family Pseudocheiridae; genus Pseudochirops; species Pseudochirops corinnae. The sequence goes on along the minus strand of CM053586.1, from coordinate 291,990,109 downwards.
TACAGATTGTTTCTTAATTTCCCCACATATTAGCATTATGATTAAGTAGTTCATAAACCTCTGGTGCTTTTCTCAGGCACATAAAATCCCAGGCCTGGTATAGATCATATTAAGACTTTTTTTTTTTAATTAAAAGGAAAGATAAAAAGCACATCTGGTAGAAAACAGTGACCAAAGGAAAGAAACAAAAGAATAGTGATGTAAACAGTTATAAAAAGCTATCCCCTGGTT
>CM053586.1:291972417-291989378 GCA_028646515.1 Pseudochirops corinnae | reverse complement strand
GGCTGTTTTGGGGCGGTGGGTGGGGGAAAGAGGGGGAGAAAATATGTAACTCAAAATCTTATGGAAATGAATGATGCAAACTATAATAAAATTAAAAAAAAAAAGAGAATAAAAAAACTAATTGTAAGCCTCAATTGTAGAGTAGAGAGGTGAGGGAAAAGAAACTATGTGTGAAAACTTTTTATTTAATGTAAAGCCTGAATTTATTTTTTACATCAGTCATTAAAGTTTTACTATTGTGCCTTAATTTGAATAAATAAAAGTGAGATTTATTTTTAAAAATAAGAGAAAAATTTCATGCTTGGATTTTATTTTTTCTGAATATTGTTCCAGAAGACAACCTTATTCAGGGAATATATAAAAAAAATAGATTTAAAATAGATAGAAAAGCATTATTAATCAATCCATCTGCTAGCATTTATTAAACACCTACTGTATGCCAAGGATGGCACTAAGCACTGGTAATACAAAGAAAAGCAAAAACAAAACTTGCTCTCAAGGAGCTTACCATCTAATATGAGAGATACTTTACAAACAACTATTATGCATTCAAAATTCATACTGGATAAATTTGGGTGTAGTTTCAGAAGAAAGGCAAGAAAATTAACAAAGATTAGAAAGACTTCTAATAGAAGTTAGGACTTTAGCTGATATTTGAAGGAAGTTAGGGAAGCTGAGAGGCAGACATAAAGAGAGAAAATTTCAGATATAGAAATCAGTTACTGAAAAGGTAAGGAGGAGGAAAATAGATTGTAATGTTTGAGCAATGGTAAGTAGGCTAGTGTCATGGGAAAACAGAATATGTGGAGAGGAGAAAAATAGAGGAAGCATGGGAAGTTTGGAAAGACCCAGGTTATGAAGGCCTTTAAAATAGTGAAATGGAGGATTTTATATTTGGTTATGAAGGTAATAGCTACTGGATTTTATTGAATAGAGTCATGACAACTTCATTTTTATGCTTTAGAAAGACTGATTTAACAGCTATAGGAAGTCTGGCCTGGAGTGGAAAAAGATTTGAATGAAGTAGACTAATGAGAAGGCTGTTTCAATAGTCCAGGAGTGAGAAGATGAAGACATACACATGAAGATGGTAGTAGTGGCAGAAGAGGGAATAGGGCATATTGGATATTGGTTGTAGAGAGAAGGAGGAGTTATACACTTGACAGCTATAGGAAAGTTAGGGAGGAGGAAAAGATTCAAGGGTATGGGAAGCATAAAGAAAATGAAGTTAGTCTTGGGCATGTTGTTTTATGTGTCTGATCCAGTTTGAGTTATTCAATAAGCAGTTGGAGATGTGAGAGGGGAAGTTAGGAGAGAAGTTAGGACTGGACAAATAAATCTGAGCTTTATCCTTAAAGAGGTGATAATTGAATCTATGGGAGCTCATGAGATTAAGTGAAATAGTATATATGAAGAACAGAAGAAAGCCCAAGACAGAGCCTTGAGGGAAACTCACAGTTACATAGTATGACCTGGATGATGATCCAATGAAGGAGACAGAAAAAAGCAATAGACAGACAGATAAGAGGAGAACTAAAAGAAAGCAGAGTTAGAAATCTTAGAAAAGAGATAATATCATGGGAAAGAGAGTGATTCATATTGTCAAAGATTGAAGAGAGGTCAAGAAGCGTGGAGATTAAGAAAGAGTTATTATATTTGTCAATTAAAAGATTTTTTGTGCCTTTGGAGAGAGCAGTTTCAGCTGAATGATGAAGTGGGAAGTTAAGAGTGGAAAGAGTTAAGAAGAAAGTGAGAGGAAAATTGACACACCTATTGTTGATCATCTTTTCAAGAACAGCAAAATGGAGGAAAGATATAGGAAGAAAATTATTGGGCATAGATCAAGTGAAGGGTTTTGAGGACAGTGGAGACATGGGTATGTTTATAGGCAGTGGGGAAATAACTAGTAGATGAGGAATAATTGAAATTTAGTGAGAATAGAGCTGATAGAGGAGTCCATCTGCTGGAAGAGATGGTGTATAATGGGCTAGAAAAAACATTTATTCATATGAAACATTTTTTAAAAGGAGATGAAAGAGAAAGTTAAAATTTCAGAACTTATTTACATTTTAGTTCATTTCAATATAGAAATTATAAAAAAATATTGGAAACTTAAATCCTGTGCAAGTCTCTAGAGTGTGAGAGGAAATGGATTTTAGGAGTATAAGTGGAATATGCCAAGAATACTCCAGAAAGCAAAAAACATCATGAATTACTAAATCTTGAAAACCTCAAGAGATCACTTGATGTAATATATTAAGGAGATGCCAAAAGTATGGAAAAATACAGAAATAATGTTAATACTAAAGATGTAATTAGCAATTAAAAAATCATTGATAATTTTAGTGAGAGCAGTTTCAGTTGGATGTTGATATCAGAAGCTAGACAGCAAGAGCTAAGAAGAGTTGTAGAGGAAATAAAGCAAAAGCATAAATTATATCTGCCCAGGAGCAAGGCAACCAGTCTACAGTTATAGGATGATAGAAACTTAATGGAATGGATGGCCCAAGGAAGCTAAGAACCTTCCCTACTTTTTAGGCAGAAAAGTCTTACTATAATTAAGGAAAAACTTCAGTAATGGCAAAAGGTCATCTATACAATGAATAGTAGGTAAAAATGGAGGTATATTGAGTTAATCAATCAAACCACCTCAACCCCCCCTAAAATAAGGGAAATGGTGCTATGTCCTAACATTTAGCAGTTGAGAACCTCTCAACTATTCAAAAGGTGTGAACCAAGTCTGGACAATCCAGAGGTACAAAAGGAAGTCTGTTCAGATTGGAGGATGTGGTCATACTTTTTGCGGACTGCATAAAGTCATTGAACTAGGCAGAGTCAGGGATGAGACTGTATTACATAACACTATAGCGGATACACCAGGGACCTCAAAAGTTGATATCCAAATAAATATCCAGCCTACAGGCAATAGGAAAAAGGAAAAAAGTGGAGCTGTGGCATACAAAGGAGGGATAAAGAAGTACCATTAGCCCTATTGATCTAGGAAGAAGCCTAGGATTAAAGTAACCAATTTATCTATCCCTTTTAGGAACTAATGGAAGTTCTGAGAAGAGGTTTGCTTTTTCCTGGACTTTTCTTGCTGGTGCCTATTTATATCTATGATGACTACATAATAGGCTCTGCTTTTAAGCTTAAATAAAAGCAGAATGCCAAAACTCTGCCTAAATGTTAATAATTTCCCAAGTGGGGGCTCTGAGAATATGTGGTCATACTGCTACCTTTTCATTTAGTATAAATTTGCTAAAGCAATAGATGAGGTATCCATATGTACTTGAGGACTGTAGCATTGCCCTTAGTTGAAATAGACCCTTTCCTTTCCAGCCCCTTTGTCTCCAGTTGTGATAAGTTTTTCATCCTATTTCAATAATTATCTGTATTTTAACAAAACTGGTTACCATTCAGAAATTGTTTCTCCATAACGCTACCATTCCCTATATGCCTATGAATCATGAAATATAATGATCTTTGAATAATCAAAATTGTAAGAGAAAAGTAAATGAAAAGACGAACAATGGGCATAAGGACACATACAAATTGCACATGAAAAAAAAATGCAACAGTAAGTCTGCCAATTTTGCAAAAGAAGGATGTAACAGTTGAATTATCCAGGTGTTAGGTTGATAACTCAAGGATATTAAAAGAAAGAAAAGAAAGTAGTCAACACATTGGATTCACAGTCAGTCTATGGATTTAGGAAAGATAATGCTAGATCACTCTTCCTCTGCCCTCTTCCTTCTCAAATCTGTACTCCACATATCTGCCATAGTAAGATTCCTAAAGCAAGAATCTGACCATGTCATTTCTCTGCTCAAGAAGCTCAAGTGGCTCCCAATTACCTCTGGAATAAAATTTAAAAAATAACTCAATTCCTTGGCCTTTAAATATTTTCATAGTCTGTCTCCAGTTTATCTTTCTAGGTTCATCACACTTTTGATTCATGTCTTTTTTTTTTTTTCAGCTAAACTGGCCTTTCACCTCCATGCCTTTCCATAGGCTACACTTATGAACATTCTCACCTCTATTTTATAAGAATCTCTACCTTCTTTGAAGTTCAGCTTTTGAACAAATTTTTCCAAAAGGCATATTCTTGATGGTCTTAGTTATTAGTGTTCTCCTCTTTCTTCTTCTTTTTTTCTTTCTACATATTTTGTATTTAATCTTCAGTGCTCAGGTTATCTCCCCTCTTGATACAAGGTAAGTTCATTTAAGGCAGAAACTGTTTATTTTTATTTTTTTAATCTTTCTAACACACTAAGGGCTTAATAAATTCATGCTGAATGATGAAAGGAATGACTCACAGAAAGTGAGAAAATATAAAGGATTATCTTTAGGTATGGGTGGAGGATCATCCTCACACTGATAACATCATGAATCTATGGAAGGAAGATAAACTAGATTGCCACTTAGTCCAGTAGATCCTAACTGGAAGTGTCCTAGTATATATGCAAATCCTGCTCATTAGTCATTAGCCTTTGATTGTGCTTATAAAATATCCACATTAAAATTATTCTTTGAAAAGATTATTGATCATGAATAAAATTAAGGATATTAATAAAAAATACTACAAATGAACTTTGGGCAACTAACAAGCTTACTAAATAGAGAATTATTTCAAGGACATTCACATATAACCTTATGGAATATTTTAAACTTTTTATACTGAAAAATATTATAAAAATATTTGTAGAATCTGATTTATTCATATTTCACATGATTAATGTATTCTTAAACAATTTACTTTTGATTTCAATTAAATTATTTAAACATTCACCAATACTATACACAGGTATCTTTTTCTACTAAGTAAAGGTGATTTATAGTGCTGATTCTTCTGATGCACAGCACTCAAGTCAAGCAGGACATAGAAATTATTAGTGTGGCCTTCTAACTGTCGTTTGTAAAGCATGGATATGATCAGAGTTCATTCATAGTAACTCACATTTTCTTCATCCCTACATATTTAAATCAAACTAAATTCAATGACCCTTATCACAGTACCCACTCTTTGAGTAGTGTGCAGGTAATAGACAAGAGATAGGTAAGGACTTTAGCATAAGTAAAATTTATTACTGCAGAACTACTAAAGTAATCTCTACACTATCCACTACTAAGACCCAGAAGGCACAACTTATTAAGAATTGTAAAGGGAGCAATATTATTTTATTGCAGAAGGGGGTATGCTTTAGCAAGACCATCTCCTCCTTAGGATGTCTGGTGTACAGGTAATAAATGATTCCACTTCAGTAGTTACAGTAAGAAGATTCAATTGTTTTTCTTCTATTAGGAAGTGATGGTATCTTGGTTCACAAAGTGTTTCTAATGATATGTGTATCAAAAGAAACAGATAAGCAGTATACCCTAATTGTCTGGGAACCCCATGATTTCAGAGAAGATTAATTCTAAGGACACATATATTTATTCATCCTATAGTTAAGTAGTGTGCAATGAATGATTGGAAACTCTCCTTTTGCAAAGGGATTTGATCCACAGATTGCTGTAGGCTGGAAAGAGAACTGGACAGGAACAAATTGGGACAAAGGACACAGGGCTGAATATAGAATGAGGTAATTTTATGTGTTCATGGGTGATGTTTAACACCACCTAGATCCCTGCCATTTTCAATAAAACCCACTTGGGTTTGGGTTATACTTTTGGTTAGCCCAACTAGTGCTTAATGCTGCTGTTATTAAGACTTCAAATAGTTCACTGTCCCTAGGGCTATAATCACAAAAGAAGACTTATAGTCTTTTCCCCCCACTGTGATGAGTCTTAAGGAAGAGTAACTGAAAGATCAAAGCCATATGTCTTTAGAGTAGATGATTCTGTCAAATTTATTATGATTTTGGATCTGTGATTTTTTTTTTGGTATAGGAAAATGCTCATAAGGGATCCCCCTCTATCCATGAAAATTGACTGCACCTAATCCAGAACTGAGTCTTAGAGAACTGCCTGAGTTCTGTGACTTACCCAGAGTTATGCAGGTGTTGGGATGCAAAGGTATGATTTTAATCTTGTTTTTCCCTGACTTGAAGCCAGTTATATATCTACGTTGTATCTTTTAAAAAATCATGCCTAACATCATGTAGGAATTAATGTTCTCTTTGTTTATAAATATAAAGGTGGAAGAAAAGTTCATATTCCCTTTGAACTTAACACACAACAATTCAATATTCACTCTCCAAAGGTTATATGAGAAAGGGGAAAATGTACCCATTAACCATTATCTAGGACTGATCAAAATGTATACTGTAGAGTGTCATGTAGAATTTATATGAAATTTTCAAGTCCAGAAAATTCATTCATTCTCTCTCTCTCTCTCTCTCTCTCTCTCTCTCTCTCTCTCTCTCTCTCACACACACACACACACACACACACACACACACACCCACCCCATATCTCTGTGATCATAATGTTTTGCTTTGTCATAGAATACTTCCAACTCTCATCAATACTTGTGCAGAACTTCATCATTTCACTATGCTTCCAGGAAATAGCATAGATTAATTCTCCAACATCAGAAGCTTTCTATTTTTAAAATTCATATTCAACATGGCCAATGCAAAATTCATTTTCTTTCTTCTAACCAAAACAAACAAAAACCCCACATCTTATCTTTCCAACTTCCCTATTACTGCCAAGGACACCGTCAACCTTTCAGTCACCAAGGCTTGCAAACTTGATTTCATGCTCAATTCAAGTCTCTCCCCATAGACCTAATCCATTGCCAAGATATTGTTTCTACCTTTCCTAAATCTCTGATGTATGTCTACTTCCTTCCACTCACAGATCCACAGCCATATCTCAAGCCCTGGTCACTCTACCCCTCCTCTCTCTTCACTTCCAACCATCTTTCAATAAGCTGCCAGGGTGACTTTCTAAAATATATGTCAGATCATGTCATCCTTCTGTTTAATGAGCTCTAGTCAATTCTTAGTAGCCCCTGCATCATATATAAACTCCTTTTTTGTGTGTATTTATAACTTTCCATAATCTGCCCTTTCCTACCTTTCACTACTTTCTATACTTTACTCTTTCAAACTGACCTACTTGCATTTCTTCTAACCCAACACTCACTCTCCCTTCTTCAAGCCTTTGCCCTGGCTTTCCCCTCTGCCTGAATGCCCCTCCCTGCCTTCAATTCTGCTTCTTATTCACCTTATTTCCTTTAAGACAGCTCACATCCTACCTTCTGCAGGAAATTTTTTTCAGGACCCCTCCCCGAACACTTTCACTATCAATAACTTCCCCTCTTAGAGTGCCTTCCATTTAACTTGTAAATCTTGTGTATACCTAGTGGTTTAAAAATTGTATTCTCCCATTACAGTGTATGTTCCTCAATGGTAGCAGGGTTTGTTTTTTTTTTCCTGTGTATCCTGTCTTTACCTCAATGCCTTTGAAATTGTAAGCAATTACTTAACCTGAATGAATAAAGTAATGAAAGAAGTAATGAATGAATAAATGAAATTATCTTTTAAAAAGTGCAAAGGGTCAGATTACAAGGTCTCAACATTGATTCAGTGCTTGTGCACAACACTTTGCCTTCCTTATGCTCTGAAGTGGTCTTAATGCTTCATGTTCCTTTAACATAAATGTTAGAGTGAAGTACCTGTCTTTGTCCAACTCAATATCTTAGCATTGTAATTCAACTAAAATTTAAAAAAAAATGTAATGAAAGCCCACTTATATCTATCCCGTGGTTCTGTTGTAGTAAAAGAGCTTTAGAAACTGTGGATCATGTAATAAATATGGGTTCTTATCTTGTTCTTATCTTTTTGAGAGGAGTTCAGATGGTAATACTCCTATAGAAAGTAACTATTTTTTCCTTTTTTTCATTTTTATTTAATGTTCTGTGAATAGTTTCATAGGCAAGTAAAGTAACTGCTTTATGTAATTAAATAAAAATCATTGATAAAAATGTTAATCATCTATAGGGATGCTTTTGGAGACAATTCCAGTGGCAGACATGATGATCTGCCCTTTATTCTGTTCCCACATAGTTTTCATTTCTTCTGAGAGGTTTCCACATTTTCAGTGTTTGCCATTTCACATAGCTTGGAGATCATGAGTATTTGGCATGGAAATAACCATTGAATATAATATAATATTAATATATACATACATACATACACACACACATACATACACACATACATACATACACTATATCTCAACAATTTTAAGGAATAATTTGGTCCAGAATCCTGCTCTAGTTCCACTATGGTTTATTTATTGCATTCTCAAGGATATTTTGAGATTATCAGCAGGAGCAGCAGCATCTTATCCTTCTCATTTTTATGGCATTCAGATAGATATAATCTTCAACAAATCTCTATCCTATAATTTTTCTTTCATATTTAATGTTCCATAGACTATCGCATAGGTGAATAAAATACTTCTATAGTAGAATAAAGATATTAGAATATAAATTTAACCTTTATAGGTTTACTGAAACACTTTTGGCACAACTGCAGTAGCAAACAGGACAACAAAGATGTGTCCCTCATCCTGCTCGCATTCCTCTAATTTCCTATAATAATAATAGGAATAAAATAATATCAATATCAATAATAGTTAAATTCTTAACATCCATCAAGTTGAAATAGAAATTGAAGATTACAAGTCAAATTGAACCAATGGAGGAAAGTGATACTTACAAATAACTGTGTATCCCCCAGTTAAAGCACAATGACCATAAAGCCTGCTTTAATTGATGTTAAGAATTTATTACTGAGTCTGAATGACATTTTTATATGACTGGAGAAAGAATCTTCAAAATTAGGTAGTTTTTTCATGTGATTTTTGCTATAGTATACAATGACATATAGTTTGATGTCATTTGTGTATGTCTCATAGTGAAAGAGATGTTCTAGTTCAATTCTTTCCCTAATTTGGAAATTAAAAATAATTCAATTTGGGAAATATATGGATTTAAGACTAGTCAGAACTATAATAGACAAACTATCTACCTATAAAATGACACGCTGTATATCAATTGTTCTTGTCATTACTGTGTTGATCACGTGTCTAAAATATAGTTTTCCACATAGGCAACATTTTTTTGTATGTGTATATATGATTTGTGGCACATGATATAGTAATATATTCAATAATAATAATGGTTATTGCATTACACACACATATGTATATATCTTTTTGTGTGTATACATATCTTTGTGTTTGTGTATATATATCTATATATATATACACACATATACATATGTACATACATACATACACACATAAATACGTATACGGCACATGAACAAGCCAAAAATGAGGGCTGGGTCAAAGACTTTACCATAAGCAACAAAGGCAGTATAAATGATAAGGCCCTTTGAGACAGCTTATTTAATAATTATAAGAATACGTCCCTTTATAGTTCTAAAATTTAGAGGCAATATTTTTATTTTTGTGATTTAATATATTATTTTATTGGAAGCATCTCTTTGTGTGTATGAAACATGTATATATTTGTGTGTGATACAAAGTATAAATTCTTTGATTCAGTACATTCTGAAAATATTAATTTGGCATACCTTTGGCAGGATTATTAGTGTTCTTGTCTTTTAATAATAGATATTTAATGTCTTCTCTTGAGAACTATGATATGGGTTTGCATCTCCAAGAAAACTGCTAAAATTCTTTGGTAGCAATTCAATGACCACTGTGAAGCATTTGAAGTAATAATTACACATGTTGTCAAGTCTCAGTTTCTCAGTTTTATAGAGGAATTAGAGTCTGTCATCTCCCTTGATTTAAAAGTTCTTTTATAAATTATGTAATCTGTGGACAACAAACTTTTTGTTTCTCATTTGTTCTCACTTGCATTTTCATTGTGATAGATTTTTCAGAGCCATAGAGAAGACAAGAAGTTTTCCACGTGCCCCTTCTTCAGGGATCCTTTCTCACCTCTGGGTTCTCTGATTTCAAAGCTCTCTATGAAGTTTTTGATTTTCATTGAATTCCTAATTTTGTTCTCTATGCTGCTTTCATTCCTTGAATTTCTTTAATCTCTAAAAGAATTTTAGAATTTTTGATGTATCATTGACTTTAGATTTACTCCCCAACTATCATGCAAACTAGCAAGATAGGTTCCTAAAACTAGGCTGACTATATTCTATTGTCCACTTATTCTACCCCAGCCTGAAAGTTCTATACTTCTGAGCAATTAGGATAAGTTTTCTTTAGTTCTCTTAGTTTGAGTCAAGAATTCAGTGAGTCCTCCCTAATGCTGACCACCAAAGATTGATACCTTGATTTCAGTTCACCAATTAACCAGGAATTTTTACAAATTGAAATTATTACAAAGAAATAAAAAGAATATACATATAAGCATTTCTACTCACCATCTGGGGCAGTGGCATTGTTCACTATATCACCTTGCACCCTGGACAGAGAAGGTTCAAACTTAAAACAGTTTCTGTAAGGCATTTGGCCCAAACGGTTCACTTCTGAGTTTAGTATAAATGATAACTACATGAATTAATTCTGTTTTGTCTCCCTTTTATTTGTGCTTTGTCAAATAATTTATTTGGGACTTCACATTATCTAGACTGGCTATAAAACTTGAAAAAAATTGGCTATAGGACCTCCAGTGGCTCACCATTCTACATTTTGAAAATCACACAATCATAATTTTATCCAATACTCCATTACCAAAAAATAATAAATACAAAGAGGCAAAAAACACAGGCATGCATTTATGGCCTACATGTTGGCCCAAAGGAATGGAGTCCAAGGACTATCTCCATCTAAAGCAGTGGTTCTCAACCTTCCTAATGTCGCAACTCTTTAATACAGTTCCTCATGTTGTGGTGACCCCCAACCATAAAATTATTTTCATTGCTACTTCATAACTGTAATTTTGCTACTGTTCTGAATCTATCTGATATGCAGGATGTATTTTCATTGTTACAAATTGAACATATCCCACAGGACTGACCTAGAGGCTTATAGCTCTGCCTCTCTCAATCAAATAGCACGCAAACAATAAAGCTCAAGAGGAGGATTCATACAGATTGTGCCTTTCCAAATCATCCCAGTTCTGGCTCAGGAGCCAGTTGAATTTGTCATTTTACTCAGACAACTGGTTTCAGAATATCTCTGCACGTGCCAAATTAGACAGGATGGCTCTGCCACTATACATAGTTGTTCCTTTCCTAAAGCAGGTTCCTCAGCATCTTACATGTGGACTAGCAAGAAGAAGAGCAAGCCAAAGATGATCTGAAGATGTCTAAACCCCTTGCATACTATTTTTTATATTATGTCCTGTTTCTTCCTTCCTTTCTTCCTTCCTTCCTTCCCTTTCTTCCTTCCTTCCTTCCTTCCTTCCCTTCTTTCCTTCCTTCACTTCTTTCCTTCCTTCCCTCTTTCCTTCCTTCCTTCTTTCCTTCCTTCATTCTTTCCTTCCTTCCTTCCTTCCTTCCTTCCTTCCTCCCTTCCTTCCTTCCTTCCTCCCTCCCTGCCTTCCTCCCTTCCTCTATTACTTCCTTCCTTCTTTCTTTCTGTTCTTCTTCCTCACTTGCTGCCTCCATTTCTCTTTTATCTTTCTTTTTAGATGGAATGTCATTCAAGCTTAATATTTTTTTTTCTGCTTTTGCCAGCTAGATATTTGCAATTTTCCACCTCCTTGCAGATTTCCAACATCTTTCCAGTTGCTTCTGTCATGGTGATCTTTTATGGCTATCCTTAGCTGCTTTTCTTAATAGGTCCATCCTTCCTTCTATGGTTTTCTCTTTGGCAATAACCATTTCCTATACTATTAGGGGTGGGTCCTGAAATGTTTTTATATTTTGTATTAAAAATTGGAAGTGAGTGTGCTTATTTAGGATAATTTCAGCAAAAGTTAGCTTTTAAAAAGTATTCTTTAGTATATTTGGTTTACTAGTTAGATATATGCTATAAATCTAAAAAAAAAATGGTGTTTCATATTCCTGTCTCAATAAGACTATTCCCTTTAAAAAAAACATTTGAGACATCATATATAATTTCTGAAGTTTGCATGAAATGAAGATTTTCATTGACTCAGGTTCTTTAAGTTTTTTTCCTTGCTATTTTAGAATTTTCTTAATTTGATCTCTTATTTTGAATAATGTAGGTTTACGAATTTAAAGATTTCTTTATATTCTCCTGTACTTGTCAGTAATACATGTTTGCATGACTGGGAATTGAACATATTATGCACAAAAACCAGAAGTAAAACCATAATTTGTAAGATTTGCTGTGTACAACCCAGACTCATCTTCCTATCCACCTCCATCCAGGAATCAGACTCTAATTATTTAATTTTCACTTTATTGCTCTGTTATTCAACTCTAGCTCTGAGAATAGTATTCAAACAGTACCATTTGTTATTCTTTTCTAGTTACCATTCCCCTATAAGTGACAAATTCCTCTATTAAAATATAGCAGAAGCTATCTCACTTTCTTATGTTTGCAGTTCCAAAACTTAGCAAAGTACTTGTCAGAGAGTAAGTGCTTAATGAATACTTTCTCATTCATTCCTCATTCACCCATCCATCTGTTCATTCATTTAGTACTGGTGTCTCAGGAATAAAGGTCTTCCCCTCCAAGATATCTCCCTCTCTGTCTCTCTCTCTCTGTCTCTCTCTGTTTCTCTCTCTGTCTCTCTCTCTGTCTCTCTTTCTGTCTCTCTGTCTCTCTGTCTGTCTGTCTCTCTCTCTCTTTCTCTCTCTGTCTCTCTGTCTCTGTCTCTGTCTCTCTTTTAGAGATGCCATTCTTTGCCTAAATCATTGAATGGGCCCTGGTTCAGTCAAACCAAGATCTGTTAAATACCTTAGCTTGAAATGTCCAAGGTCCTCCACTGGCCATCTCCAGTTGTCATGATCCATGTGACCATTGAACCCAGATGGCTCCTTGTAAAGGTCACAAAATAGGTGCCAGATTGCAAGTGGTGATGTTGAGACACAGGGAGGAGTGAGGCCTGGGAATTAGTTGGGTCACGTGGAAGTCAGAGCATATTGCACTGTCCCTGGCCAGAGGATATTGCATTGCTCAAGACTTTCTTATGTGGGATACCTGAGGTTCCCAACTGGTGTCTCCACGCCCTGGGGTCTTCATGCCCTTGTGATTGCACTTCCCCTTTCACAATTTACCTCCCCTCTCACAATTCTGCTCAGCTGGGCTGTGTCACGTGTGGTGTGTGGATCTGGGGTAGCTAAAAGGACCCAAGCCTTAGAGGGAGGGGCTGGCCTTAGAGTCCTGCTGTAAAGCTTCCCGGGTGTGACATCAATAAACCCTCTTAACATATACCCTTCCAGGGATACTTTTCTTTTCAAGAGAAAATACCACTGTCTTCTCCTTTGTAAAGGTAAGTAACCTGCTGCCCATTTGGGCAGAGCGGATGAACCCTGACAGCTCCTGAGTTGAAAGAGAAGCTTACTTAAATCCAACTAACTTGCATTTCATGGTATCACCTCTCTGATGTCATGGTCCTCTTTGATAAAGAAGAACAGCCACTGGCATCTAATAAAAGTATTAATGTTTATTCCATTTCTCCAGCATTTCTAGCTTGCCTAATTTAATGGTTACTGTCACATGCATTTTTAACATTATCAGCCGTTGGTTTATAGGTATTTCTGATTTCTTCTGGTGCATCTTGCTTTGTTGTGGTTCCAGAACAGGAAGGAACACAACTGTAACCCTCCAAGTAAAGTTGATCATCATTATTATTTAAAGTAGCTCCAGTCTTTAATACTATGCCACCTATGACTATTTGATTTTTAAAAGCAGTCACACCATAGTAGGTCAATGGAATTACTAGAATCCAAGTCACCAGAATTTCAGAATCTCTGCTAGACTTTTACAACTATAAACACTATATAGTCTCAGAGCACACAAAGTTCCTACTTTAAAAAGTCAAATAATACATTTAATCATTGATAGAATATAGTTCTGGGCCTGGAGTCAGGAAGACTCTTCTCTGTGAGTTCAAATCAACACTCAGATACTTACTAGCTGTGTGACCCTAGGCAAGTCACTTAACCCTGTTGTCTCAGTTCCTCAATTTCTAAAATTAGGCAAAGAAAAAAATAGCAGACCATTCAAGTTTTCATTGTCATGAAAACCTCAAATGAGTCAGGAAGAGTTGGACTCCATTGAATAATGACTAAACAACAAGAATTCAAAATAAGTTTATTTTTTTTTAAACCTCAAATGAATAAACTATCTGAGGAAAGAGAAATTATTCCTTAGCTCAGCATGATTATTGAACATGTATTGGGGAAAAAATAAATGCTTAACTCTTTTCTAATTCAGAAGACCATTTATTAATCAAGCCAAATATTAAAAAAAAAGTTTCATGAATATTAGTCAGGCAATTTATTAGCCCTTCATCTCTGGCATTAGACTGTTATAAGGCTAATTGGCACAATCTGTGAATGAATCAATCCCATAATTACCCAAACTAATTATATTAATCATCTCAAAGACATTCATGAGAAATTGTTAATGCATAACCTTGTAATGTTGCTATGACCTTTGTTCAATTAAGAGTATGCTGAATAGGTATGATTTACTAAGTATCACTGAGAGTCTCTAAACAGATTTTTTTAAAACAAGTTAGATGGGCAGAGACAAATTGAGGTTAGAACATGGTCAGATAACTGAAATTTTCAAAGGATTTGACATAAGTAAGAGCCAATGAACTGGAAAATGTCATTGAATGGCATCTTATTCAAGGAATTCTTCCTAAATGGTAAATTCATTAATCAATTGATCTCGTAACAATTTATAGAGTAACCCCTATGCAGATTTACAGCTGCTTCAAATTTAGCTGAAGGAGCCATGGATGGGGTGGGAGTGGGGGCTGTTTAGGGGGATAAAGCACAATAGCAGCAGGGGGAATGGTTCAGAAGTAGAGTAATAGTGCTATTTGGATTCTTTAATGGAGTCAAATTATCCTTATTTAAGGCCCAGAACCCCTCTCTTGTGTTGTTCCCAAGACTCTGTTCTATGTGAGACCCCTCTGATTTTGGATCAGCTCTTCCTTAATTCAGACTCCTATTTCCTGACCTTATTCAATGGCATTAGATCTGGGATCTAAAGCCATTGTGCCTGGTTCATGCTTGTATCGCAATTGTTTAAGGCTTTCCAACACTCTCTGTCTGTCTGTCTGTCTGTCTGTCTTCTCCCTCCTTACCTTCCTTCCCTCCCACCCTCTCTCCTCTGCCCCCCATCTCTCTTTCTGTGTATCTTTCTGTTAAATGACTTGCCCAGGGTCACACAGCTAAAAAGCTTCAGAGACTGGATTTGAATTGAGGTTTTCCTGACTCCAGGCCCAACAGTCTTTTCAGTTTCAGCTGCATGGAATGCCTGGAATACACACACACACACACACACACACACACACACATATCTATGCATATGTATATATTCGCATGCGTTAATATGGATAAAATGCAGCACTTTTTCTAAGACATGTAGTCATATAGAGAAAATAAAATATTCATAGAAATGAAATAACACAGATGTAATAAGTGCATTAGTTGTTATTGGCTTCTATTTTGTTAATTCAACTTAAACACATCTGGAGCACTTATTCGTGCACAACAGTATATCTATATCTCTCTGTCTCTATGTATATCTATCTATCTGTTTATCTTTCTATCTGTCTACACGATACACTTTTTTTTTTTTTTGCTTTTTGGAGGGGGAAGGCAGGACAGTTGGGGTTAAGTGACTTGCCCAAGGTCACAGGGCTAGTAAGTGTTATGTGTCTGAGGCTGGATTTGAACTCAGTTTTTCCTGAATCCAGGCCAATGTTCTATTCACTGTGCCACCTAGCCACCTCCAGAACACTACATTAATAGCTGGAGACATATGGAATTGAGAACTAAGACAAAGTTAGTAATTCAATGGAACCAAAAGTATAGTAGAGATACAAGACACTTTCAGGACTAACTATTGTTTCATACTTTGGTGAAATCTGTGATATTATCAAGATAGCTTTTACATGTTTCCTATTTTATTTTTTGTCTTGAACATTTACATCCAGGCAGCATATGACACCATAACTCAGTAACTCAGCAAGGATCTCTGCCTTTGAAGAGCTCATAACTAAAGAGTAGACACAAAATGTAAGCAATTATACATGTACAAGGGCAGCTAGGAGGCTCAGTGGATAGATTACTAAACTTGGAGTCAGGAAAACTCACCTTACTGAGTTCAAATCTGGCTCCAGATAGTTACAAGATGTGTGATTCTGGGCAACTCACTTCACCCTGTTTACTTCAATTTCTTCATCTTGAAAAGTAGCTGGAAAAGCAAATAACAAATGACTCTAGTGTCTTTACCAAGAGAACCCCAGATAGGGTCACAAACATTAGACATGACAAAACAATTGAACAACATATATACATACGTATGTATGTATATCTGTATTTTTATGTGTATATGTATGTATATGTACAGGTATATGAATGTATATACATATATAATATATTATAATACACATATACACATGCATACACAGAGACACAGATTTGTATATATGTATATATACACATGATGTTTCAAAGGTAGAATAACTGAAATTTGGCAACAGGTTCATTAAGCTGTAAGGAAGGGCGGATATGAGAATGAGAAGGTTTGGAGAGTTGAGTATGATGCCTAAAATTTAAACCTCGGTGAATGGGAGTATGGTGGTGTCCTTGACAGTAATGAGTGAGTTATATAGAGGGGACAGTTTTGGAAAAAAGATTAGTACTGTTTTGGACATGTTGAACCTAAGATTTCTAAAGAATGTCCAATTCAAGATTTTCAGTAGACAGTTGGTGACATAAGACTCAAGGACAGCGGAAAGGTAGGAGTCAGATAATTAGATCTGAGAATTACATGTATAGAGATGATAATTGAAACCATGGGAGTTGATGAGATCACCAAGTGAAATAATATAGAAGAAGAAGAGAATAGGTTCCAGGAAA
>CM053586.1:291947467-291971917 GCA_028646515.1 Pseudochirops corinnae | reverse complement strand
TGGTGAGACGTGGTACCTCAAAGTTGTTTTGATTTGCATTTCTCGAATCAATAGTGATTTAGAGCATTTTTCCATATGCTTAAAGATATCTTTAATTTCTGCCTCTGAAAATTGCCTGTTCATATCCTTTGACCATTTATCAATTGGGGAAATAAGCTTTTATATGTATAATAAAAGTTTCTTCTTAATTCCATTGTCTTACTTTTATTAATTATTATATTATATATCAGTCACTGCGTTAAGCACAGGGGATACAAAAAGTGACAAAAGACAATCCCTGACCTCAAAGAGCTCAAAATGTAATAGAAGAGATGACAAGAAAACAAACATATACAAGTGAGCTATGCACAGCATAAAGAAAAAATATTAAAAGGAAGACAATAGAATTAAAAAGGGTTGGAAAAGGCTTCCTGTAGAAAATTGGATTTAGTTGGGACTTAAAGGAAACCTGTTTACCTTCAGAACTGATCTGAACAATTTTATTTTGAGGGATAAAGAAAGATTTTTTCCCTTGCATTCAGTAAGGACAAACTTAAGGAAAAAAAACTATCATTGCTTAGCCCTTGCTGGGACTAGATGCAGTTATTAATTGTTACCACCATTTAATTGCTCCATTGGAAATCTGAAGAAAGAAAAGTCCTTCTTAGCCTTAAGGGAGTCATACTGTGTGGTTTTGATTGTTTGAGTTTTCTTTTTGTTTTAAATGACAATGCAGCTGAAAAAGCTCTCCTTAATCCTATAATTGTATGTGAATATAATCAGCCATTGAGGGTGACATGAGGTACTCTTACAGTGAGAGCATGCAAACCAAAGTAGATCCCTGGAGTTGTAGCATTGTCTCCAACCATGCTGAATAAACCATTTTGACTTCATTTTTTAAAAATTTGTAATTTGAAAGTCCAACAGAAATTTTGCCACGTGGATTTTGTCGTGATGATTTGGAGCAATTCATCTGGGAGTCAATATATAAGACAATGCTGAATTGTCCCCAGGATCCCAAAGACATTTCTGAATATGGTATATGGACAACTGCAATACCTGAACCTCATTTAATGGGCTAGAGACAAGTAGAAATGCTACTTCAGTAAAAAAAAAAAATCCACTTTCAGCACTGAACTGTGAACTCTAATTCTTTCTGGAACTTTCTGTAAGGACCACTTTCATAGCTTTAATTGAGGTCCCAAACATTTTTCCAATTCCAAAAGGAATGAGTAATGTTTGAAAATAGGGAGTAGAATACATGAACTGACCAAAAGAACTTCTGACTTTGTTAAAAAAAAAAAAGTGCTGTTTGTATCTTTCTCCTAGCATAAAAAGGCAGAATCCGGTCCTAGTAGTAGTAGCACCCAGAGAAACTCTTTTGAGCATAGGACAGCAGTAGCAGCACAGTCCTGAAGAAACTCTCTGCATAGAGGGGAGAGAAGGGAGACTAGAAGTAGGGAAGATGAAGGGAAAGTAGTACCTGCCATAACAGAGAAGAGTCAAAACCCAACTGCAGGCAGCTTAATGGTGCTCAAGCCAACAGCAAAACTCCGTCCAAAGCATAGGACAGAATAGCTCAGGACATATTTGGGGCAGTTCACCTGACCAGAAAAAAAGGGGTAGTATTTGATCTTGACCAATTAGGAAGAGGGAATGTTCTCAGTAATGCTGTCCAGGTTCAGAGTTGTGGGTCACTATGGCAGTTGAGGGGCAACAGGCAGAGATGTGGGCCCCAGTGGCAGTAGGTAGCAGCAGGTGTTGGGCAGAGACAAAGGACCCAGCATCAATGGAGAACAGCAAGCATAGATTCAGGCTCAAAGGCAGTGGACAACAGAACTGATATTAGATCAATGATCCCAAAGGCATGCCAGGGACATGAATGGAAACTGGGATGAACAGTCACAAAAGGTAAGCCAACTGTATCCAATTGGTTACTATAGTGTAAAGCTGATTGACCCCTTCACATTGCTGCCAGTAAAGTATTCCATGAACATTGCACAACTCTTGTTCTTTTTCCCACCCTCACAAGAAGGAATCCCTTCCCACACCAGTTCATATTCCACTTAGCTGTCAATGTGATATTCCTAAAATTCAGGTCTGACCATGCCACCCCACTACTTAGTGAGCACCAATTGTTCTCTACCACTTCCTGAGTCAAATATGAAATCCTATATTTAGAGTGTAAAACTCTTCATAACTGCTCCGCCTTATTTTAACATTATTCTTTTTACATTTTACCCCCTTCACATATACTCTTATATCCAGAGATATTCATCTCTTTGCTGTTCTTTGAACAAAATACTTCATCTTTCTATTCTAAGCATTTTCTCTTTTCAGTTCCTATGCGTTAAATCTTCTCTCTCCTCATCTCTGTCTCCTAGCTTCCCTAGCTTCCTTCAGGTTACTGCTAAAACCTTACATTTTATAGGAATCCCATGAATCTATAGAATTTCATGACTCCTCTTAGTTCCAGTACTTTCCTTTTATCAATTATTGCCTATTTGTCCTGAGAATAACTTATTTGTACACAACTATTTATAGTTTGGCTGTCTCATTAGATGATAAATTCCTCAAGTTCACATACAGTCTTTTATATTTCTCTCCCCACTCCTCTGTCTCTAGTAAATTTCAATTTCATCATGTATTCAGTATTGTAAGGTTCACATTGCAAGCAGTTGTGTCATGCCACAGGGAAGTGTTTGAGGCCCGGGAATTAGTTGGGTCATGTGGAGGTCAGGCCATATCTCACTGTCTCCTGCCAGGGGATGCTGCATTGCTCGGGACTCTCTTGCGTGGGGATACCCTCTGTTCCTGATTGGTGTCTCCACACCTTGGGGCCTTCATACCCTTGTAATTGCACTCCCCCTCTCACAACTATGTTCAGCTGGGTTCTATCATGTGTGGTAGGTGGATCTGGGGTCTATTTAAGACCTAAGGCTGGGAGGCATCTTTGGAAGTCTGCCTACCTTAGTATATGACATTGAGGCTTCCCCATGGAGAGACCTTAATAAACTTTCTGTTTAGACCTCAGAGCTGTGACTCTTCTGCTCCTGTAAGAAACACTAGTGTCGCTATGTGGGAGACTGGTTGCCTTTGCTGGTAGGTTGGGGCACTCAAAGAGAGAGCCCTAACACAATATCCAATGAGAGGCCTTTTCTTCATCTTGACTCGAGGTGATCTCTCAGATACCCTGGATCCCCTTCTATGGTTCCAGCTCCTACCTGAATCAACCAAACAGTCACCTGGATTCAGAGACAGATAGCTCCCACCTTCTCTTCCAGTCCTCCAGGCAGTTCTTGCTACACACTGAAGTTCACAGGGTCCAGCACATCTCAAAACCTTCACAACTTCTGTTGCCAGGAACTCAAGGATCAACTAAGCCACAAAAAAAATCTTACCTGGTCATGCTTCTTCAGTCCTCCAGCAGTTTGGCTGGCCTTAGTACCCAGAAGAAACTTCAGCCTTCCAGGTGGCCTTCTTGGCAAGATATCTCAGCCTTCCAGGAGGCCTTCTTGTCAGCAACTTCAGCCTTCACCAGATTCTGGTCTCAAGAAAACTCCAACTCAGTTCTCAGTCCAGTAAGTAGCAGCCCAGCTTCCAGATGCTGGGAAAATTCTACTCCCTCCACCAGGAGCCTCCAGGAGGAAAAAATTCTTGATTCTGAGTGTCTCTCTTCTGGGCTCTTCTTAAACACACACACACACACACACACACACACACACACACACACACACACACACACACATTGGCTTCTTGTCTCAGCCAACCCTTTCCTGTTATGTCAACAACAGGAGCCAGAGTTCACACCTTCTGTGTCTTTCACAGAGGTACTTAGCCCTTAGCTACTAAGGGCTAAGTATCTGCTTATTTCACATAACAAAAAAGAGGTCTTCAAACTTAAATTAATTGCCATTACAAAAACCCATTGACCAATACCCGCCATCTGGATCTGATGGTTTCAATGTGAGACTTGGTCTTTCTTGGAACATCCTCAAATTCAGTCCTATTGTGTTTGTTTGTTTGTTTTTACTTTATCTTTTAGTGTTGCCTGTATCAGGGCCCTAAAATACTAGAGGTCAAAGTTAAACCCTGAAGTAATTGAAATATTGTAAAATCCTCTAAGAGACCTTAAGCAACTTACCTTCAAAGTGTTTGATGTGGTAAGAGCAATAACTTAATCCATTCTCCCACTGATGTTAAACTATTTTTTTTCACTAAAGATATTTAACCTCTCCTCCAGTTTTGATTTCTTGAAGAAACTAGGTTTTGGCTATTGACAGCACATTTTGGTCATCTAAGAACAAAGATATCACAAAGAGTTCCAAGAGTGCTCTAGATAAATAGCTAGTTGATCACAATGGTAACTATGTCATCAGAGCCTCATTCAACTCAATCATCTTGCAGTGTCCTCATTTCTTGTACTCACTAAATAACCTTCTCCTGCTATTCCTGAATGTATGTATTTTTGTTAACAAATACATGACTTGTAATCGTCTCATTTTGTTGCAATATTTGATCTAAACTACTAGGAGGCTGACCTGAGTGAGAACCCCTCAAAAACAGTAGTTTCTACCTAGTTTTTTACTTTTGTCAAGCACAGTAAGCTTAATTGCCCCTCCATGTCATACTCCTTCAAACATTAGGCTATTTGCAACAGTTCTCTTCCAAGGATTAAACATCCACAGTTTGTTTACTTGGTCCCCCTGTTAGATGCTAGTATAACGCAGGAAAAAGAGCCCTGTGTTATGGATTAAAAGAATCTACATTCAAATTTTGTCTGCATTATTAACTACATTCAAAAATTTTTAAAGGCATAGATTAAAAATTAATTGGAAATGAAATAATCTAATACTAAATATTGAGTAGATCAAAGAAGAAACCTTGGAAATAATTAATAATTTAATTATAGAGAATGACATCAATGAGACAACCTACCAAATTTGTATGATGTAGCCAAAGCAGTACTTAAGGGAAAATTTATATCTATAAATGCATACATCAGGAAAAGAAGGAAAGAATATATCAATAAATGAACATTAAAAACCTAGGAAAAGAATAAATTTTAAATTCATTAAAATTAAAATACCAAAATTAAATTCATTAAAATCTCAATTAGACACCAAAATAAAATTAAAAACAGGTTAACAAAATTTAAAGCAAAAGAAAATGAACAAATAAATAAAACTAGAGACTGGTGCCAAAAACAAAATAAAATAGATAAACCATTGGTTAATTTGATATAAAAAGAAAAAAAATATTTCCAGTATCATTAATGAAGCATGAATGCAATATCAATGAAGATGAAATTAAAGAAATTATTGTGAGGTTTTGGGTTTTTTTTTTTTGCCTAATTACATGCCAGTAAAACTGAAAATCTAAGTGAGATGGATGAATGTTTACAAAAATATACCCTGCCCAGATTACCAGGAAAGGAAATAGAATGCTTGAATGCCCCTATCTTAGAAAAAGAAATTGAACAAATTATAAATAAGATACCTAAGAAAAAATTCCCTAAGAGCAGATGGATTTACAAGTGAATTCTACTGAACATTTAAGTAACAGTGAATCCTATTATGATATAAACTTTTTGAAAACATAAACAAGGCAAAAATTCCACAAAATTCCTTTTGTGACAACAAAGTGGTCTTAATGCTTGTACCAGGAAAACCAAAAACAGAAAAAGAAAATTATAGATTGAATTCCTTAATGAATATTGATGCATTTTAAAAAATAAAATACTAGTAAGAAGATTACAGCAATCTATTACAAAGATCATACACAATGGCCAGGTAGTATTTATGCTAGGAATGTGGGGTATTTCAATATTAGGAAAATTGTAAGCATAATTGACTATATCTCAGCTCTTCTCAGCAACACAACATTTCAAGACAAGTATAAAAGATGCACAATGGAAAATGCAATATCCAGATAAAAAGAACTGATGGACTCAGAATGCAAATCAAAGCAGATTTTTTTTCACTTACATTATTCTTTTTCATGGCTTTATTTCCTTTTGATATGTTTCTTCTTCCACAACTGTGGGGAATATGGAAACATGTTTTACATGATAACACACATATAAACTACGTCAGACTGACAACCATTTTCAGAGGAGGGGAGGGAAGGAAGAGAGAGAGGAAACTTTGGAACTCAGAATGCTACAAAAATGAATGGTAACATTTTTCTTGATATGTTATTGTAAAATAATAAAATCCTATTTAGTTAGAAAAAAATACTTGTGTGTGTTTCTTTTCCAAAATGATAATGTAAAAATATGTTTTTCAGTGACTTTCCATGTATGATCAATATCATATTACTTACTTTCTTAAGGAAAGCATGAGAAAGTAAGAAAGAAAATATGAAAGTATTTTTAAACGTCATTTTTAAACTTTTTAAATGTCATTTAATGAAATAGGAATATAATGTATAAGAATAAAATAAGAATATAAACTATTTAATGAAATAAATATATACTAAAATAAATTTTGACTGATGAGGATGGATATAAACAACATAAAAGACTCAAAGATCAGCATAAAATAAGGCAGAAAGTCTTGATTTTTCAGATGTATTTAATATGAAAGTGTAATAAGTTGGGGGCATTGAGTAAAACAGGATACTATGTGAGTCTGATATTAACATTTCAAATATGAAACAGAAATTCATGTGATTGATAAAACTTGGTGGCTATCTATAGGGAGAACTTTCCATGTGTGAGAAGTTTCCTCTATGAAGCCATGAAAAATAATAATGGTTACTATTTATATAGACCTTATTATGGGGACTGTGTGAAGTTTTGTAAAATTATAATCTTATATGATTCTTACAACAATCCTTGGAAGTAGGTGCTTTTACTATCCTCATTTTACAGCTGAGGAATTTGAGATAATCAAAGGTTAAGTGATTTATCCAGGGTCACACAGTTACTAAGTGTCTGAGACCAGATTTAAATAAAAATCCTTTTGAATTTATCCTCAGTGCTTCATCCACTGGACCACATAGCTGCCTAGCATAAAATTTGGGATAGAAGAAGCCATTAAAAAGGGCTTCATAGAAGAAAAATAAAATGTGTTATGAGATGACAGAATTTTATTTCTACTTCGAACCATTTTCAAAGTTGCAGGGGAAGATACAAATTGAACAATTATAAATATTTAAAATTCCAGTAACTTTGACCCAAGAAGCATAAATATGTATTCTCACATTTTTAAAATTTCATTATTATTATTTTTAAAATTTCATCATAAAACTGTCATATAACATATATCTTCTCTTATCCATACCTTTTTGTTTTATTGGAAGTGTCTGGATCAGAGTAGACTAACTTCATAAAATGTCAAATTAAAAAAAAATTATAGCATCATAGAGATACAGAGTTTGAAGGTGCTTCAGAATTATACAGTGAAGCACGAATTACTTGGGAAAAGCAATCTTTTTAAATTTTGTTTCAGTTTGTGATGGCAATGCTAATGCATGGGTATTTCTGACAATGCAGAACTTCAGATCCTGACCAAATGAAACAAGATTAAACTGGCTAATCCATGTGTAATTTTTTCTCTGTCATCTGAGTGCAGGATTTCACTTTTTTTTTTTCACTTTTCATTGCTCTCTCTTGTTATACTTTTTAACCTGTAAATTAAAAATTTGATATTACTCCAAGGAAATATGTGCAAGTTATAATTCTTAAACAGCACATTTCCAGATTTTAAGAGACATCGCAGAGGCTGTTGGTGTGAAGAAATAAAGTGTTTCAAAGATCACCTAAGTCCATGTTGAAATAGGATCACTCTCACTGAAGCTTTAAGTTTATTTTTTATAAGGAAGGTTAATGCCAAAACTGACACATCTTTGCTACAGAAGACCTTAAGATTTTCTGAGGTACCTGAAACCTAGAAGCATAGCTATTAAATGCTCACCAGTGCTTCTCTTCTAGCTTCACAGTATACTAGTAAGTATACTAATCATGTACATTTTGCCTGACATTTTTACTTAATTTATAGATTCAAAAACATACATACAAACATGTGTGCATGTATATGTGTGTATATGTATATACATGCATATATGTGCATACACACAATGCATATATTACTAAGCCCCAAAGAAGGGAAGAAATAATTAATTATTTCATGAAAATAGAATGCAGGAATGTTAAATCAATATAAATTAAGAAGACCTATTTATAAGAAAAATTAGTAATAGGGGTGGGAGAATAGTTTTTGAGTGAATGTCAAGGGTGGGATTCACAAAGGTGAATTTTTTCTTCAGACTATGAATTACCTAGATTGTGAGAGGAAATATATGAGGAGTTGAAAAAAGAAATTACAAATCTGGCAGTGAGGTATAGTATACAAGTGATAGCAGACTTCAGTTTTCTGAACATGTGCTATAGTTCCCTCCCTACAAAAAGCAAACTATCATGGTTTATTAAAATCCAAGTAAAACAAAAATTGTAATTTACAGGCTAATGAAAAGTACTGAATTCCATGGAAACAGTCCAATAGTTAAAATAATCAATCCATCTACAACAAACCAAAAATTTTGGTTAAATTATTACTGAGAACCTAAGAAGGAAAAAGACAATCAGCCAAAATATCCAACACCTTAAGAAATTATAAATTTGTGGAGAATTGATGTAGATTATTATTCTGTGATAGATGCTCAAAAATTACCTGTGGAATACTTAATACTTGTATCAAATACCACCAACTAGTGAACAAAATCCTATGATATTCTAGTAGACTCCAAGCGCCATTATATAACCTCATTGGATGTTGTTCAGCAAATTCACATTGTAGTTTCATATTGTTATTCATTAATTCAATACACATTTTAAGTGCTTAATATAATAATAATAACTAATATTTATGTATCATTATAAAGGTTGTGAAGTGTTTGTTTTGCCTTTGCTTTATCTCATTAGATTTTCATAACAACCCCCTGAGGTTAGCACAATAGATATTGATCTTACTTTACAGATGAGGAAATAGGTACAGAAGTTAAATGACTGGTCCATAGATACATAGCCAGTAAGTACCAAGTTCTGACTCCAGTCTAAAACTCTTTCTACCATAAAATTTGCAAAATATTATGGTAATCAATATTCAGGATACAAATCTATGCAACCAGTGCTATACTGGAGCCAGCTTGTGTCAACTCTCAAGTACCTTGGTAAATTTTCAGTGTGAACATTTAAACTTTGGAAATTAGCAAAAATGAATAAATAAGTGAAGGTTTCTTTGTTTTTTTTTATTTGTTTTATTGATTGTTGAGATATATGAAAATAATAAAGAAAATATTTAAAATATAGATTAAATTTTATAAGTATGTCCTGAGAACATTTTTGTTTTCAGAGAATCAACTGTTAAACATTTACTATAGCACTCTAGGGTACAACACACAATTTTCCCCTCATGTATTTTTTAACATAATAGATGTTGGAAGTTTAATAATGGTTTTCAATAGATAAAGATCCATAATGCCTCTCAGGTTTTTTTTCATCCTTAGTTTCTCTAGACTTTGAATATGATTTCCAGTCATTTAGTCATTATCACTAGATTCTTTCCATCACACCAAAGCTATGATCCCATAGAGATTAATTTCGGATTATTTTGCCTGTACTGAAACATTTAAAGGGCTATAAAGCAGAAATTTTGATTCAGCACTTTGAATGGAAGTTATTACAGATCCTCCTTTTCCATCTGTCTTTATTTGGCTCACCCATCTGAATGAAAAACACAATATCAGGTGGTTAAAAATCTTTATTTCTTATATAGTAAAGATTTGGCAGTAACATAATAAAAGTTTTTCATAGTTCATAATACTATGTCAATAAGCACTTCTCAATTAGCAACTCATAAAATTCCCACAATAATTTACAATTCATTCCCTCTCCAAACCTAATATTAAGTGTTCTGTGCAAACTTCTTTATATGCAACTCATGAAACTATAATTAACAAATTAATTTATATGCAGATATCTATCTAAATAACAAAGCATTTTATTCTACCCATTCCATCTGACTTTCAAATCAGAAGAGACGTAAGACTCTAAATGTATATTGAAACTCTATAATGCTAAAAACAACATGCTTTAAAAATCATTTGAGAAACATTAACTCTTTTATGGACAGAAACTATTTTTGGCATGAGAATTTACTATAAATTGTTATTTTTTCCCTTGTTATCAAAACTCACTATAGATCACTAAATGTCATGAATCAGATGGCCTTAAGGACTTACCTGAGCCACACCAAGGTTAGTTGAATTACCCAGTCACATAGCCAATATATGTCAGAGGCAAGACTTGAACAAAAGACTTCTTCACCCTAAGGTTGGACCTCTATCAAAATTACCCCTCAGTTCTAATTATTAGGAAATGTATACACACATTCACAGATATACACACTCACATGCTTGTGTGTAAGCATGCACAGATATTCCAAAAGTCTTGATGTAGTTTTATGCTTTACTAATTTTAAAACTTCTTTAAGACTTAGGACTTTTGGATATATAAGTAAGTATGTGTATACTTACTTATGCATCCTTACACTTCACTAATTAGAGACAGAAATGAAACACTTGTTTTTTTAAGGATCTTAAAAGAGGAGTTGAAGGGGCATTTAATGGATTTTGCAAAACTTTAGAGAAAAAAAAGGGCTATTCTATTTTGTGCCAATGTTCCTCCCCCCCCCTCATTTGATTCTAAGATAATAGTTAAATTGTAATTTCTACTTAAATTCTGAATTGTTGTTTCATTGTAGTATGGAGTAGATTCTAGGTTCTCAAATGTTCTAGTACTCTGGTAGGTCATTCCAAATTGGAAAAATTTTGAATATAGGTCAGATTGAATGTCAGTTGTGTGGACAAGGAGACAGATTAAATTCAGAAAGGAATATCAACAGGTTAACTTTAGGGTGATGAATTGTTTAACCACATTAACTCCAAAACAGCATCTACTACTACTGTAGAAGCAGGATAGTTTGTTTTATTCTTTGTCTCTCTAATGGCTAGCACAGTATGTGCCACACAGTAAGCGCTTAAAAATGATTGTTCCCTTGCTTGTTTGATTACTAAACTGCAGAGGAGTTGCAATCCATCTTTGTAGGAAATAACATACACATAGATAAAATCACAGATACTTGAGATAATGAAATATTAGCATATAAACCTCTTGAGGATGATTTCATTTATCCTTTCATCTCTCTGCCTTTAATATCTAAAACTTTTCTCTATATATAATAGGCACTTAATGTATGCTTATTGCATAATGACTATAGTAAAGTCAAAGAAAAGAATGGTAACATTTTTTAAAGAAAACTGAAAGCAGTATAATTACTTGCCCTAAGAAAGGATATGAATAAATATCATCTTTCCTTGGCAGAAATAACTAAGCATTTGAAACATTCTTAAACTGCCACTGATTTGATATGCTATTTAGTTTTACTGAACTTTCTCTCTCTCCATCTTCTTTTAAATTCTATTACAAAAGATAGTTTTCTGGCCAGAAGAGTAACAGGGAATATATTCCAAAATGAAGGCAATGATAGATAGGTAGATAGATGATAGAAAGATTTGAAAAATATCCATTAGATGAAAAAATGAAATTCATGTGGACTTAGATCTAATCTCATAGTGTTTTCCCCCCACATTTGTGATTCATTGTCCATTTCTTATCCAAGGAGTTCACTCTGCCTCCTTAATGATTTTTATATTAGACCAAGCTCTGAGTTTCACAATCAGAGGTAAATTGATTTGATTACATTCCATAATATTGTCAGCCTCTTAAAGAATCTGCTTCTACTCATTCATTCCTTTATTTAACATCCAAAATTTCAAAAACATCATAGTGTAGGTTTCAGTAATTATATCTTAAAAAATCTTAAATTGCTAAAGCTTAAACCTGTACTAAGACTTTTGTCTTAGGGCACATAAATAGGGCACACTTTTGTCTTAGGGCACATAAAAGAATTGTATATTGTTCTTGTGCTCAGGGAATTTATAGACTCAAGGGGAAGATACTGTGTTTGTGCATGTGTATAAGTATGTAAATGTATATGTATATGTATGTATAAATGTATAAATATACATTTACATATATATGTAAATATAACAATCAAAAGACTATTAAAATCTCAGGACTTTTTAAATTCTTGTATAGCCTTCTTTCTGGTTAATTTATTATTACCCATGTTATTTCTGTTTAAAAAAAACATTCTTTAGGGGCCATCACTTTCTGTTTACGTGAAAAACACATAGAATGTAAAAGTGTGGCAAAAGTGGTTCAAAAGTTAAAGAAGAAGAGGTAAATGAAGTTATGTTGATGTGGGAGAAAGGAGTTCCTTTTTATGGCAGTGTCTAGGCTTACAGCTCTGCTCATGGCATCCACCACTGAGTGTCCTAGTCCTTTTCCAGAGGTCTACTTTCTATCACCAACAAATCAACTTCCATCTTCTGTTTCCCTTCCCCTGTAATCTCACCTTAGATCATCTTGGTAGTCAGGTGGTTCAGGCACATCCAAATTCTGTGGAGAGAGGTGGTATACTCTTTCTAAGCATCAAAGCATTCTAAAATGTGAATCATTCTGAATACTCCCTGAGATGCCTCATTTTGGCTGAATTTGCTTTAGGTGCTAGATTGCCTAAATACAACTATTTAGCATAGAAAGATTACTTTTGGTTGGGATAATAGTGAAAGTAGTTAATAGAGGAAATGATATTCTGACTCAATTGCTCAGGAAATCAATCAACAAACATTTATTAAGTGCCTACCATATACCACGTGTATAACTTCCCATTAATCCCAAAGTGAAGGACAAATTTTTAAACAGATCTTCAAAATTTTGCCCTCTGTATTTGTAATGCCAAGCAAAGGCAACTTCTAAGGTTCAGAATACCAGCATAGCAAGCTCCATTTATTTGGTGACAGATTAAGGCAAAACATTCTCAGAACAGAGAAAATCAAAATACAGTGTAATTCATTCATTTAGCAAGTAAGTTCTCAATTCAATCCAAGTACTACCTCCACCCCTGGATAGTACATTCATTTAGTCAGTCAAAGTCTCTCTTCTCAAATGGAGAATAGTTTCCAATCACAAACAAAGTCAAAAGTTTCCAACCCCTGGATCCCAAATGAATTACAATACCATCCATTAATGCCAAGCACTTTCTCAAAAGGGGCAGGAGAGCACAAAAAGTCATCCACCCTTAAGCTACAACAAGGTTAAGATGTCATAACAGCATTGAATACGAGGCAAGTTCTCAGCAATCTCTGTTCCTGGAGAGACAAAGCTTAACAAAGCCACAATATACATTGCCAGTGTCCTCATTAATTCATTCTCTGCCTGCAGATCAGTCCCAGAATGCCTGAAAATATCAGCAAGACCCTCTTCCAGGATTTCTGTAAACATACAACAAGAAAATCCTCCTTCAGTGCTTCTGAACCAACAGCAAGTTTCCAGGACCTCTGCAATAACAGCACAGTCCTTCACCAACAGACAAATCTGGCAAAACAACATCAAAACAGACAAACAAAATACCAGCATCATAGCCATGCCTCCTCAGTTCTTGGCAGGTCCTGGGTGGCAGTTCTCAAATGTCCTGGGCAGCTCCAACTGGCCCTCAGCAGTCTCTCTCTCAGCAACTCTGACTCCTGGCAATTCTCTTCTCTCTCCCTGCTTCCATGATACTGCTCCCCAAAAGTCCTGGCCTCTTCTGCTTGGGCCTTCTCTCTAAGTCCATAGTGCCAGCTCCTCCCAGTTCATCCCTCTTTCTTCACATCAACAAGTCCATCCCACAAGTGGGATTCACAAGCTCTGGGTTTTAACATTCAACCTGAAAACCAAGCCAGTACATGGGAATCTTTAAATTCCATTACCATTACAGTATTAGATCATGCTGAATTGATCATACAACTCCCCTATTAGATGGATCTGGGAGTTGCTTTGTTTCTAAGCCACAATCCAAAGTATTATTTTGTGAAGGAATTTGTTCATTGAGATATTGGTGAAACGAGCACTAGAACCCAAATCTTAAGACTCCAAGTCTAGTGATCATTTCAATGGGCAAAGTATGATGACCTTTGGCAGGAAATTCAATAAACATTGAAATTATATCAGGAAAGCAAGAGATTTCATATATGTGTGTGTCTATGTGTGTGTTTGTATGTCTATATGTATATGTATGTGTGTGTGTGTGTGTGTGCGTGTATTTCATTTTTTTTGTTTTGTTTTTGTTTCTCACTCTCCGCCCCCCTTTATGCACCCCTGTCTCTTCTCTGGCTAGTAATTTAATTGGTTTAAGAAGCTCCTCAAAAGGAAATTCTTAAGCCAAAGCTGATCAACTCTTCACTAAGACTATGATTCTTTAAAGATTTGCCCTAGGCAGTGAAAATTCAAATGATTTTTGCCAGTCACAGAGTAGGCCTGTGCAGAGAACTTCCTGATTCCAAAGCCAGAATCCATTACCATGTACTCACTAAGCTTTTCATTATGGAAATAAAACTTTTGGCATTTCTATAACAAAGATTTAGCTCCAAATTTCCTTCTTCTTCCAAGTCAAGAAGAGCTTTTACATGCCAAGGGAACTAGTAAGAGTGTAACTAATATTAATATTCAGAGACAGCTCAGTGGTTCACAGTTGGCCCTAGAATCAGAAAGACCCAAGTTCAAATCCAGACTTAGACACTTATTAGCTACATAGATCCTAGGCAGGGTGTTTGCCTGAGTTTCCTTATCTGTAAAAATGGGAATAATAATAGTACCTTCCTCTCAGGTTTGTTATGATGATCAAACAATGTAATATTTGTAAACTACCTGTATATGGCACATAATAAATGTTTTATTACTATTATTATTATTTTATTAGATTCATTAAGTACTTAAAATCTATCAAATGCTATAGATATATCTACTATATGAAAACTGGAAAAAGCAAACATATAATCAAAAGGTAAACTCTGAACATGAGATTGTGATAAAAACTGGTGAACCATATAGAGTTTATCTTGGCATGAAGTCACTCCGTTTTCAAATTATGTTTTGGTATCCATTTGCCACATATTACTTAATTGAAAAGGGAGGCACATTATATTTAAATGTAGTCCTCCAGTTAGTTCGGTTCTCAGATGTAAAGACTAACAAGACAATGAATGTAATGCAATGAACAAGTGTTTTGTGCTTGGTTCAAAATGTGTAGCTTTCATCTTAATAGGTGTAATTTCCCTCCTCAGACCCCCAAAAATTTGACTGCACTTTATCAACACTATTTTCCAAAACTGATGCATTATTGGCATCATAAAAAGTAGTCACTTGAATGTCAGATTTTTTTTAAAGTAGAGAACGGAATGATGAGTGTATATCTCTTTTCTCTATCTCCCCTAAACTGTTAAAGTACTAATATGGTTTTTATTTCTTGTTGAAAAAATAAACACAGGTCCTTGGATTGGGGATTCAGGGAATAGTCACCCTAAATGCATATGCAGGTTTTCAGCATTGCTATACAGTCCTTTGGAAAAATCTTTCAGTTATTGTACCACATCCAAACCAAACTACAAGCAATTAATATGAAAAGAAAGTTAGGATTGGACAATGTTAATATTTCATGAGCCTCCTTTTTATTTTCATCCCAATGCTATGGAATTGTTTGTTGGTTGGGTAAATATCTATTTCCCTTTACAAAAATTAGTTTTCAAATAACAAGTGCAATTAAGAGTCATCTCTGCCCTATAATTGATGGTTTACAATCAAGGATAGGCATTTCTTAAAATAACTTCAGGAAATGGGGGTGTGAAAGTGGATAGCAAAATGACTAATCAAATGTATGCATAATATAATCCTTCATAAAACACTTGAAAGCAATTATAACAAAGAAGAATAATTTACATAAATAATAAGCCTTTCAAATATTAAAAAATTTGAAGCAGTAACTCTGAGGCTATTTGTGAGTTATATCATACTACTGCTGGCAAAGCAAATAGAAGAAGGACATGTCAGAAATTCAGTAAACTCTTCTTTGTCTGAACAGCTTGTGTTGAGACTCATTGTGCATAACTGATTGTTATGGTTATTGGAAAAGAAATCACATTTTTTTCAGATATTATTTTTTTTTCTCCGTAACTGTCTATCTTAGCATTTCAAGATTTCCATAGAGGGCTTTGGAGCAGTTAACAACAAAGACAGCCAAGAGATAAACACACATATCTGATAATCATTAATTCTCAATGGATATAATAACCGAGGCAATTTCTAAGCTCATAGATGAACCAGCATGCAGGCCTAATGTGATATGATTGGCTCTCCCTTTTCTCAGTCTCTGACCTCTGACTGAAAAGCTCCCTTTTGCAGGACAAAAAATATGCTGTTCTATAGCTGTGATAGTTAAATTGAGCTTTGGACTCTAAAAAAATCTTCATCCTTACAGCATCTGGGATTCCTTCTTCAAATATCTCTTTGAATGTTTTTATATGTCTGCTAAGCTGGTATATCTATGACTAGCACATTTTGTTTTTTCCACTAGTGCAGATGATATTGTGGGGTAGTCATGCAGTGTAGGATAGGGACAATCTATGTATAACTAGAGGCAGTCAAACAAATGGCCTGAGGTATTCAGTGAACAAACTTTCATCAAACACCTACTATGTGCCCCACACTATGCTAAACACAGAGGACACAAAGGCAAAAAAAGAAATGTTCTCTAAGGTCACGAGGTCATAAGGAATTGGGCCATTGATGAGAAATGGCTCTAGATTAAGTTAGTGACTGTTCTTGTTTTTGCTTGAGGCTCACTTCAGTCTTAACAACAAGAATGGATATCTAAGGAATATTATAAATACCATTTTACTTGTTTTTGTCCTTTGTTCTTGAAGAAAACCAAAATGACATCACTATGTTAGGGTCAAGGTATAGTATGTCCGGTCTTGTATAATCAGACCAATACAAACTTGGAAGGTTCTACAATAAGTGGGGCACAAATAGTCTATTTGAACATTTGGAATGGAAAGGTCTCTAAATTTGTGCATCTCACATGTCTTTTGAGCTACTGAAATTCTGCTTTGATATGGAAACCATGCTGTTTGGTCCTGTGCCAGTGTCTCCCATGTCTTTCAATCAATTCCAAAATTTTTCAGTTTTACTATAGGAGCTACAGATCATCCATTCTCCTATATGGATGAAAATTAATGAGTTAGTGATATAAGAATCGGGAAATAGGTTTGTCAGCCCTTAAAGTAGCAGTGCCCAAAGTTAAGCCCTATGAGAAACCTGGGCTAATGGAGTAATACTATGGGTTACACAATGACCCTTCTATTCTAAAGATTTCTTCCACTCGTGATATTTTATTTATTTGCTTTTTTGTGAGAAACATCTGTGACTGCCTTCAACATCAATTGCCTTTTGAAACTTAAATCATCAATCTTGGCCTCAGTTTTCTTATCTCTAAAATAGTAGGCAGGAGGAAGAGTAAGGCTAGAGATCTCTAAGATATTTACCAGTTCCAGTTCTCTTTGAATCCATAAGATATAATGGGCCATGCATAGGAAGGGCCATTATTTGTTATTTTCTTTTCTTTTTAAAGATATTTTTTCCTTTTCCTTTAAAAAGATTTTCCTGTTTCCTCTTTCTTCCCATATCTGTTAAATTTCTGACACTAAATTCATACTGCATCATGTGCACATATCATTAATACAATATTCTGTTGTATTTTTCTAAAGTATCTACATCTCTTGGTTGAAAAATGCCATAAAAACTCTAAAGTAGCTGAATACATGTTCTTTCAGTAGAATTTAAGATCTTCCAAGAGATAAACCATTTTTCAAATTTTTTTTTGTATCCCTAATATCTAGCATGTGTCTGGCCCACAGATTATGTTTAATAGATGTCTATTAAATCATTTAATTGAATTTTATTATGTATGTTAATATGGAAAAAAAACTCCTATAGTTTAAAATCTCATTAATTTAGACTCCCCATGTTTAGGATTCACTCTGATTTGATTGAATCTTTCTGCTATCAATGGGGCAGAGGAGTTTGCAAATCTAATCAATCATAAAAATAATCTTAACCTAAAATAATAAATGATTATTAAGAAATTTAGTAATACTTATATGTACCATTGTAATTTGAATTAATATACTAATTACAAATAATCTTTGTTAATTTAAATTAATTAAAGCCTGTCTTTAAGAAACCCCATTTGGCACCCTCTGTTAGTCATTTTCTGTGAAACATAGTAGCATTCTAAATCCAGAAGGAATTTTTATGGTAATCATGACTTGATCATGAAAATCAGCAGCCTCAAGGCACCTATGGTCAGGGGAAGTAATTTCCATCTGGACCTTGCTAGGTGTTTTTTTTTTTTTTTTCATAAATTGGGCTGCCCTAAGCTCTAATGGAAGGGTTCATGGACAGGGGCTTCATCCCCCAAGCAAAATTTTGCCCAGAATAGAGTCTGTTTATACACTGAACAGAAATGAGATTTTCCAACATAGCTGAGGAGCATTGCCTTGAAGGCTAGGAGTAATCTCATCACTCAGCCATGGTGTTAGAGACAGACTAACATTTTTCAGTATTTAGACCTAAACAGAAATAAAGAGAAAAGGGTGAATCACAAATTAATAAATAGTCATTAATGTAATAACATTGCATTAATTTCTCTCAATACATACATGTACATACATACATGCATGAAAATATACTTACATATATTTAGCAGGGAAGGAAAAAGTAGCTAAGAAGATTGTACCTAAGAATGGGATTTGAATTTCTTGTAATGACTTAAAACAGAATAGAATAAAAGAGAAAATGGAAACACAGTCTCTATGAGGAATGAAATGCATCTAATGAAGAAATGCTAAAATTATACTTGCTTGACATCTTGTAAATAAATCAAAGTGGTTGATGGGTTGGAAATCATAATATCCTAGGAGTACAATGAGGGAGAAGTGACAACTCCTTACTAGAGTTTGTGTTATAAAAAGAGGTTA
Source organism: Pseudochirops corinnae (assembly GCA_028646515.1). Taxonomy (NCBI): domain Eukaryota; kingdom Metazoa; phylum Chordata; class Mammalia; order Diprotodontia; family Pseudocheiridae; genus Pseudochirops; species Pseudochirops corinnae. The sequence goes on along the minus strand of CM053586.1, from coordinate 291,952,957 downwards.
AAATTCTGTTAGAGAGGCCATAACTCAAAGGGAAATGCTTAAGAATAAAATGCTGAATAAACAATGGGGAAAAAATATGAAGGGAAAGAAGAAACTGTTTAAAGAGAAAGATGTGGCCAAACAGCAAACATACATTTCAACTTGGATTTTAAAAATATAGGTTCAGAAAATTGAAACTAAGTCAGGAAATAGAAAATAAATTTTCAAAAAATTCATAACATAGTACTATAAAAATAATGTAATGAGAGATAAGAGTAAGAATATGATTAATCTAGCAAAGAAAACTAAGGTTATTTTTTTCCTTAATAATTAACAAGCAAAACTAAGGGGAAAAGAATGATCAAAGAACACAGAGAACTGGTCTCCAGGACAGTACAATCGCTCTTAAAAAGTGGTTAATAGGGAATTGATACAGAAGACAAGTAAGAAGATAAGAGAAGACCTTTTTCTTCTTAAGGAATTCAAATCATCTTGGGCCAGGTTAATTTAAATTCTTAGGTACTGAATAAATCATGAATAAGATTATTTTGCCACTTTCAGTGACACAGGCCAGATTGTGGAGAAATGAAGAGGTCCCACAGAACAGAAAAACACATTTTGTCCTTTTTTATTAGATGACAATAGATTTTGAAAACCTTTGGCCAGGGAGTTTGATTCCTGGGAATCTTCTAAGTTAGGTGATCGATTAGTGACAATCTGGAGAAAGAAGTGATAATGATTACAAATATGGTCCCACCAGGAACAGTTAATGTCAGATTAATATCCTATCCTTTGAAAATAAGGTGAGGAGGAGGAGCCAAGATAGTGGAGTGTAAAGCCACACACAAGCAGCTTTTCAGAGGATGGCTGCTGGGAACAGCTTTCAAGGTTCTGATAACATAGTATAGTGAACATTCTATTTATTCAATAACAAATAAGAGCAAAACTTTCACAGAAAATCAAGGTACATCATTAACAATGTTACAACTTATCACAGAAAATCAAAATATAGTATTCACAGCAATTTATCACTAAAATGGCCACATAGTTTTCACCAAAGTGGTCACACAGTTTTGAACAAAGTACAATCATTTGGTCAATCAATCACTTAGTAAGTCAATCATTCATTCAATCATAAAGTACAAAAGGTCAAAGACCTCCACCCATGGGGCACACTAAGTTACAAATCAGTCATTATTCAATCATCAGTCACTACTCAGTCATCAGTCACTACTCAGTTCTCTCTTAAAAGCTTATGGGAAAATATACAGTCCATCCATCCCTCAGTCACAAATAAATCACAATTTCGTCACTACTCAGTACCAATGGAGAGATCTTTTCATCTTGACTCATGGCAGGCTTTCAGATTCCCTGGATCCCCTTCCATGGTCCCAGCCCCTACCTGGAATCACAAAACTGTCACCTGGGTTCAAAGGCAGATAGCTCCCAGTTCCTTGTTCAGCTCTCCATGCAGTTCCTGTTCCATGCTGAAGCTTACAGTGTCCAGTCCACCTTAAATCCTTCACAGTCTCTGTTCCCTGGAAGTCAAGGCACAACAAAGCCACAAATATGTTCATACAAAGTACCGACATTGTAATTATGCTTCCTCAGTCTTCTGCAGCCCAAGCTGGCCCTTAGAAATCCTCAGCAGCTCCAGCAGGCCCTCAGAAGTCTTCAGCAGCTTTGTTCTCAAAATCAAAATCACTTCCTCCCATTCTCAAAATCAAAATCACTTTCTCCATGGAAGTTCCAGTCCAGCAGCAGCAGTGCAGCCTTTAGGTGCTCATCCCAAGAAGTTCTGACTTTCCAGCTCAGGTTTTTCCTTATATACAGTATTGCTCCTCCCTGTTCATCCCCTTCCTGTTACATCAGAAACAGGGGTTTATACCTTCTGTCTCTTTAACAGAGGCCTAATTTGAAACTAGGTGCTAAGTACCTGTCAGCTTTCCAATACAAAGGGATCTTCAAACTTCATTACCATTAAATGGAGTAAAAGCAGAGACTCACCTTAGATTTCTCTCAAATCTTTCTAAATACCTTTAATTAATGACTCTAAATAAATTCTAAGGCAGCAGAACCTACAAAAAGATGGAGTCGAAAATATTCCAGTCCAAGACAACTAAGGAAGAGTCAGAAAAGGTCTGTTGTACCAGGATGAGGGAAAAAAAAACAAGTTCATTACAGGCCATGCCAGCACAGCCCTGACCCCAGCAAACCAGCAGCAGGCCTTGGGAAAACTTAATCAATGACAGCAGTGGCAGTTTCACAACCTCTCTGCCTATGGACACCAGAGAAAATTTAGAAGGTCAGAAGGAAAGGTCTTTCACACCTGGGTGAGAGTGGAGCATAGTTCAGCACAGGCTGCACAAGCACAACCTGAGCTCCACTAAACCAACACCAGGACTTGGGAGTCACTTACTCAGCAGTAGCAGCAGCTGCTTCCAGAGCTTTCAGCACATTGAGAGTAAGGGCTTTGAACAACTGGTCAGTAGGAGATTACAAGGGTCTTTTTGCTAGCACAGAAGCAGGAATCTGTTGTTTTGCCCATATTGGGGCCTGGGTCACAATAAGAAGCACTACCACACCAGAGCTTGAGGCCACAGTGGAAAAGGGAATCCTTGTCACGTTTCCAGGGCAGAAAATAGTGCTTTTGATCACCCAGAGCACTGGCCCGGAGAGTAGTAAAAATCTCTCCTTATATTATGCCACCTTGGAAGAACTGAAAAAATATAGCTCCCTAGAAGTACCTCTGAAAATAGCTGCACAAAATTCCTGAAGTCTGTGAGAGTGAGCCCTCCACCCTGGAAGGAGAATCCTACTTTAGCATAGAGTTAAAAGTCAAGTTAGAGACTGGGAATATGAGCAAGCAAGAGAAAAAAATTGTGACCAGAGAAAGTTATTATGGTGATAAGGAAGATCAAAATACAGACTCAGAAGAAGATAATAAAGTCAAAACTCCTATATCCAAAGCCTCCAAGGAAAAGAAGGATAAATCTCAGGTCACAGAAGAGCTCAAAAAGAATTTTGAAAATCAAATGAGAGAAGTACAGGAGAAATTGGAAAGAGAAATGAGAGAGATGCAAGAAAAACATGAAATGTGAGTCAACATTTGATAAAGAAGACAAACACAAAAATAAAGAAAATAACACCTTAAAAAATACACTAAGCCAAATTGGAAGAGGCACAAAAACTTACTGAAGAAAAATACTCCTTAAAAAGTAGAATTGACCAAATGGAAAAGGAAATACAAAAGCTCACTAGAGAAAATAATTCCTAAAAATTTCAATGGGGCATATGGAAGATGACTTTATGAGGAATCAAGAAACAATAAAACAAAACCAAAAAATTTTTTTTTAAATGGGAGGCAATGTGAAATATCTCATTGAAAAAAATGATTGAACTGGAAAACATATCCAGGAGGGATCAGTACTGCCTGAAAGCTATGATAAAAAAGAATCTAGTCGTGATCTTTCAAGAAATTATCAAGGAAAATGACCCTGATGTTCTAGGACTAAAGGGTAAAATAGAAATTGAATGAGTTCACTGATCACTTCCTGAAAGAGATTCCAAAATGAAAACTTCCAGGAATTTTATAACCAAATTCCCGAGTTCCCAGGTCAAGTAGAAAATATTGCAAATAGCCAGAAAAAAATCATTCAAGTATTATGGAACTGTAATCAGGATACCACAGGATTTAGCAGCTTTTACATTAAAGGATTAGAGGGCTTGGAATTTGATATTCTGGAGAGCAAAAGAGCTAGGATTACAGTAGGATCACATAGCCAGGAAGTCATTCATTGAAACAGAAGAGTTTCAAGCATTCTTTATGAAAAGATCAGAGCTGAATAGAAAATTTGATTTTCAAATATAAGACTCAAGAGAAGTATAAAAAGGTACAGAAGAAAGGGAAATTATAAGGAACTTAATAAGATTAAACTATTTATATTCCTACATGGGAAGTTGTATTTATAATTCATAAGAACTTTTCTTCATTATTAGGGAAGATAGAAGTATAAATAGAAAGAAGGCATAAGTGTGAGTTTATTATGAAGTGATGATATCTAAAAAATATTAAAATTAAAGAGTGAGAGAGGGATGTAGTGGGAGAAAGAAAAAGGGAGAGATGGAGTCTGGTAAATTATTCCATGAAAAAGAGGCAAGGGAAAACTTTTATAGTGGAGGAGGAGAAGGGGGAAGTGATTGAACCTTACTCTCATCACAATTGGCTCAAATAAGGAATAACATATGCACTCAATTGGGTATAGAAATCAGAGGTAGTCTGAAGCAAAACACTTTTGAGGAGGAACAGAATGAAAGGAGAGAGAGAATAGGATAAATGGGGGGAAAGGGATAGAATGGAAGAAAACAGAGTTAACAGTAGTAAATGTGAAAAAAAAACTGAAGCAAGTTTCTCTGATAAAGACTTTATTTCTCATACATATAGGAAACTGAGTCAAATTTATAATAATAAGAGCCATTCCCTAATGAATAAATGATAAAAATTAATGAACATTATTCATATGAAGTAACCAAAGCTACCTATACTGATATTTAAAAAATGCTCTAACTCACTATTGATTGGAGAAAGGCAATTTAAAACATTTCTGAGGTACTATCTCAGACTGACTAATAGTAGAGAAAAGGAAAATGACAAATGGTGGAGATGGTGTGGGAAAAATGTGACATTAATGCCTTGTTGGTAGAGTTAAGAACTGATTCAATCATTCTATAGAGCAATTTGGAACCATGTTTGAAGTTCATACCCTTTGAAATGGCAATGTCACTAAGTCTGTATCACAAATGAGATTAAAAAGAAAAAAGCACTTATATGTACAAAAATATTTATAGCAGCTCTTTTCTCATAGCAAAGAATTGGAAACTGAGAGGATGCCCCTCAATTGAAGAATGACTGAACATGTTGTGGAGTGTGATTTTGATGGAATACTAATGGGAAATGATGAGTGAGATGCTCTAGGAAAAGTGCGGAGAGACTTGGATGAGCTGATATGAAGTGAAATGTACTGTGTACAAAGTAACAGCAATGTATTAAGATGATCAGCTGTGAATGACTTAGGTATTCTCAGAAATACAATGATCCATGACATCTCTGAAGGAATTATGATGAAAAATGTTATCCATCTCCAGAGAAAGAACTGATGCTATCTGAATACAGATTGAAGCAAACTTTAAAAATTTTCTTTATTTTTCTTGAGGAATTTTTTTTTTGTCTGTTTTCTTTCACAACATGACTCTCATTAAATTGCTTTGCATAACTACACATGCATAACCTGTATCAAATTGTTTGCCTTATTAATGGGGAATTGGGGTAGGGAAGGAGGAAGGGAGAGAATTTGGAACTCAAAGTTTTAAAAATGAATGTTAAGAATCGTTTTTGCAGGGGGCAGAGCCAAGATGGCAGCATAGGAGCAGCAAGGTACAGCAGCTCCCACACAGCCACCTCAAAATACCCATAAAATATGACTCTAAACAAATTTTAGTGGTCTAAAACAC
>CM053586.1:291924967-291942467 GCA_028646515.1 Pseudochirops corinnae | reverse complement strand
TATCTTTTCTCCCTTAGATACCTGGGGGAGGATTCATATGTTAAGTGAGCCCACAGTTGTTTGAAAGCCTAGAATGTACTCTCATTTCTTCCTAATTGACTAGTCACAAAGAATTTCCCTGAGGAAGTTAGGTTGGATCATGCTAATAACTCTAAATCATTACTGGTCCCACATAAAATAGAAGGTACTCTGTGTACATTCCCTGAGCACATATTTCTTCCCGGTAGTGGTATGGATTGGAAAGAATGGATGTTTTCAGATTCTAAACTGAAGAAGATTTTTGCCAAAGTTTTGAAGAGAGAGAAGTTAAATATATGACCCTTGATAAAACACTTAAGTTTTTTGTAACTGGATTTTTATCTATATTGATAGAAGACATTCCCATAACAACATTTCCCTACACTACACACACACACACACACACACACACACACACACACACACACACACACTCACACACACATTTTACAAGATCTAAATTCGTTCCCTAGAGTTTATGAATTGTGACAAAATCATACAACTTTATGAGTTTGCTAGATCTTGGGAGAAATAATGAATCTCTTGAAGTGGTCAACTTATTTGAATTTGAACTGTAATTTTCATTGAGCTGCAATCAATTACAGTATTTTACATAGTTATAGGTCCAAATAGTACAAATTTGAATATGTGCATCAACTTTACAAGATTCATTATTTTCATTAAACTAAACCTAGCTATATTATTTATAACAAAGTAGTAACAATATTAAAATTAAAAGCACAGCATATGGAAAACTTTAATTCTCTTTCACCCCTTCCTCAAATACCCCTTTCACCCCTGCTCAAATACCCTAAGAAGAATACAGAAAGTAGTTTCAGCAATACTGTTTCACATGATGACATGCATTTGTGACCTAACTGGAAATACAGGGCCATCAAAGCCATATTCTTGACCATACATTCACTAACTAGCCACAGATAAAGTATGTTTTTGAACAGAGATGATTTTATCTGGGAGAATTTATTTGAAAAAAAATGGAGGCAATTGAAAACATTAAAAAAAATAATTTTGATCCACAAAAGTAAATAGAACCATAAAGGTTATAAAGAGAATGATGTAAGCAAAGTAATTATTTTGAAGTAACAAAGTGCTAAGGCAAGTTTAAAAAAAAAGGAAAAGTAATAGAGCTAGCTGTTCTTAGTATTTTAGATTTCCCCAGGTAAGGAATAATGGTAGTATATGCTTTGAGTCTTTATGTGTAAGTCAAATAAGTCATTTGTTGAAATGTGACACTGAGAATGAATTGCTGCTGAAAGCAAAACTTATTAGTCTGACCAACCTTGATTTGAACAGTTGTGTTTTATTTATAAGGAAAGTTTATTAATCATATACAATCCACAGGCACATATTATTAAGCCAATTTTAATACATGAGTTGGAGAACCAAAGGATTAACTTCAATGCAAAATGCCTGTCGCAGGGAAATATACTTACCAGTGAATAAATAGAAATAGTTTGGAGGAAGAGGAAGAAAAGTTGGCATTCTAAAATCAATTTTATTTTGTATTTATTTCAGAAATCTTTCCCACCAAACTGCCTACTGAAAAAGCAAGGAAAATTACAACTATACATTGTCAAGGAAAACAAATTCTCAAATTTGCTATCTCCAAAATATGTTTGTATATGTTTGTGTGAATTTGTTTCAGTCTATACTCTGAGTCTATCACATCTTTATCTGGAAATAAATAGCATATTTTGTTGCAAGTCCACTGGAACTGTAATTTATTCCATTGTGTTGATCAGAGTTCCCACATCTTTCAAAGTTATTAATCTTTACATTATTGTTGTTATTGTGTACAATGTTCTCTGACACTGCTCACTTTACCATGCATCAATTCACATAAGTCTTCTGAGGTTTTTCTGAAATAATTTGCTTCATTATTTCCTATAGCACAATAGTGTTCCATCATATACATATACTATAACTTGCTCATCCATTCCCCATTTGATGACATCCCCTCAGTTTTCTATTGTTTGTCGCCATAAAATGAGCAACTGGAATTGTGTACATATAGACTGTTTTCTTCTTTTCCTGAATTATAATAGATATAGACCTAGTAAAAAGTGTTATCACTGGGTCAAATGATATGCATTGTTAAAAAACTTTTGTGGCAGAGTTACAAACTTCTTTCTTTTTTTAAAATCTAAATTTATTTATTTACTTATAGTTTACAACATTCAGTTCTACAATCCCTTGAGTTTCAAATTTTCTCAGCCACCCTCTCTTCCACCCTTAATGGCTTCTCCCATGGCAGCATGCATTCAAATATAGGATCTACAAATACCTTCACATTAAACATTAGTCAAGTTGTAAAGAAAGATTATAACCAATTGAGTGAACAGTGAGAAAGAAGAAACAAAAGAAAAGAAAAGAAAAAGAGAGCAAATGGTTTGCTTCAATCTGCATTCAGATTCTGTAGTTCTTCCTCTGGATGTGGATATCTTTCCATCATGAGTCTTTTGGAGTTGTGTTATAGCTTTGTATTGCTGAGAAGAGCCCAGTGTATCAAAGTTAGTTGTCACACATACCATGTGTCTATAATTGTGTACAAATTTCTCTTGGTTCTGCTCTTCTTGTTCAGCATCACTTTATAAAAGTCTCTCTAAATTATTATGAAGTTCATCTGCTCCTCATTTCTTATAGCACAATATATTCCATTATATTCATATACCACAACTTGTTTAGCCATTCCCCAATTGATGGGCATCCCCTTGATTTTCAACTTTTTGCCACCACAAAAAAGATCTGCTATAAATATTTTTTCACATATGGGTCCTTTTCCCACTTTTATGGTCTCTTTGGGATACAGCCCTAGAAGTGGTATTGCTGTGTCAAAGGGTATGCACTTATTTATAACCCTTTGGGAATAGTTCCAGATTGCTCTCTAGAATGGTGGAATCAGTTCACAACTGCACCAACAATACATTAGTGTTCCAAATTTTCCACATCCTCTCCAGCATTTATTATTTTTCTGGTTTGTCATCTTAGTCAATGTGACCAGTGAGATGTAGTAGCTCAGAATTGTTTTGATTTGCATTTCTCTAATCAATAGTGATTTTAAGCATTTTTTCATGTGTTTTTAGATATCTTTAATTTCTGCCTCTGAAAACTGCCTGTTCATATCCTTTGACCATTTATCAATGGGAGAATGACTTGTATACTTATAGATTTCACTCAGTTCTCTGTATATTTTAGAAATGAGGTCTTTTATCAGAGACACTGGTTGCAAAAATTCTTTCCCAATTTTCCACTTCCCTTTTAATCTTGGTTACATTAGCTTTATTTGTACATAAACTTTTCAATTTAATGTAATCAAAATTATCCATTTTGCATTTCATACTGCTCTCTAACTCTTGTTTGGTCATGAAATCTTTCTTCTTCATAAATCTGACAGGTGAACTCTTCCTTGCTCTCCCAAATTGCTTACAGTATCAGCCTTTATACCTAGATTGTGCACCCATTTGCACTTTATTTTGATATATGGTGTAAGATATTGGTCTATGTCCAATTTCCACCATACTATTTTCCAGTTGTCCCAGAAGTGAATTCTTATCCCAAAAGCTGGGTTCTTTAGGTTGATCAAACAGTAGATTACTATAGTCATTGACTGTAGTGTGTCATATTCCACTGATCCTCTACTCTATTCCTGAGCCAGTAGTATCTAGTTTTGATGACTGCTGCTTTATGATAGAGATTAAAATCTAGTATGACTAGGCCACCTTTCTCTAGTATTTCATTTCATTAATTCCATTGATATTCAGGACCTTTTGTTCTTCCAAATGAATTTTGTTACTATTTTGTCTATCTCTATAAAATAATTTTTTGGTAGATTGATTGATATGGCAATAAATATGTAATTTAATTTAGGTAAAATTGTCATTCTTGTTATATTAGCACCAACTGGGGGTTTTCCAATTAGTTAGAGCAGACTTTGGGTGAAAAGTGTTTTGTAACTGTGTTTATATAGGTCCTGGGTTTGTTTTTGGCAGGTAGACTCGCAAGTATTTTATAATGTTTGCAGTAACTTGAAATGGATTTTCTCTTTCTATTTCTTGTTGTTGGATTTCATTAGAAATATATAGGAATGATGAGGATTTATGTGGGTTTATTTTATATCCTGCAACTTTGCCAAATTTATTTATTATCTCAAGTAGTTTTTTTACTTGATTCTCTAAGTATATCATCATATCATCTGCAAACAGTGATGGCTTAGTCTCTTCTTCACCTAATTTGATTGCTTTGATTTCTTTTCTTCTCTTATTGCTACTGCTAACAATTCTAGTACCAAATTGTAAAAGAGAGGTGGTAGCGGACATCCTTGTTTCTCCTTGTTTCACCGCTGGTCTTATTGGAAATACTTCTAGCTTGTTCTCATTACATATAATACTTGCTAATGGTTTTAGATAGATACTATTTATTATTTTAAGGAAGATTCCACTTATTCCTATACTTTTTAGTGTTTTTAATAGGAATGGATGTTGTATTTTGTCAAAAGCTTTTTCTGCATCAATTGAGATAATCATATGGTTTCTGCTAATTGTGTTGTTGATATGATTAATTATACTGATAGTTTTTCTAATATCTTGCATTCCTAGAATAAATCCTACTGGATCAAAGTGTATTATTCTCATAATAATTTGCTGTACTCTTTTTGCTAATAATTTATTTAAAATATTTACATCTATATTCACAACATTTTATTGGTTGGGGGAACATTTGCCTTTCCACTGCTTCCCAAAATTATTTTATGACTTGGCGTTTGACTCATTGCTTTCCTCATCAGAACCTAACTTCTACCTGACATTTCTAGATGCTGTAAACACAACATTAACATGAACCCTTTTTTATATGTCACTTACCGTAATTATAATGTGAATGCTTGAGTCTTAATTTTCTATTTGTATGTCCGGCACTTAGCATAGTACTTGGCATATGGTAAACACTTATTTAAAATTCAAATTTCATTTTAATAATATCATATTTCATCCATATACTCATTTATTAAAGATTGATTCAAGTCACTGCCCTACAGATTAAGCTATGGTGATCTGTATTGATAATCAAGACATCTGCAATAATTATATTAGGCCCTGTGTTCCATATTTTCCCGACTTCACATTTCCAATGTGTCTTTAATTGTTAATCTTATGTAGTAAGAATTATATTGGTCAAAACAAATTTTATATTTTAAAATTGAGAGTGGGGATATACTTTAAATTCAGACCAGTAATGAATCCCTATTGAATCTAATTTATCTTTTCATCACTTTTTAATGATAACTTGATTTTGGACAAACCACTGTTAAGGAATCATTTAAAGATGCTTCATGTTTGAGAATCATTTCTAAATTTGTGGGGGGGGCTGATATTAGGCATATTTTAGGACAAAGTAATTAAAACCTAAATCACTTGATTTTAATTTGATAAGTTTGATGTAAGGTTAATGCACTTTAATTTTAGAGTGGGAACTGATTAAGTTAGACAATTCACTCACAGTATTATTCAGTCTTGCACTCACTGAATCAGGGTCACTGAACAGTAGAATCTCAAAAGGAACTCAGTCATATAATTCAACCTATACCTGAATAGGCATAGCCTCTATAATATCCCTTTTCTTTAAAACTTCCAATGATGGTTAACTTGCTACTCTGAGGTAATCCATTCCACTTTTTAAATATTTTATGTTAGGAGGATTTTTTCTTCGTTTGTTTGTTTGGATGGAGTTTAAAACTGCTTCTTTAGCTTTTTACTCCTTGCTCCTGAAAGGACTAAGCAGAAGTTTAATTCCTTTCCAGATATAACTCTTCAAAAACTTGAGAACAGATTTCATGTTCTCTGCCCTCCCCACCCCAATTCTTTTCTTTTTCAGCCTAAATATTTCCACATCCCTCAAACAATCCTACTTTGGCAAGTTTTCAAGGAACTTTTCCAGCCTTATTTTCTATTGCTAAGTGAACTCTAGTTTATCATTATCCAGACAAAACTCCAATTATGATCTGATAGGTATTACATATGGGTTTATATTACATAGGAGATATTGTAGATGAGATAGAAATGAGATTCTTGAACTGGATAAGAATAGACAATCAAATATTAACTTAGTGCTTAATGTCTTTCATCCTTTCTTTTCAAAAAGGACCAATAACACCGTGGGGAAATGTCTGGACCTGCATGTGAATTGGATTTAAATGAAGCAGAGTTGCACAACGTCATCAGCTTTAGAATAACAAGCAACAAATCTCTCATGATATTCTTATGGATAAGATGGAAAATAGTGATCTAGATTCAATCTCTTTAGATGTTTTCAGACTCTCTTATCTGGCAAGATTCAAGCAGAAAGCAGTAACAATTCAATGTCATATTGGCAGGCAGTATTTAGAGGAGAAGCTGCTCAGGGACCTGTGCTTTGCCCTGTGATATTTAATATTGTCATCAAAAACTTGTGGGTCTACCTATTATGTCATACCTTGAACCTGGCATTACTCAATATCTGTCTTTCTCACTTTCTCCAAGATGCTCTCACACTATCAAGTCTCAGTTAGCAGACAAGGATCATATCCACATGACTACACTCACACTCTCTCAGAAGCCTAAGGTTAACGCTGTTGTGGAAGAATACATTTTCCCTACTTGTTATTTTGACTTTCATGAATACCTAATGTGTTTCCATTTATATAATATTAGTAGATCAAAATGTGGTAAATTTAGTCTTCACCACTTATTAATAATGTGAAAGAAATAGTAGTAACACCATAGTTATTCATCTATTAAAATAAATGCAGGAATAATAAAGAAATTCTAATCCACATGTGGACTAGGGTCACTTTCCACTCAATGAAACCCGTGTCTCAGTGTCCATTGGTGAGAGTGGGCAGAGGAATATGTGATATTAATCAAAAAAATGAATAATGCTAAATTTGGGGAATAGAATGATTTACAGAGGATGTGATCATTGTCTTCAAGTACTTGAAGCATTTTTATATGGAAGAGAAGATAAATCAGAACTAATATATTTAGTTTCAGAAAAAAATGCAATGGAAATTGCAAAGAGGAAAATTTAGTGCTGATGTAGAGAATTTTTTAAAAGTAGCTAGATTCCCTTACAAGTAATGGGTCACTCTCACTGTGAATCTCAACATGAGATGGATGACCACTTGTTTCAGATGTTGTAGGGAGAATATTTATTGGTACATATATAGTTGAACTAAATGACCTTTCTTTTTTGGAGGGGGGAAGGCAGGGCAATTGGGGTTAAGTTACTTGCCCACAGTCACATGGCTAGTGTTAAGTGTCTGAGGTTGGATTTGAACTCAGATCCTCCTGACTCCAGAGTTGATGTTCTATTCACTGTACCACCTAGCTGCCTCATGAACTAAATGACTTTTGACGTAACTTCCAATTTTGAAATGTTATTCTGTAAGACAGTCGATACAACTGATTGCTCAATTTTTACCAGAGGAAGGTATGGAAACACAAAGGTGAAGTGACTATCAAATGATTACATAATGGGTAGTTTCTGGAGCTTAGATGGTTGTCATTCTTGCTGCTGCTGTAGTTATTGTTTTCATTTGGGAGAGGCAGGAATGGGAGCTAAAAGTATGTGGAGGGCTGATACTAGATCCATGGGAAATTAGTTTGATGTAAGAGGTCAAGTCACAATTCATCCACATTTTGAGATGTGCCTTACCTGACACAATTTCTATGGTTACGTTTTCAGAACACATCCTTCAGCTTCCTCCTGTTATGTCAAGCCATAAATGATGTGTCGTGAATCTATTTTAGTCTTTGTTGTCACCCCTGTCCATTTACCATCAAACAAAAAGACCCTTTAGAACCTAATTTCCTAGGTGTAAAAATATCTTCTTGATGTCCCTGTCCTTTGTAGAAACAAAGAACAAAAGCCATTCTCAAATTATCTAAGAATCCCTTCATCAATGCTTCAAATAAGATGTCAGAAGACAGAACATGCACACTCTTGGACATAAAGAAAGTATCCAGCCTTGGACCAGAGCAGAAGATTGAGGTTGGAATCTCTAATTCTATTCTCACTCTCAATGCTCCCCAGAAATCAAGCAATCTATTTGCTTCATAAGGCATAGATTTTTGGAAGTGTGGTTATAGATATTGATGAAGGAGAGGATTTTATCTTTGCCCTTCAAATCCATTTTTTGCACTAGATTCTGATACTTTATAAGCATAGTGACAACCTTCTTTATCTTATGAAGCTACACATTTTGTGTTCATCTGTGTCTATCATTGTGTATATACAAAATGTAGTTGAGGTTAAATAACTGAACCTTTATGACCCTGCTGACATCTATTAGGATGGGAAAAGAGACTTTCAAAAATTAAAACTAATCTAATACCTTGAAATGACAGTGAAAGGGACTGATGTGTTTTCACCATCATCCTCAGTCATCATCATCAACAATGCTAACATTTGTCTAGTGCTTTAAGGTTTACAAAGCACTTTAAACATGTTATATCACTTGATGCCATCAGCCCTATATTATTATTATTTTTTTGCTAAACCCAGTTTACAGATGAAGAAAATGGGACTGAATGAAGTTTATTGACTTGCTGTAGTTCACACAGCTATTTTCTGAGGTAAAATTTGAACTCTAATCTCTGACTCAAAATCCATTATTCTCACTGCTGTTCAACCCAGATGCTCAGGATAAATCTGGTTACTAGTTCTAAGAGAAAGCTAACTAGAAGCATACACATGTTCATGGTTATCTAGCAGAGAACATAGAAACACGGAATTGGAATTATACATAACTCCATAGTTGTAAGTGACTTCAGGGACCATCCAGCCCAATTCATCTCATCAAAAGAACCTTCTCTACAACCTATCCCAAAATAAATAACCTTTTGACTTTTGTTTGAAGACTCCCAATGAAGGAAGATCGTCAAGGATATCCATTCCACTTTGAGATAACTCTAATTATTAGGAAGTTTTTCCTTAATATTGGGGCTAACTTTGGGCTTACAAATAATACCTATTGGTCCTAATTTGCCCTCTGGAGTTAAGCAGACCAATTCTAATCCCTGTTTCCCATGATAGTTTTTCAAATATATAAAGACTATAACTTGATACCCTTCTGTGTATTCACTTCTCCAAGTCAAACAAACGTTCAGCAAATATTTATTAATTTGACTCCATCACAAATGAAATGTAGATAGACTGAGTCCTGAGTATCCTGGATAATTTCAATGTTATCTTCAATTCAATGGGTATTTATGGACTGGACATTTATCTATCTATCTATCTATCTATCTATCTATCTATCTATCTGTCTGTCTGTCTGTCTGTCTATCTATCTATCTGTCTGTCTGTCTATCTATTCACTTATTTATCATTTATTTATTGAAGCAATGAAGCATTGTTCTAAGAGCTGATGGATAAACAACAGAAGCAATAACAACAAAAGTCCCAGCCCATGTAATCAAAGAACTTATGGTCTCAATGGGAAGGCAAATTATATAGTCATGAAAGAAAATATTTCTACAATATACCACAGAAAATCCCAAAATGAATGGTAGCAACAGTAAGTATCACAAAAGGAAGACATAGATAGATGTGTGGCAAAACAAGTGGCGGACACTTCATATAAAACCTGAGACTTGAGCTAGACCCTAGATATCTAATAAGGATTTTGATATTTTTTGCAAATTGCATACAATAGAGAGGTGCTGCACAGCAGTTCATAAGAAGTACTGAGTGACAGCTGTTACCACTATTTTTGAAGCTATTATCACTGCAACAGATGATGGATGGATGTTGCTAACAAACCAAACATATGTATGACCTCATTCAAAGCAATCTTTCACTCTAAGTGGAAATTTTTAGAAACATGAGGAATTTCTAGAAAGGAGAAATGATACAGACTAACAGTTTAATTAGTACTGTAAAAGGATCAATCAGGAGAGTTAACCCTAACAGATTGAATTCACATATATCTCTGCTAGGGAATTTGATCACACAAGCATATACCTTTTCCTTTACTTGGTAGGGGCATACCTATTACACCTTGTGGAGAGGGCATAGATAACTACCATTTCATTTTCAGTGACAAAGGCTTCCCTAAATGATTGGTTAGCTAGAACTGAAAAGGATGGACTGTTCTCTAAAGAACCTCATCCCTGCAACAAGTTATTCCCAGTCTTCTTAAGTCTTTCTGGCCTTTTCACCTTTTCCTCTGCATCTTTCTTCTGCAGTGTCCTCATCCTCAGGAGCAATTGATGGTGACTTGCTGCAGAAAGATATAAGTGAGGTAGATGTGTATTTTCTCATTTGACCTGAAAGAAAACCTCCTAAGAGTGGCCTTTAGAAGGTTATGTTACAGCAACAGCTGGGCCCTAATAGGGCAATTCATGACTAAAGCTACTAATTCCCAGTTTCCCACATTAATATTTGACAGGAGCAGGAAAAGATTTCAGTTCTCTAGACTTCATGATTCTGGTATTTAGCCTTTTAGGAGAAGGGGAAAAAATATCAAGAGCCTACTATGTGCCAAAGTTTTATGATTAGCAATTTATGGATGTTATCTCATTTGTTCTTTATATCGAAAGAAAAATGATTTGATGGGCAGTGTGGCTTCTTGGGTTATTCCAAGTTTAAGATTTCTCAAGTTGGAGAGTTAAAAGTTCGTCCTCATACCTAGAGAAGGTGATGCCCTTATTTGGAATGCTCCTTAGAGAAGGAAGAAATCATCTATAGTTTCTGAGTAGCATACTGCTTGGGAATTACTGAGTTATTTAGAGTCTCTTGGTCAAATAGGAAGGGCATTTTTGTTTAGTAGTCCCAAAGTATATTTGCATTCTGTAGAGAATCCAGGCAATAAGGTGGGGTGAAAAAAGAGTCTCAGAAGAACTCTGTAGGACCTTGTGATAGGAGCATCATCTGTTTTATGGAAGGAGGGTCACTTTTGTTTCCAATAATAACTACATTAGAGGAATCACATTTTAATTTTCAAAATTATTTTTTAGTATTTTATGTCTTCCAATTACATTTAAAAGAATTTTTAACATTAATTTTAAAAAAATTTTGAGTTCCAATTTCTCTTTCTCCCTCTTCTTCCTCCTTTCTTTCCTCCAGTTGAGAAGACAAGGAATTTGATGTTGGTTATACATGTATACTCACACAAAACATTTCCATATTACTCATGGTATAAAAAAACATAACAAAAGAAAAAAATAGTTAAAAATGAAGTATGCTTCAATTTGCATTCAGATTCCGTGAGTTCTTTCACTGGGGCTGGATAGTCTTTTTAATCATGAGTCCTGTATTGTCTGAAAATAACTAAGTCATTCAGAGTTGATAATCATAGAATATTACAGTTACTGTGTACTGTAGTCTGGGTCTGCTCACTTCATTTTGCATCAGCTCATGCAAGTCTTTCCAAGCTTTTGAGAGCATCTTGCTCATCATTTCTTCTAAAATAATAGTATTCCATCATAATAATATGCAATAACGTGTTTAGCTGTTCTTCAATTGATGCACATCTCCTCAATTTCCAATTCTTTGCCACAACAAAGAAAACTACTATAAATATTTTTTGAACATATTGATCCTTATTCTGTCAGTTTTTATTTTTGTTTTAATCTCTTTCAGAGACAGAGCTAGTAGTGGTATTGCTTGGTCAAAGGGTATATGTGATTTTATAGCACTTTGGGCACAGTTCCCAATTGCTCTACAGATTGGTTGAATCAATTCACAATTTCTCCAACACTGCATTAATGCTTCTATTTTTCCACATCCACTACAACATTTAATGGAAAAAGAAACAAATGCTGTCCTATATGCATTCTTACCTTGAGTAAAAGAGCTGGGAATCTTTAACCCATATTTGGTGTAACCTAGGCACCAACCAAATGTAAGCAATATTTAGAGATTTTCCTGTAGTATACTCAAGGTAGAATAAATGAAGGGGAAATAAGTATTCATTAAGTACCCACTCTGTGCCAGGTATTTTTCTAAGTAATTTTTGAATATTATCTCATCTGATCCTCATAACAAATTTAGGAGGTAGGTTCTGTTGAGAGAGAGAGAGAGAGAGAGAGAGAGAGAGAGAGAGAGAGAGAGAGAGAGAGAGAAAATCATTCCCATTTTACAATTGAGACAAATGAGGAATTCAGAAGTAATTTACCCAAAATCACAAAACTAGTAAGTGCCCAAAGCAGAATTTAAACCCAGATTTGCTTGAATCCAAGTCTAGGGCTACATCCCTTGTACCGCACAGATGCTCCTCAAAGACTTTGCTGAGAAAGATTGGGTAATGTATTAGAAAAAATATATATTTTTTCAGATTCTATAGGAAAGACCACATTCAGTTGTTTAACAAGGATGTAGTTAAGTTCAATATATACTTTTATGTATTTTCTGTATCAAAAATCAGTATGTGAGAGATAAAACCCAGGGAAGGATTGCTATTGATTACAAATACAGGGGTGTGCTGGAAATCCCTGTTATAGGCTCAGAAAAACCAGTTGTTAAATTTTCAGTTGGATTATTTACCCCTTGGAAAATAGGCAAATTATAAATCAGGGCTGGATATATCATTTTATTGATTGGCTACACTTAAAAAAATAATAGGAAAATGTTGATAATAGGATAACACTTAAAGTGGGTAATATGTAAATGTTTCTTTCACGAATCTTTATCATCATTCCACTGCCAAAGCATCTAGATTTATCTGCAAAGGAGCTAGATTTAGAGAGACACAGTGACGCTTTCATGTCATGATGAGACAGCAAAGTTGGATATTTGTGAAAGAATAATAATAATAGTAATAGTTTTGCATATTTATATAGCCTTTTATAGTGATTGCCTCATTTAATTATCCTAACAATTCCTTGGCTTGGTAGGACAATTAGCTAATGTACAAAAAGATTAAAGAGTTGTCCAGGGTCATGTAAATAGGAAATCATTGAGGTTTTTGCTTGTTTTTGTTTTGTTTTGTTTCTCCTCCCCCTGCAAATCTAATTTATTTTCTATTAGGCCATGCATTAGGTGGCATAGTAGATGTATTCATTTGTTTTTCTTTGCTTCCAAGTGATTTTTTTAAAGTACATAATTTCCATGGATCTCTTTCCCCTTTAATATCAATGTTATTTTTTTTCCCCCTGAATATAGCTATAGAAAGTTGATCATGGCTAGAATTTATGAGTTGTTGAACCTATTTCATTTGCACATTGCAATAATATTATAGTAAAATTCAAGAGGCAGGACACTAAATATTGGACTTTTGTTTCTTTCTAACATTAACTATTATAACAAAATTCAATGGGAAGTCATTTTGTTAGCAAGATAAAAGGAATATATTCTTTCTTTAAGAATGTACCATGCATCTCTGAGATTATTTTTTCTTCTTACAAAAATGATTTCAAAAATACATTGTGTTTTCTGCGTCATGGTGAAATCTTATTCCTCTATTAATTATTCTATGCCTTTATAGCATCTACAGAGAAGCTGAATGTTTTACATATCATTCCTTTGTGATCTCTACACACAATTCATTTCAAAGTCTTAATTTCAACATTGCAAATGTACACTATTTGAAGAAGTCTTAGTAGCAAGAGCAATTTACTGGCTATTCTGTGATTTAATTTGTAGTCTTGCTTCACCAGTGTCCAGGAATATAGGCCCAGTGCTGCAGATAGCCCCAGAATGAAGTACTAGGAGCAAGAGTTCAAGGGTACTAGACTAGTGCAGCTTTGCACTTGAATTTTGTGAGAATATTGCTATATAGGGACTGAGCTAAACAGTGAACCTAACGCCTCCCTTCCCACAGAATGAACTGATTTATACAACTGAGGTATTGGAGTGGGGGAATATTTGCATGTTTATTCTTACAAAATTTTTCAAGTAAATATTGCTTTATATAAATGTTAATCAATAAACAATTATTATATGTAAGGGGTTAAGCTAGGCTTCTTAATAAGATCAGAGGTGACACAAGGATGCCCATTATCACTACTATTATTCAATATTGTACTAGAAATGTTAGCTTTAGCAAAAGAGAAGAAAAAAAAAGAACTATCAATCTTTGCAGATGCTATAATCACATTCTTAGAGATTCCTAGAAAATCAGCTAAAAGACTACTTGAAACAATTAACAACTTAAGCAAAGTTACAGGATATAAAATAAATCCACATACATTATCAGTACTTCTATATATTACCAAAGTCTAATAAGGAGAGATAGAAAGAGAAATTTCATTTAAAATAACTATAGATAATGTAAACTACTGGGGAGTCTATCTGCCAAGACAAACTCAGAAACTGTATCAATAGAATTACAGAAAACTTTTCACACAAATAATGTCAGATCTAAACAATTGGAAAAATATCAGTTGTTCATGAGTAGTCAAAACTAATATAATAAAAATGACAATTCTAGCTAAGTTAATTTATTAAGTGTCATACCAATCAAAGTACCAAAAATTATTTTATGAGGCTAAAAAAATTTTAAAAAATCACTTGGAGCAACAAAAGATCAAGAATATCAAGGGAAGGGGTGGCTAGGTGGCGCAGTAACAGAGCACTGGCCCTGGAGTCAGGAGGTCCTGAGTTCAAATTTGGCCTCAGACACTTAACACACAAAAGAACTAGCCATGTGACCTTGGGCAAGTCACTTAAGCCCAATTGCCCTACCTTCCCCCTTCCAAAAAAAAAGTATACCAAGGGAATTGATGGAAAAAAAATGCAAAGGAAGGGGGACTAGCTGTACCGGATACTAGACTATATTATAAAGTGATAGTCATGAAAACTATTTGGTAATGGGTCAGAAATATAGTGATAGATCAGTGGAATAGATTAGGTACACAAGACTCAGTAGTAAATGACTGAAATCTGCTGTGTGATGAACCCAAAGTTTCCAGCTTCTGGGATAAGAACTCCCTACTTGACAAAAATCTCTGGGAAAACTGGGAAATACATAACAGAAACTAGGCATAGACCTACATCTCATATCCAATAGAAATATAACGTTGAAATGAGTATATGATTTAGACATAAAGGATACTATCATATGCAAATTAAGAGTACAAGGAAGAGTTTACAAATCAGATCTATAGAGAAGATTTTATGACTAAGTGAGATGGAGAACATAATGAAATGCAAAATGGATAATTTTAATCGTATCAAATTAAAAAGATTTTGCTTATACAAAACCAATGAAACCAAGATTAGAAGGAAAACAGAAATCTGGGAAACAATTTTTATAGCCAATGTTTCTGACAAAAACCTCGTGTCAAAAATGTATAGAGAATTGAGTCAAATGTATATGAATACAAGTCTTAATTGATTCCCCATTTGAGAAATGGTCAAAGAATATGAATAGGCAGTTTTCAGGTGAAGCAATTAAAGCTATCTATAGTCATATGAAAAAATGCTCTCAATCGCTATTGATTAGAAAAATGTAAAATAAAACATCTCTGAGGTATTGCCTGACATCTATCAGATTGGCTAATATTACTTACAGAAAAGTAGAGTGATAAATGGTGAAGAAAATATGGGAACATTAGAACACTAATATATTGCTAGTGGAATTGGGAATTGATCCAAACATTCTGGAGAGAAATTTGGAACTATTCCCAAAGGGCTATAAAACTGTGCATACCCTTTGATCCAGCAGTACCACTACTTGGTCTATATTTTGAAGAGATCATTTTTTTTTAAAGAATGAAAAAGACACATATGTACAAAAAATATTTATAGCTGCTCTTTTTTGGTAGCAAAGAATTAGAAATTGAAAGCATGATTATTAATTGGGAAATTGCTGAACAAGTTGTGGTATGTGAATGTAATGGAATATTATTATTCTAAAAGAAATGATGAGGAGACAGATTTCAGAAAAATCTGGAAAGATTTATATGAACTGATACTGAGTGAAGTGAGAAGAACCAGAAGAACATTGTGCACAGTAATGGAAACATTGTGTGATGATCAACTGTGATAGACTTAGCTATTCTCAGAAATACAATGATGCAGGAGAATTCCAAAAGACATGTGATGAAAAATGCTAACCACATCCAGAGAAACAACTATGAAATCTGAATGTAGAGCAAAGTATATTATTTTCACTTTTTTGTTGTTGTTTTGGTTGTTGTTATTGTTTTTCCCCCTTTTGTTTAGATTCTTCTTTCACAACATGACTAATGTGGAATATTTTTAACCTGATTATATTGTATAAGCTATTACTTGCTGTTTTGGGGAGGGGGCAGTAGAAGGGAAGGAGAAAAAAATTGAAACTCAAAATATTGTAAAAATGAATCTTGAAAACTATCTTTACATATAATTGGAAAATCATAGTAGAAAAATGAGTTAATAAATATTCAGTGATTAAAGGGAAGTAGGTTGTTAATTACTGAGATCCAAAAAGGAGTGGGGGATGAGCCAATACTAAAAAAAAGAAACACTCCTAACCTTCTCATGGTACCTGAGAACCCTAAGGAGAAAGTAAAAATGTAACCCCTGGCTACCAGATAATAGGGCTAGAGACCCTCTTTCTATTTCATATAGAAATAGAGATTTCCTAGTGGAGGGATAATATAGTTAATGCTTCTTTGATCTGTGGAATGAATAAGTAGTCTAGGAGAGACACATAGGACATACCTGCATTAAGGAAGTCTTCAGGGGATCCACAACAAGGCAGTCTTATTTCTCTGAATAAATAGAAGTAGCAAAAGGATTGACAGTCCCATTCTGATAATTCTTAGAAGCAGGTGTTAGATCATAGAATTACAGATTTAAAACTAGAAGGAATAGTAGAGCCCAAAGGGTCTCCCTTTTCATTTTATGTTTTAGGAAACTGAGGCATATAGGTGTTAGATCACTCATCTGGAGTCAAACAACTAATAGGGATATGCAACAAGTATTCTTGATGCTAACAAGTACAATATTCTATATCATCATTAATATCTAATCTTCTTAAATCCTACTGAAAGATTTTTGTGCATAATCAGAATAAATACACAAAGCAACCCAGTCACAGCTGCCTTCATGCTATCCCTGACTCCATCACTGCTTCAGCCAAAGAGGAAAAAAGGTAGTGCTTTGGATGGAGTGATACCCTGGAGTCAGGAAGAACTGATTACAAATCCAGTCTTAGACTTTCATTAGCTTTGTGACACTAAGTAAGTCATTTAACTTCTGTTTGCTGAAACCAGGGGTGGGGAACCAAGGTATCTCTGGGTCCCTGAGTAAGCCCTTTTGACTGAGTCCAAGTTTTATCAAACAAATCCTTTTATTAACAAGATTTGTTCTGTGAAGTTTGGATTCAATGAAAGGACCACACTGGAGGACCTCTTAAAAGAAAACCTTTAAGAATATTTGACAGTGTGAAATGGGATACCTTGATTTGCATTAGCTTGAGACACTGTTCTCCCCAAAAAAACCCTAGTTATCTCCATAAACAGAAAAACTGTATGAGCACTGGTTGTATTGGTTTGAACAT
>CM053586.1:291901738-291924467 GCA_028646515.1 Pseudochirops corinnae | reverse complement strand
AAGTTAACTTAACCAGTCACTTATCCAGATTCACAATTACTAAGTATCATTAATCACTAAATACAATCATTAAAAAATTACACAAAACCCTCCACCCCTTGGTGTCTAGTAAATTTCAATTTCATCACATGTTCAATATCCAAGAAGAGGCCTTTTCTTCATCTTGACTCAGGGTGGTCTCTCAGATTCCCTGGATCCCCTTCCATGGTCCCAGCTCCTACCTGAATCCATCAAACAGTCACCTGGATTCAGAGGCAGACAGCTCCCAGGTTCTCATCCAGTCCTCTGGGCAGTTCTTGTTACACAATGAAGTTCACAGGGTCCATCACATCTCAGAACCTTCACAACTTTTGCCAGGAACTCAAGCATCAACCAAGCCACAAACAAAGCCTTATCCCAGTCATGCTTCTTCAGTCCTCTAGCAGTTCAGCTAGTCCTAGGACCCAGAAGAAATGTCAGCCTTCCAGGAGGCAGCAGCCACTTTGGCCTTCCAGGAGGCAACAGTCACTTTGGCCTTCCAGGAGGCAGCAGCCACTTCAGCCTTCACCAGATTCTGGTCTCATAGTGTTGCACCTAAACCCAAATCCTAGGTCACTACACACCTCCTGATTTGTGGCCCACCATTAAGCACCTTTATATTTCTGTCTTTGTCTCTATCCTATACCCTGTATTAGCTTAAGACAGCTTAAGGCATAGTACTGAGTATTGCTCAAGGCATAGTCCCGTAACCTCCTCCTTCCTCAAATTAGCATTCTGTATATTCTCCCTGAATCAGCATAAGTGTGCAAGGTTCAGCCTAAGGTTATGGTGTAAGACTGTCTCATGTAGAGACCACCCTGTTCTGTTCCACTGACCAAGTAGGGTCCCTACACCCTTTGCCCAGAACATGACCCCAGTCTGTTCTGGGGAATTCCAGTCCCCCTTATCCCATGACCCTCCACATACTTCTGGAAAGCTGACTACAACCCTCTACCCTGTGACCTCTACCCTATTCTAGGAGGGGCCCCCAAGTCAGGAAGGCTGCAAGCTTGTACCCTTGTGCCATGTTCCTAAATTAGCCCTAAGCTATAGATCTAACCAATTGCTGTTCTTTGCTTCTGTATGTCATGGCTTCTGCTAGCTCCCCTCCCTGATTGTGGTTTTTGTAGTTTTAACCTTTTTAAACAATGGCCCGAACTTTAATGGACACTACCAATTTGAGTGAACACTCTGGTAGTCACGTGCTTACTTAATAAATCCGCACTTAAATTTTATCTTGAAGCCAGGTCTCGGCTCACAACAATTCTCTGCACAACAATAGAAAACTCCAACTCAATTGTCAGTCCAGTAGCAGCCCAGCTCCCAGATGCTAGAACAATTCTACTTCCTCCACCAGGAGTAAAAATTCTTGATTCTGTTTCTCTGTCCTCTAGAGCTCTTCATAAATACATACACACACACACACACATTGGCTTCCTGTGTCAGCCAACCCCTTCCTGTTATGTCAGCAATAGGAGACAGAGTTCACAACTTCTGTTTCTTTCACAGAAGTACTTAGCCTTTAGTTACTAAGGGCTAAATGCCTGCTAAATTAATTACCATTACACATATATAATCATTATATTGCAATCGGGTCATTATTCAAAGACCAATTTCTTGTGACTGAAGGGAAAGTAGAACATTGTATGGATTGTGTTACTCTAGAATCTTCCTTCAAAGTAGTGTAATTTTGTATCTGTACTAGATCAGCAAAAGATATTTTTTATCCTTTTAAAAATCTTTGGTTGTGCCCCCTCACTATCTTTGAAATAGTACAATTAGACAATAATATTTCTTGTCCAAATGGTATATATTCCTCCTTCCTCTATTAACAAAGGTGTTTCATAGAAAAGTTTGTGGTCACATTTTGGGGGAAAAGGAAAATGGCTTTCTCAAGGGAGGAAATCAATAATATTTTAGATACATCCTATCCCTACCCATGCTACTCTTTTTATGAGACTGTTTCAGTAAGCTTTCCTTCTGCTCCTATATATCCTCCTGGGAATGTTTAAGTGGTGAGATAGGTCACTCAGGGCAATCATTATGGCTTCAATATGCCCCCTTCTTTACCACAAATGTTCCATTAAAGAGACTACCAACAGCACATAATATATATCTACATGTACATGAAGATGTTCTTGCAAAAAAAGGTTGTTTTCACATATACAATGAAAATAAAGTGACAAAAAGGCTTGAACTCCCATTTCTTTTTTTGGTAAAGTGATATATTTATTATGAGAACCTATGTATACACCATAGAAAGAAAAAATGTTCTCAACCCATTAGTTTCAAATATATTTTTAAAAGAGTAATTTCCCTGGTGCAATAAAAAAGGGGGATTTTACCACTAAAAATAAAAGGCAATCTATCTATCTATATACTTATCAAAAGGATATAGGTGGTACAATGGAGAGAGGTCTAAACCAGGATTCAAGAAGATCTGAGTTCAAAATCCAGCCTCAGATCCTAGTTGTGTGACCCAGTACAAGTCGCTTAATCTGTTTGCCTGAGTTTCCTGATCTGCAAAATGAGGATAATATTAGCACCTTTCTCCCAGGGATGTTGCAAGGATCAAATGAGATAATATTTTTAAATGTTTTACAAATATTGAAGTATTATGGGAATACTTGCTGCTATTGTCTTTATTCAGTTATATAAGGACATTTGTTCTTGTGCATGTACACACATACATACATACATACTTAATGGTTCCATTGTGTTTATGCATATGTACATATATCGGTGCATAAAATTTTATACATACACACATATGTGGCTTAAAAAGAAGCTTTACTTTTAAGAAGGATGCTTCCCCCATCCCAGGTTCAATGTAATGTTTGTTTTTTTTTCCCTATGGAGTGTTGTTTTGGGGAAGGTAAAGTTTTCCAGGAAGTTTAGAAGTTTCTATGTGGAAGTCAGTAGTGATGGCAGTTAGGAAGGGAATGATTGGTAAATGGAAGTGGGAAATAAGATCAAATTATTGTGCCTGAGGTCAGTATTGATAATTAATTTTATTAAGGAATATTGATCATAAAATCAGATTCTATGCTTTAACTATGTGGCATAATATACAAACATATATAAACATTTAATATCTACATTGAAATTGCTGACCCAAATTGAAAATTATATTCACGGTAATCTGTGGTTAAGTCCTCTGTTAAAGAATCTCTGTGACATATAACCAATTTGAAATCAAGTTTTTCAAGTACAAGTTTTGTTTTCATTATTATCATTTAGTAAAGAGCAGTTCAGATCACTAAGCAGAATGGTTAACAATCCCAATTCTTTTCTTGTGCCAGAATCATGAGTAAGCTGTTATGGATGCTGAATAATCTATTACCCCCTGGGAAAGGGGGAAAAAAAGAACTGTCAGGGTCAGGTTTTTGATCATTATTCAGGGCAACATAATTTACACTCTGGATGCTTTCAGCATGTGGTCTCACAATAATTATCAGATAGGTGGTCAGCTCTAAGAGGGCTTAATACCATGGAAACTGCTTGAGGCAGGAAGAAATTTAAAAAAAAGAAAAAATGAAAAAAATTCTAAATACCTACCTACCCTAATACTCTTCTTTTATATAGACAACTATAACATCTTTGGCATTAGAGTGTGTTCTAAGAGAGGGAAGTGAAATTTTTTTCCCCTTTTCTTATGAAATCTAACTACAAAATGCTCAACTTTATATAATCTTTGCTAAGTATACTAGAGTTGGAAGGAGATAACAATTTAAGCACTGCAGATATCAGCAAGGTCAATGTAAAACTACATGGTATATCTCTGAAATTTTAACATATTACCTATGATACTGTGTGGTAAAAATTTTATATCCAAAAAAATATGGAATAATCAAGTGTAGAGAATACTAATTGACTATTCCTTTATTGTCACCATTTTCAATCAATACTCTTTCCATCTCTTCACTTTTAACTAAACATGGCTCTCCCTTGAGGATACAATAGTCATTTTGGTTCTCTTAATTGGAGATCATTTCCCTCCTCTCACATGGAGGTTGGACATTTTCCTTATTCCTTACTACTCCTTCCAGATCTTATCTTTATTACTATATCAAAATGTCCCATCCTTTCCCGAAATCTAAGCAATTCATTTCTATTCTCCTTTTTGCCTTTATCTACTGTCATCTAAGTCACTTTTCTAAATGTTTTTGACTTCATCATTCAACTCATCCTCTCCCTTTCCACTATATCCCCTTTCATCATTATTATGAACTTCACTATTCATGTTGATAACTTTTGACAACTCTATACATAATCTCTCAATCTTCTTGATTTCAGCATTTTTTTGTCTTCTCCATCTGATACAAATTTTATGTAAAAATTAAATATCCCAGAAATCACTAGCTCTGAAAATCTGTATGAGGTTATGGATAGAGAGCTATTCTTGAAATCAGAAAGAGTTGAGTTCAAGACCTGTCTCTCATACACACTTGCTACTTGACTCTGGGTAAATCACAGTACCCCATTCAAGTTCCTAAGATTTATTCTGCAGAGTAGTTGTTGATTTGCATTGGCAAATGGAGTTTCCTCACTGTGGAACTTTCTACAGCAATGAAATCTCATTTGTAAATCAAAATCCAAATATCATAATCACTGCCTTCGAATTTTAAACATGGAAACTGCCCATTTTAACTATAAACTCCTATCAATCCAACTCTTCCATGCTCTCATTCACATTAAAATTATTTCTTCCCCTCCAATCAGTTGGAATACTCATTTCCATTCACTCAATCCATTTCTCTTTACTTGGTTCTATTTTCTTCACTTTAATAATTCAACTAACTGTCACTACAGAATATCTTCTGCTATTATTGTTTCTTTCGTTAGGATTCCTAGTCAACTATTCCACCTCTTCTCCCTAATCATGATCTCAGCATCCTGACCATTGCTGGAGAAAAATAAAACATAATTTAAATTGATTTTGTTCTCTGCAAATTTATGTTACCTAATCATCACCTGCATATTTTATGTTGATCAATAATTCTTAATTTTTTGATGTTCCATATCATTCACTTTAGCTATTCCAAACCATACCCTCTTTCCTTCAAAACCCACCCCCACCAAAAACTCCTCATTATTCACTTACCACAAATGCCTTAGGCAAGAACTTCACTAAAATGAAGCTGTCCAGCATCAACTAATTGAACTCATCATTTCTAATCTCATAATCATTCTGTTAAGTCAAGCCTTGATTGATACCACTTATTTCAGCCTCCTCTCCCCTCTGATTAGAGGGTAACTAGGTGGACCAACAAACTCTCCCTTAATAGAGGGCAGAAACTGAACCTTTTGGCTCTGTCTGCTCTGTCTGTTTTCAGCTCCACCAAACAAGATGTTATCAGCCAAGATGATTGAATCTCCCCCTTTTATTCCTTCCTCCTATTGTAAATTTTCTCTCCTTAATTAAATTGTAATCTCCTTGAGGGAAGAGACTGTCTATCTTTTTACTAATTGTATCTCCAGCTGTTAGCATATTATCTGGCACATAGGAGGCACTTAAATATTTAATGGCTTGAAGAAATGATATACTACCGATGCCTTCTATTTCTCACTACAGTATTCACTTTGCTCAGTCCTTTTGAAAATGGTATTAACTCCTTTGACTCTACTGATCAAGCTCTTTCAAAACTTATCAACGATCTCCTAATTGGCAACTATAGTGAACATTTTCCCCCTTTATTTTTTTAATCACTTTACAGCATTTGTCACTGTTGACTACTTACTCTCACAGGAAACTCTTTCCTCTCTTGTCTTCAGAGAAACCACACTGTCCTGGTTCTTCTACTTCTGATTCTTTTGATGACTCCTCATTCTATTTTCCTTCTGACTGCTTAATGTGGATGTATTCCATTTTTCTTGCTTTGCCCCTATTCTATTACTGCTCTATACTTCTCTTCTCCTCAGTCATTTTTGTGACGTTATCTAATTCTGGTGCTGATAAATCTGAATCTGTATCTCCAGTCCTAAAATCTGCAATTGTTGATAGGATATTTAACACTCAAATACCCAAAACCAACTAATTACACATCTTTATAAACTTTGTTGATCACAATCAAAATCCTTTTTCTGATGCTTAATAACTCTCTCATTTTGGGAGGTCACTTATCTAGTATAGATCTTATTTTTAACACAGAGGTTCTCAAACTTATTTGGCCTACCATCTCCTTTTCAAAAACCAAAAATATTCAGCTATATTCATACCAACCCAAATATCTATTTTCTTTAACCTTTTAATGAAATTTTTTTGAAATTTGCATCATTGCAAAAACATATATATACATATATATTAAATGACTGATCTTTAATATAATAATTTATTTTAAACTTTTTATTCTGCATTGAAATTTTGATGACAAAATATTGTGACATGTAACATGTAGTACTGTATCATAAACACATCATTACATACACATATTCCTGGTGATGCATGCTGGCCTTCCTGACAATGTGTGACATGCTCTCACCTGTCACCACTTGCTTGTTAAGACCTGTCAGGAGACTTGACCACTGATTGGTTATAATTTGTATTTTGTGTGTTTATTTAGAAAACAATGTAAACACTATGACTTTAATACTCTTATACAACAGATGAAATATTTACAAACACATTTTTTCAAAATTTTCTTATTTCTTATTTCTCTTTTTTCCTTATGCTTCCACTGCCCTCTTATTTTTATTCAATGTCCTCCAATTGCACTGGAGGATACTACCACCCCCATGGATCATTTTAGTGCCCCTCTGGGGGGGGGGGGGTATCATCTACTTTGGGAACCCTTGCAGCATTTGCAAAGTGAGGAAGGTAAATTTAATATTTCCTGAGAACCCTTTTTTTCATCCATGATCTTTTAAGCATATGTGACTTGAACTTATTATTCTGTTAATGGCAATAGTCTTGTTGAAGTTTTAGTATTATATTTGACTCCACTCTCCTTTATCCTCAAATAGCCCCATGTTCTAACAGTATCTGCTTAGAGATATTTCTTCCTTACAATTACTATTTTCTCTCCCCACTACTGCTCCATAGTATAGGCCTTCATTACCACTCCCCTAGACTATGTAATATTTCCCTCAAAGGTCTTCATGATTCTACTAATTTTTTTTCTCAATACATCCTTTATATCCCTTCTGTACTCATTGTCCTCCTGCGTATATTTTGATCATCTATCAATTAATAATCAGGAAGGATTTTATTAAATGTCTAACATGTATGCCATAACTTTTCATTGTCCACAAAATTTAAGTTGTTCCTTTTTACATATCACGTAAAGTTAAATAATCAGAGATTATGAGAGCAGGAATGAACAGTAGCTATCTGTTTCATCTCACACCAGAAAGGAATCAACACTATAACATTCATTTCAAGAGATCATTCTGACTTCCCCTGAAGAACTATAAAGAAGGGAAACCTACCAAATATTGAGGTAACTCAAAATTCTTTCCTTAACAACCATGCCCAAATGGCTATACAACTGTGCATTCCCTTTGATCCAGCAATACCACTACTAGGTCCCTAGTCTAAAGAGATCATAAAAAAGGGAAAAGGATCCATGTGTACAAACATATTTATAGCAGCTTTTTTTTGTGTATGGTGGCAAAGAACTGGAAATTGAGGAGATGCCCATCAACAGGGAAATGGTTGAACAAGTTGTGGTATATGAATGTAATGGAATACTATTTTTTCATAAGAAATGATGACTAGGCAGATTTCAGAAAAGCCTGGAAAGACTTACACAAACTAATGTTCAGTGGAGTGAGCAAAACCAAGAGAACATTATACACAGTAACAGCAACATTGTGTGATGACCAACTTTGATAAACTTAGCTCTTCTCAGCAATGCAATAATTTAAGACAATTTCAAAAGACTCATGATGGAAAATGACATCCATATCCAGAGAAAGAGCTATGGAGCCTGAATGAAAATTGTATATATATTTTTTCTCTTTTTTTTCTTTCTTGTGGTTTTTCTCTTTTGTTCTGATTCTTCTTTCACAACATAATGTGGAAATGTATTTAATATGATTATACATGTATAACCTGTATCAGATTGCATACCATCTTGGAGAGAGAAGGAAGGAAGAAAAAAATTTAAAACTCAAATCTTATTAAAGTGAATGTTGAAAACTATCTCCTTCACAAATTGGCACCATCTTATTTCTATAGAATGATCTATGACTCTTCTGTGCACTATACATCCCTTAAATTAATTCCTATCTCCTGCCCCCTTCTGCCATAAGTGAAAGGAAACACACATTTACTGAGCACCTAATATGTGCCATGCATTTTATTTAATGCTTTACAAATTTTACCCTATTTGATCCTCACAACAATCCCAGTAATTTGGGATTGTTTTTATTATTTTTATTTTTTTATTTTTTATTATTCTTTTTATTATTATTATTCATATTTTACAATTCATATTTTACATATTCGTATTTTATGATCGAGAAAACTGAGACAATCCAAGCTTAAGTGACTTGTCCAGGCTCACTTAGCTAGTAAATGCCTGATGCTGGATTTGGATTCTGATATTCCTGACTCTAAACTCAGAACTCTATTTACTGTACCACATATTTGTCCCTACCGGCCATTTACTTTCTTTATTTACTCTAGCATTTATCATTTTCCTTTTAAGTTATGTTAGCCAATCTGATAGGTATGAGGTGATACCCCAGAGTAGCTTTTATTTGCATTTCTCCCATCAAA
Organism: Pseudochirops corinnae; assembly: GCA_028646515.1. Taxonomy (NCBI): domain Eukaryota; kingdom Metazoa; phylum Chordata; class Mammalia; order Diprotodontia; family Pseudocheiridae; genus Pseudochirops; species Pseudochirops corinnae. The sequence goes on along the minus strand of CM053586.1, from coordinate 291,915,727 downwards.
AGTTTTAGAGATTTTTTTTTTCTTGTGCCCGTGATAGCTTTGATTTCTTCAGGGTGAGAAAAAGGCCTGTTTGTATCTTTTGACCAATTATCAACTGAGGAATGCCTCTTATTTTTATGAATTGGTCTCAATTCCCTATATTTTTGAGGAATTAGGCCTTCATCATAGAAATCTGATATAAAAATGTCTTTCCAGTTTCCCTCTTTCCTTCTAATTTTGCTACATTGGTTCTGTTTGTGAATTTTTTTTTTAATTTCATATAATCAAAATTACTCAATTTACTTCTCATAACCCTCTATAATTTTTGTTTGGCAATAAACTCTTCCCTTATCCATAGATCTAACAGGTATATTTTTCTATGCTCTCTTGCTTATTATATCACGCTTTATATCTAGATTGTTGGCCCATTTTGACTGTAACTGTATGTGCTTTGAGATTCTGATCTATATGCCTAGTCTGTGCCAAACTGATTTCCAGAATTCCCAGCAAATTTTGTCAAATGATGAGTTCTTACCCCAAAAGCTTAGATCTTTGAGTTTATCAAACATTAAAGTATGATGGTGATTTACTTCTCTGTATTATGTATATAATCTATCCCATGGATGTTCCACTCTATTTATTAGCCAGTACCAGGTTGTACTGGGATGATTACCATCTTGTAATATAGAATGAAATCTGGCACAATTGGACTGTCTTCCTTCACATTTTTCTTTCTTTGATTCCCTTGATTTACTTAAACTTTCCATCTTTCAGATGAATTCAGTTTTTTGTCTTTTCTAGATCCTCAGAGCCCCTACTCCCTTGTGGCTAAAGGCAGTTTCTCTGCCCTGGAACTGTGACTTGACAGTAGGCATGGGCAATGGAGTTATAAAATAATGCCCTGTCCTATGCTCATTGCTAGCAAAAAGGGCCTTTGTAACTTCTTTTTCTGGTCAGTTGCCAGATACTCTTCTCTGTCTTCAGAGCTCCCATAGTTATCTTCTGCTGCTGTCACCATCTCCAAGGCCCACAGTTAGTGTTATCATCATACAGGCTCCAGAACAGCTGCTACTGCAGTGTCATAGATATCTCCTTCCAACCTCCTAAGGTTCTTGAGCTGGAAAAGTGTCTCATCCTGAACTTTTGTTGGCTCTGTGATTCCATAATTCTATTTGAAATATTACTTTAAAGCTGTGTAGAGGGGAATGTTGGGAGACCTCAGTTGTAGGGTTTCCTGTACTTTATCATCTTGACTCTCTTAATAAGTCTTAGTGATCATAGTAGATTGCTTCATTTGTGGATATTTTTTCTCTTAAGTTCAGAGAAATCTCCATAGCTTATCTACTTCAAAACTATCTGCTGTTATGAGTTAATGCAGATACCTCCAGATTCTCCTAGCCCAAGTCACCTATATTTATACAACTTCTGTACCAGTGGATGTTAATACTTCATCGTAATATGTTCCATGTATCTGGATACACCCTAGAAGGTGCCTAGGACATTTTTATCTGGGAGCCAACCTAATAGAATAGCACACATTATGTTATTAAAACCTAATAGAGAATTGAAATGTTATAGACTCTGATTTCCTTGGATACTTCAAAATATAAATGAAATCCAGATTAGATATTACCATTAAAATGGCAAGAGATACATTGGGCTGATAATTTCTTTTTTGAAAGAAAAATCAAAATCAAAATATTGTTTAGTCTTACACTTAGAAACTTATTCTTTGTTCTTTTTAGATTTTGATGATTTATTTTAACTATACATATGAAATCACAGAACCAATCCCTATTCTAATTTATTTAAGTGATCATTTTGTATGTTTTCTTTGGACTAAATGTTTTTACAGTGATCTTTGTCCAAAGACAATAGAATCTTTCACTACAAATACATCTATTTTACCACCCCATCCATTTATAAGATTTGTCACTTGCAGTCAAATTCAATCTTGCATTTTTATGACTGCTAGCTCTTTTAAAATACGCTGGGAATTCTGGGTTCTAAGTTGTTTTACTGGTAGCTCATTTGTATAACTCACCATCTTCTCTATTTTACTAATTTTTTTTTTTGCTTTTTTGGAGGGAGGAAGGTAGGCAGATGAGGATAAGTGACTTGCCCAAAGTTCCATGGCTAGTTTTTGTGTTAAGTACTTGAGGCTGGATTTTAACTCAGGTGGTCCTGACTCCAGGGTGAGTGCTCTATTCACTGCACCACCTAGCTGGCTCTACTATTCTTTATTAAAGAACCTGTAGGGAACATTAGAGTTAGTGTTGCCTAGAAAGTTTAGCAGATAGAGGTTAACCAAGAGTAGTAAATTTCTGTTCCCTGGATATAAAATTTTGTATCCTAATCTAGAATTGAACTTTCCACTTTTCAGTGTGTAAGGTAATTAAGAAATAAAATTTTCCTATGGCATTAGTGAAAGCTAGGATTTTTATATGCTTTTTCTCCCAGTTAACATATTTTCATTTTGTTGTGAAAATTTTGGAGAAATTCTAACTTGATTTAAAGGACTGACATCAATAATTTGAATTTCCAGAGGTGGTAATAGGCAAGTGAAGAAAAGAGGGAGATATTATTTTAAATAGATACTTCAATATCCATCAGATTAAACCTACTCCATCTATAGATATAGTCAGATGGAATATTTTGGCTTGAGTCTTCAGAAAAGGAAAGCTTCAGTCACTTTAAAAATGTATTGCCAATTAACTAACATTCTCTCTCTCTCTCGCTTGCTCGCTCACTCTTGCTCTCACTCTCTCCACTTTGATGTGTTATGACGTGATTTGGCAATACACATAACACAAACATAACAACAATTGTTGTTATTATAATATCTGTGGTTGAAATTTCCCAGTGCTACAAAATTGGGAATAGTAGCAGATTGCCGATCATGGAATCAGGGAGGCCTGGGTAAACATTCCATTTCTGCCACTTACTGGCATATGACTATGAATAAATTTTTTAACTTCATTTGTCTCGTCTGTAAAGTATACATAATATCAATTCCTGCATGGTTTTAATTTCTAATGCTATGTTCTTCTGTTTTGGAAGTTTTTCAGTCCATGAAATTTGGAAGTCATTATATTTAGTGTGCTCTATTAATTTTTTAAAATACATGAATAAAATTATGATTATGTCATGCTGTATAACTATTCTAAGTCTTAGTTGCTAATTATTGAAGCTGAGGAGATGATCTATATATCTTGTTTATTTCTCAACAATTCCATAAAGTTCTCCTTTAAATTGATGGTTATACGATAAGCATTACCAATGAAGCTCCTAACAAAGTGAAAGAGACATGTGAATAGTGATAGTAATCATACTGATTGCTACTACTACAACTACTACTACTACTATTACATCTCCTCCTCCTCCTCCTTCTCTTCCTCCTCATAATAGCTAGGTGGCTAAGAGAGCATAATTGAGAATCATAACATATATGAATTCAAACACCTTGGACATTTACTAGCTATGTGATCCTCAGTAAGTCACTTAACCCAATCTCAGACTTAGTTTCTTAAGCTGTAAAATGAAGACAATAATTCCTACCTCCTAGGCTTGTCATGAGGATAAAATGAGATAATATTTGTAAGTTACTTTGTATTCTTTAAAGCACTGTGTAAATGCTAACTATTACTAGAACTCAGTCCATAATTTATATATGTGAGAATTACTAAGGGACATAGTACAGTCTACTGGGACCAAAGATAGTGGAAAAGGGTACTGGAATTAAATTTCTCCTAGGGCCTGTCATTAATTTCTGTGTCTCCACCTCAATTGTGAACTTTCGTGTTTGTAAAAGGGAAACAGCATTACTTAAGGTAGTATTATTCTTATTTATATAGACGGTGGAAAAATAACTTCTGATATCATTCATTATTAAAATGTATCACTTTTTATTTGAGGCTGGGGATTGGGCAAGGTTTCTGGAATCTAAACTTGTAGAAATTCTTTCTGAACTCATAACTGGTCTGTTGAAAAGCTTGCCCTTATCACACATGTTTCAAACTTGCAAGATAAGTGTTATATCAAGGTGGGCTGCTTTACCCAGGGCAAGATCTCATGACTATCCTAACGATCATTATATTAGCATGAGATTGTGGTGGTGAAGCAAAGCCAATACTGTTAACAGAAAAGCTAAGAAGTTAAAAGTAATCATTCTTCCCTTAATAATAATGACCTTTACGCCACTTCTTGCATATAATTTTCATTGGAATTGTGCTACAGCCCACTTGTATTCACTGTGATTTTTTTCCACTGAGCTTTGGATAACCTACAATTTTTAGTATTCTTACGCTGGATATTTTCCAAATTCTTAACCATACACCATCAGTTGAGTTTAAAACATGAATCTGTGACCTTTAGCAGCATGTGATTATTGTCAGAACTGTGTATCTTCCCAGATACCTGTAACTGGGCAAAACACATCCACGTATTTTGAAGAAAAGCAAACTGTCAATAAGGTAACCAGATTTTCTCTGAAATCCTACCTACTATATTATTCTATAATGTAAAACATTTCTTTTAGTAAAAGGTCTCAGTCCACTGTGAGATTTAAAAATCAACAATACTCTCTAAATTATATGCAAAACAAATGAAAACTGTGTTGATTTGACACTTTAATAAACAATAATAAGGTTTATGACTAAAATAGAAATCAATCATTTGTACTCCTTACCTGTACTGCCATCAAATTTAAAAACATGTGACATTTTTATTAACACAGTACCATCTCATTATTTATTTACTTATTCTCCAGAAAATGACTAGTTGTTGGTGTTCAACAATTTGTCTTTAATGTTTGGGTAATTAAACACACAGTGTTTCAAATCTTTACCTTATAAGTGAATTAAAATATTAATCCTGCTGAGATATTGCTTCCTACAAAAAAAGTGAACTAGGGATTTTAAAATCTATTAGAATAATATAGAATCACAAACCTCCTTTAAAATAAGGTTGATTCTTTGATGAACAAAGGCTGTAAAGCAGGACAAAGTGATTTTTATCTAAGTTCAATGGCATTCAAAAAAATCAAACTGGAAAATAAAGGATGAAAGGATGGATTTTTCATACCGTTAAGATGTCAGTAGATAAATATTCTGGAAAGTCATATTTAACCTTTGGCCATATAACACATAACAACTGCTTAAAAATAAATGTGTGGTGTATCTGTGTGTGTGTGTTTGTGTGTGTGTATAGTACAGTAGGTCTGGAATGTCATGATCTATTTCTATGTGCTTGAAGCTGCTTGCACAACAAAATGGACCATCCATTTCACCATTTCTGTCAAAAAATGAGCATGTTTTATTAAGAATGAGTTTAATAATCCTTACTCTAATTCCTCATTAAACTGTATAAGCAATTCTGGGTTCTTGAAGGCTATTTAAAAACTTATGTTATGAAGCTGGTGGCAAACTGACAATATGTCACCTAGGGACAAATCTGACTAGGATTGGAAAGACTTATCACCAGGTGGAAATCCTTGAACAAAGTTGTCCTTATTTTTTTTAAAAAAAAAGATCTACTAAATCATACAGGCCTGATTTGAAGTGGTGATAAGAGTGTTGACATAGGTGAAATCAGAAGTTCATAGGAATATCCATCCTCTAGATTCCATAGGTCTAGAAACAGAAGAGAAATCAGTGGCTACTTAGCCCAACTCCTTCATTTTACAAGTGAGGTTAAGAGATTCTTAATGTTGTATAAATAATAAACATCTGACAAGTGGCATGAACCATGACTTTATTCCAATGACAATTTGTATCAGCAAGCACCCTAGCATCCCCAGAATGGCTGTTAACACAGGTTCTTAGATCTGCTTTTCTAAAGGAAAGCAACTCACAATGGGTTAACAATCTTACTTTAATCAATCAAACCTATATCATTTACCTAGTTCAGGGGAAAAAAAAATCCAGAACTACAGAGAATACAAACAGAATACAAACACAAGTTACAAGGAGAAGTTACAAGCAGATAAAGAAACAGATCAGCAGATGGACTTCCAGTTGTCTGACCATTACATCCTTACCTAGTTAGTTACCAGAGAAGGAAGTATTAACATCTGGGTTTTCAAAGCCAGGGGGCTCCAATGACTTCCCAAAGTCTCATCTGGGCAAATCACACAACTCTTTCCAAAGTGAGCACCAAACCAAAAACTCACATCAGAGTATATATAGCCTTCTGGATCAGAGAATGTCATGGCCCTCTTGATGCACTGCCCAATCACAAAGTAATAAGGTGTGGGCATTCCTGAAGAACAAGCCTCCCACCAAAGACTCCATGTGACCATATCCAGCCTTTAATGGGGCAAAGTATATTTTCAATTCAGGGAAAGTTCTCAGAGTCACTTAATCCTATCAAAGAGCGTATCAAAGGGGCAGGGAAGATCTTCAGATTCCCATAACACAATTATGTGCCCAAATGAATAGTACAGATTGCTAGTACGGAAGTACAGAAGTACTCCCCTACTTCAAGGTGAAAAAGGTCAACAGGTGTAGAATCATTTAGTTTAATTCAACGAATGTTGTTGAAACTTTACACAAGGCAAAGGGAAAAAAAAAATCTCTGCCTAACCCAAGTTTACATTTTACTGGGCAGAAAGATTTCATGAAGGTAGTAATTGAATAGACCCCTGAAAATATATGGCATTTTAATGGATAAAGGAAAAAGAGAGTGAATTCCAATATAATGTTTTAGCATGAACAAAGTTGTTAAGTTAGGCATGGATATGTTGTGTTTTATGAAGACGAAAGACTTTGAGCTGGTTAGACTGTCAAGTTCATGTGAAGAAATAATAAAAATTGCTTGTGGGGCAAGAAGGGGATAAGTGGATGGTAAGGGTTCTTCAGTGCCCGGAAGAGTTAAATTTTTTTTTATTGTATGAATGCAAAGTGTTATAGAGAAAATTCTTTAATGGTTGTCTTTCTTAACAACTATCTATCTTTTGGGAGGGAGGGGTTGTATACATTTTGAGAATAGATTTAAATTTGGACATCATGTGGATGTGGTAATTGAAAACATATGTAGTGAAAGTCATGGATACATTATTTAGCCTGGAAAAGATAAGAATAGGGAAGTGAACTAATCTTTTCTGATGATGTGGTGAAGATTTTAGAAGCAAAAGAAATCAAGATAAAGTAAACTTGCATGTCTAGCTGTGTCTATGATCCTCTTTATATTTTTTTTACTTGCCTTGGTTACAAAAAATAACCTCTTCTTGGTTTCCCATTTTTACATTTCTTCTCAATGTCCCCTGTTTTTTTTTTTATTATCTTAAGGCTAATCATGTGGCTTTCAGGCTTTTCACCCACCCATATTTCTTTCTAATCACACATGTTCTTGATGACTTTTATGCAATTTTTCAGATATTTAAATTACAATGTGACATGTAGTGTGCTTATGTTCATTTTGTGTCTTTCCATTAAAATTTATATATTCTGTGACTTTGATTCTTCTGAGAAAAAGGCATCACATAATTCATAACCATATAGAATCACCAGGATAGAATCATCAGGCATTTTAGCACCCTGGGCAATTTAGGATATTGAAGGAACTATTCAACATTCACTTTAATTGACATAGTCTTCTACTCAAAATGAAGCTCAGATCCTTGTTCATCTGCAGGCATATTCATGGAATAAACATAGCAATGGAATATCCCCAAGAATCTATACATTCAATTTTATAGCTAAACATGTGTAATATGTTTTTTTTTTCCATCCTCACTCCATTGCTAATGTATATTATTAAACCAATTTCTTTGGAATTATTAAGGATGTCTTTGAATATGACTTGTAGTATTTAGACATTCAATGAAATTGGTAAATTTTTAAAATAAAAATATAAACCTGAAAATTACAACAAAGTCAATAAAATATAATTTTATGCAACTATAAAAGAAGTTAGTCTTGCTTTCTCTCAATATAAGGAAATTAGTAGCATCTAATTGTCCTTGAAAATGCACATACATGAATTAAACTGAGTAGACAAAAAAGTTATAAGTTAAAGATGGGAAGTTTGATGTTAAGTGTGATACAGCTTAAACTTAGATTTATGATCTAGGTTGGAATGTTTTCTTTTTGTTTTTCCCCAGTACCCAAAAATTTTCCTAATATTGAATTCACAGTCTCATTGAATCACCTTAGAGATCATTCAGAACATCAGCCCAGTAGATAAATTTCTTCCAAAATAAATCCTCTAAATTGGGGCTCAAATACTTCTGAAAATAGAAAACTTGTTGCTTCAGGAAGAAGTCTATTCTATCTTTAGAGTGCTCAGATGTTCAGGAACAAGTTTCCTTACCAGGAGCCAAAGCCTGACTGTCATGACTCCTCTCTATTGGCTTTCATTATTCCCTTTGGGGGAGAGGGGTACATGAAAGATGTTTATTCCTTTTTCATAAACAATGTTGTAAAACTCCTTTGCCATGCTCAATTCCATTAAAGACTTTGTACATATTTTACAATACCTTTGCCATTTTTCTTTCCTCTGTACTTCTTCAATGTGGCCTTTGTCATCTTGCTCCATTGTACCACATTGGGTTTTGCTGTTTCCTCCTTTATGTAGTCTGTTTTGTTCATTCACTAAAAAAAGTATTAATTTTATTGAAATGGGTTAAATATTTATATCATACTCAATGAAAACAAAACCTATATGAATTGCTCTAGAAATTGAGAATATTAGTAGAAAAGACAACATTTAGATTCACCAAATTGTCAACAAAAATTTATCTTGAACACTCCCTGCCTCTAAATTTAAGCATCTATTATAATATTAAACCTAGAGAAAGAACATGAGATACTGGATAAAAGCACAGCTTTGAAGTCATGAAGACCTACATCTAAAACTGACTTCTGACACATTCTAGCTTTGTGACCATGCTCAGGGCACTTTACTTCTCAGTGTCAAAAGTCAATTCTTTTAAGACTTATTTAGAGGAGACCAATCAAACTTCATTGATGAATGTCTCCAGTCTTGGACCTCCGTACACTAATGAGTCTAGAAAAAAACATAGGAGGTTCCACCATATTTATTTATTTATTTATTCATTTGCTTGTTTATTCATTTATTTATATTTATAAAATTGAATAAAGAATTAGACCTAAGATGAACATTTTTAATATGTTCCTCTGAAAATGAATTGTTTACCTGCAGTTTTAAAGGATTTGGACGATATGCAATCTAGATTTCTTCCATTCTATAAAGATAACTGAATAGATAAGTAGCATTGCAAGATAGAGTGCAGAACTTGGAGTTAGGAAAACTTATCTTCCTCAGTTTGAATCTTGCAAAACATTTATTCAAACACCAGAAAACCAAATCCCAACATCACAAAACAAAATCCATCATAGCAACATAGAAGTTAATACACCATAACACAGCAAAAAGCCACACAATCCTTTTCTTTTAACCTTCCCACAAACAAACAGAAACCCAGCTGTAACAGCAGGGGGTAAACACTCACAAGCCTAGCTGTCTCCCTGTGTGAGTCCTCTCCCACTAGCTCACTGCTCTGATTCCCAGCTTCCTGTGGGTTCTCCTCTACCCTTCAGCAAACTCCTCTCACCACAGGCTCCATGTGATTACATTGAGCCTATTAGGGGTCAGTGAAAAATCTTCAAATCAGGCAAGATCTTCAAATTCCCCCTTAGACTTGTTAAGGGGCAGGGAAGATCTTCAAATTCTCATGACCATTATAGTTAGCTGTTTCATTGGTGTACTTGGCAAATGCAAAAAATGTGGGAGATGATGCATTATTTTCTAGATTGTTCTCTTCTAAATTTTAATTTCATTTGTTCATCAAAAGCCCAACTGGTGAAGTCTACTCCATATTTTGTATTTAATTCATTTTGTAATTCATTCATAACTATGTATCAAGTACTCACTACATTCAAATAATTGTGCTAAACACTAGAACTGGTCAACAGTAGAGTTAATAATAGGCTTGAATCCAGGACTAACATTCTTTTCCCCACCATACTTGCATTTTCTTTCACCATTCCTACAGCTACAACAATTATCCCATTGAAACTCTCTGATGTCAGTAAAAATGCTTCCATTAAAAACCTTCTCTTTTTGGTAGAGGGAATTTGAGGAAAGGCTTTCCAAAAATAGGGTCTTCAAGTAGGATATGTTATAAGGCAAAATTTTCAATTCATTACCTGCTCTATAGAGATAAGGAATAATGTTGATGGCTGGTGTTTGGTCAATCATTGCTCAATATTTTATATTATCCATTTATTTGATGCTACCCAGAATCAGCAGTTTAGTAAGAAGAAACTCACTCATTTTTTTTAAACTCCCAATAAACAGAAAGATAGAAGTTCACAAATAAGAACTAAATGGCTATTCAGGATGTTAGACTTTATATTCCCAAAGTATTTACACTGGAAACATTACCAAACAACAACACAAGCACTTGTGATGAAACAAGATTCTATCTAAAGTTTCCTTGGGAGAGTTTGTCATAAAGAGATTTCTACGATTCAAGCACTAACTTATCATTCCCTGTATTATTTGGACCATGTAATGCAAAATTTATTTTGGGAAGTATTAACATAGAAAGTTCTACAAGAAGATGATGGTTTCAATTCATTGGCTTAAATATCACATTTTCTAAGAAATCATTGAATGTGGTAAAGCCATGGGATAGTTTGATTGCTTTACGTGAGGTATCTCAGTCTATCCAAAAGCAACAAAAGTTTCTATGTCATGATTTCTCTAATCTTGAGGGCTTCAAATGGCCACTGTTGAAATAACTAGCTTTTTTCTTACTTGAAATCCAAATCATTGCTCATCTATCATCTTGTCAAACCACTGTATGTATTTTGTACATACCAAAATCCTTAACTTTGACATTTAAAAAGTGTATCACTCTCCCAAGCATAGCAATAACTCCTGAGTGAAAAAAAAAAAAAACATTTCTCATGGTAGTAGATTATGGTAAGGAATTAAATCAAAAGATTTTCAATCTGAAAGAAAAGACAGATTACTCTTTCCCTCTAGATCAGTGGTTCTCAACCTTCCTAATGCTGCAACCCTTTAATACTTGTATGTGGGCATACCTGCATGTGGACGGACTCACCTGCAGACGAATAGAGGAGCAGTGTCTTGGTTCCTAAGACCATCAGAAATATGTATTTTCCTATGGTCTTAGGAAACCCCAAAAGGGGTCGCGACCCACAAGTTGAGAACTGCTGCTCTAGATTGTTCAAACTTTTTGAAAGTATTCCATGGGACCTTCCCATAGGATAATATAATTTAGAGAAAATACTCTGATGAATTTCTTATTCTTTTCTTTAAGATGTACTGCTGAGTTGATCAAAATGTATTCTAGGCTACATTTGTTTATTTACTTATGTATCTGTCTTCTGTTTATTTGTTCATTTATTTGTAAATTTATATCTCCATTTATTCATTCATTCACTCTCTCCTTCATTTATTCATTTGCCTGTTTTTAATCTCCTCTTTTCCCCTCCATGTTTTGGGAAAATATAAAGAAGGTCCAGAATATATAGGTCTGAAATGTTTGCAATTTGCATCCATGGAAGGTCCTCCCTAACCAATGAGATCAGAGATACCTTTGGGTATTTGAACTTATCATACATACATGAGATGCAACATTGTTTTGTAGACATAAAGCTGGCCTTGGATTCCAGAAAATTTATGTTCAAATAGTGCCTCTGACACATACTAGACTAGAAAGTAAACATACATCTGTATTGGCATAGCCAATGACATGTCAAAAATACTGTTATTTGTACCATAAGATCTAAGTTTACCTCTGCTAACATATGATTGCATAGCCCTGAACAATCAATCAATTCATAAGCATTCATTAAGCATTTATTTTGTGTCAGGCACTGTGCTAGGGACACCAAAACAAAAATGAAATAGGCCCTTCATTTAAGGTTACAATCAAGCCATGTGACACAACTTATCTATAGGTATTATTAACTGGGTACAAAATAGATAAAATGTCATTTGGGGAAAATATATTTGTAGGTTGGAGAGGTAAAGAAAGACTTCATTTGGAAAGATAAACATTGAAGAAAACTAGTGAATCTAAGAAAGTGAGAGAGGAAGGATTGAATTCCAGACAAGGAGGACAATCAGTAAAAAAAACACTAGCATAGAGATAGAATGCCATTTATGAGAAAGCAAGTTAGACTGGACCATACTATGCTTGAAAGGGGGTGAAATGTAAAAAGGCTAAGAACACTGGAGAGAGTTTTCAAAGGGCTCTACGTGACAAGTAGAAGTTTTTTTCTTTTCACTTGGAGAAAATAGAGACCCATTGGAGATTATTAAAAGGAGAGTGATATGATGATGCTGTGCTGTTAGAAGCTTATATCTACCACCTGCTTAAGCATTACTGCCATAGTCAGCCCTATTACCTGAAACTCATCAAACTCTTCATACACAGCACTTACCAGACTGAGATTGGTCAAACCCTTGACGTTATCACAGCCCCTCAGGGCAGGGTTGATCTTAGCAAATTCACTGAGCAGAGATATAAAATCATTCTCAAATACAAAACTGTTTCCTACTCTTTCTACTTACCATTTCCTGTTGCTATGTTCATGGCAGGTATAGATGAGAAGGAAGAACACACCAATACTAAGAACACCCTTCTGGAGATAGGGGAATTTTTTTTTCAAATTCAAGATGATTACTTTGACCTTTTTGGTAACCCCAGTGTGACTGGCAAGATTGGTACTGACATCCAAGACAACAAATACAGCTGCCTCATGGCGAAGTGCCTTCAGCTTGCATCATCTGAGCAAAGAAAAATGTTGGACAAGAGTTATGGACAGAAAGATCCAGATAAGGTTGCCAAAGTGAAGGAAGTATATGTGAAACTTGAATTGCCTGCTCATTTCACCAAGTTTGAAGAAGAAAGTTACAGTAGACTAATGGGGCTCACTGAGAAGCATTTATCTCCCTTTCCCCCATCTATCTTATTAGAAACAGCAAAGAAGATCTACAAACATCAGAAGTGACCAAGGAGTTGGACATGAGGTGGTGGGCTTGAAGGGCAGGGTACCATGTAAGGAGTTGAGAGAAGATGTACTCTCAATAAATTATGGCTCTTTAAAAAAATAAAAGGAGAGTGATACAAGAAGACTTGTGCCTTAGTCCGTTGTGGAATGGATTGGAGAGGACTTGATGCAAAAAATCAATTAGAATAAGTTATTCGACCACTTTGAACTCAAGCTTCCTCGTTAGAAAAAAAGAGTATGTTAAAGGAGCTGAATTCAAAGACTCCTTTTGTTGTTATTTTTCAGTCATTTTGGTCATATTCAACTCTGTATTGACCCTATTTGGGGTTTTCTTGGCAAAGATAGTGGAATGCTTTGCAATATCCTTCTGCAACTCATTTTACAGGTGAAGAAACTGAAGCAAACAGGGTTAAGAGACTTGCCCAGAGTAAAACAATTAGCAAATGGCTAAGACCAAATTTGAGCTCAGGAAAATGAGTTTTCTTGACTCTGAGCTCTATATACTGTGTCAGCTAACTACTTCAAAGTTTTTTTTTCTTTTTTGCCACAGCATAATTTAATTTTTATGATCCTATATTACGAGTTTCCTATTTGTATCAAACTAGTATACAATAAATCCTCATTAAGTGTTCAGTTTAAAAAACGTACCAGTTAAATAAAATTTTTGACTTAGTATTAACCAGACACATTTTTTTAAATCTTTTATTGCTGGTGTGTTTTTTTCTTTTCTTTTTTTTTTTTAAATGACTTGTTTATTTATTTTTAATTTACAAGATTCAGTTCCACATTCACTTGAGTTTCAGATTTTCTCCCCTCCTTTTCCTACTCCACCAAGGTGGCCTGCAATCGTGTATAGGATCTGCAAATACTTTCACATTGTACAATAGTTTGGTCGTATAGAAGGGTTGTAACCAATGAGTGATCACTGGGAAAAGAAAAAAAGAAGCAAAAACAGACATGAAAGAGAACGATAGCGTGTTTTGCTTCAGTCTCCATTTAA
>CM053586.1:291889099-291901238 GCA_028646515.1 Pseudochirops corinnae | reverse complement strand
AAAGATGCTTTCTAAGTTCTGTTTTTGATCATGGCTTTCTGGTAGTCCAATAATTTTTACGTTTTCTCTCCTGGATCTGTTTTCTAGGTCAGTGGTTTTTTTCAAGGAGATATTTCACATTGCCCTCTATTTTCTCATTTGTTTGGATCTGTTTGATAGTATCTTGATTTCTCATGAAGTCATTTGCTTCCATTTGCTCCACTCAAATTTTGACAGAATTATTCTCTTCAGAGTGCTTTTGAGATTCTTTCTCCATCTGGCAAGTGCGACTTTTTAAGGCATTCTTCTCCTCGTTGGCTCTTTGGGCCTCTTTTGTCATTTGAGTTAATCTATTTTTTAGGGTGTTGATTTCTTCAGTCATAATGCTGTCTCTCTTTTCATGATTTTCTTGCAACATTCTTATTTTTTTTCCCAGTTTTTCTTCCACTTCTCTTATTTGGTTTTCAAAGTCCTCCTTCAGCCTATCTCTAGCTTTAAGTCATTCTTCATGTTTATTGGAGGCCCCAGGGGGGGAGCTCTTGCTGAACTCTCCTCCTCCCTTTCTTTGCCATGATCTTTCTTTTCCCCAAAGAAGGAATATAGGGCTTGGTTGCTGTTCTTACTTTATTTCTTATGCTTATTCTTACTCATGGTTGGTCAGTCCGTGATTTTTTTTTTTAAATCTCTGTGGGGCTCTGCTTCCAGAAGGGAAAGCTCTGTCCTAAATTGCTGGGGTCCTCCTGGCTGCTGTAGCTCTCAGGAAGGTGCTGGGTCCCTTCCTACTTACTTTCGGCTCACTGGATAATGAAGACTCCAGGACCAAGGCCCAAGACTGCGATCTGGATCCAGGCTGCTCAACGCGAGAGCACTTGGCCTCTGAACGATCGCTTAGTCTCCCTGCTGTCTGCAGGCCACAGACACAGAAGCTGCAAAGCGCAGGCGGGTGCAAAACCTCTGCCTTTTGCTTTCCAGCCCTGGAGGCTTTTTGGCCAGACCTCTTTTCTCCCCCAATTTCACAAGCTACACTGACCTAGTTCTGAAAGCTACTCGCAGCTGCTGCTAATCTGAGGCTCCTCCGCTCCTCCCCTCCAGCCCCCCCAGTGCTCTGCCAGGGCTTCAGGCCAGGCTGGTTTTAGTTCACAGTGCTGATATGGTTCCTTGTAGCCGAGCTGACTTTAGTGGAAAGTATATTTGCGTTTTGGAGTTCTAGGATTAGTTTAGAGTCATATTTTATGGGTATTTTGGGGTGGCTACATGAGAGCTGCGATATGTTGCTTCTCCTATGCTGTCATCTTGGCTCTGCCCCTAAAATTATCTATTTTGAATTTCATAATGTTCTCTGTCTCTTGTTTGGTCAGAGATTCTTAAATTCTCCATTAATCTGAGAAGTAAATTATTACTTGCTCTCCCAGTCTTTATATCTAAATTATGTACCCATTTTAAATTTATTTTGGAATAGGATTTAAGATGTTTTCCTATTCCTAATTTCTGCCATACTATTTTTCTGTTTTACCAGTAGTTTCTTTTTTTTTTTTTCCTAAACAATGAGTTCTTATTCTAGAAGCTAGAGTCTTTGGATTTATCAAACAGTGGATTGCTAGAGTCCTTGACTATTGTGTCTTGTGTACCTAACCTATTCCACTGATTCATCATCCTATGTCTTAGCCAGTACTATGTAATTTTGATGATTGGTGCTTTATAATACAATTAAAATGTGATATGGCTAGGCCACCTTCCCTAGCATTTCTTTTCATCAATTCCCTTAATATTCTGGACCCTTTGTTCTTCCATATGAATTTTGCTACTATTTTTTCTACCTCCATAAATTAATTTTTTTGTTATCTTGATTGGCATGATGCTGAATAAGTAAATTAATTTAGATAGAAACATCACTTTTTTACATGAGTTTGGCTTACCCATGAGCAACTGATGTTTTCCCAGTTATTTAGATATGATTTTATTTGTGTTAAAGTTGTTTTGTATTTGTGTCCATATAGTTCCTTGGTTTGTCTTAGCAGGTAGACTCCCAAATATTTTATAACTACAGAAACTTTAAATGGAATTTTTCGTTATAAATCTTGCTGTTGGGCTTTGTTAGTAATATATAGAAATGCCTTTAATTTTTGTGGGCTTATTTTATATCCTACAATTTGCAAAAGTGGTTTATTAAAAGCAGTTTTTCATTTGATTCTCTAAAATTCTGTAAGTATACTATCATATCATCTGCATAAAGTGATCACTGTGTTTCTTCTTCACCTATTCTAATTTCTTCAATTTTTTTTTTCTTATTCCTAAAGCTAACACTTCTAGTACCACATTGAACAACTATAGTGATAGTGGACAACTTGTTTCAACACAATCATAGTGGAAATGCTTCTAGCTTATCCCTGTTACATATAATATTTCCTGATGTTTTTAAGTAGATACTACTTATCATTTTAAGGAAGGCTCCATTTGTTCCTATGCTCTCTAATGTTTTTAAAGAGAATGAGATTGTATTTTGTCAAAAGCTTTTTCTGAATCTGTTGAGATCATCATGCCATTTTAGTTAGTTTTGTTATTGACATGGTCAATTATGCTAATAGTTTTCCTAATATTGGACCAGTCCTATATTCCTGGTATAAATCCTTCATGGTCATGGTTTATTATATTCATGATAAATATTTGTAATCTCTTTGCTAATATTTTATTTAAAATTTTTGCTTCAATATTCATTAGGGAAATTGGGCTACAATTTTCTTTCTCTATTTGAGCTCTTCTTGGTTTAGGTATCATTACCATATTTGTATCATAAAAAGAATTTGTTAGGACCCCTTTACCTATTTTCCCAAATTGTTTATATAGTATTGGAAATAGTTGTTCTTTAAGTATTTGATAGAATTCACTCATAAATCCAACTGGCCCTAGACATTTTTCCTAGTGAGTGCATCGAGGATTTGTTCAATTTATTTTTCTGAAATAAGGTTATTAAAATATTTTATTTCCTCTTCTGTTAATCTGGGAATTTAATATTTTTCTAAATATTTGTCCATTTTACTTATTGTCAAATTTATTGGCATACAGTTGAGCAAAAGAGCTCCTAATTATTTTTTTTAATTTCTTCTTTATTGGTAGTGAACTCACCCTTTTTATGTTTGATACTGGTAATTTGGTTTTTTCTTTAAAAAAAATCAAATTAATCAAAAGTTTGTCTATTTTATTGTTGTTGTTGTTGTTGTTTTTCAAAAAACCCCTCAGCTTTATTTATTAGTTCAATAGTTTTCTTAATTTCAATTTCATTGATCTCTCCTTCGGTTTTCAGAATTTCTATTTTGGTATTTAAAGGGAGTATTTTTAATTTTTTCTTTTTTTCTAGGTTTTTTTAGTTGTGTACCCAATTCATTTATCTCCTCTTTCTCTATTTCATTCATGTAAGCATTTAGAGTTATAAAACTTCCCCTAAGAAACACTTGCATTGCATCTCATAATTTTTGATATGTTGTATCATTATTGTCACTCTCTTGGATGAAGTAATGGATTGTTTCTATGATTTATTATTTAATCATTCATTCTTTAGGATTACATTATTTAGTTTCCAATGAACTTTAGCCTACCTTTCCATGTCCCTTTATTACATCTTATTTTTATTGCATCATCATCTGAAAATGTTGCATTTAATAATTCTGCCTTTCTGCATTGGATTGTGAGGTTTTTATGCTCTAATAGCAGCTCAGTTTTTTGTCGGCATCACGTACTGCTGAGAAAAAGGTATAATCCTCTCTATCTCTATTCAATTTTCTCCAGAGATCTACCATATCTAACTTTTCTAAAGTTATATTCACCTCCTTAACTTCATTCTTGTTTATTTTGTGAATAGATTTATGTATATATGGGAGGGGGAAGTTGAGCACAGGGGACACTGTCCCAAGCTTCTTGTGCTGGGGCCAGGGACCTGATCACTGGCTTTTGTGCTGGGGTCTCAGGTGCTAGCAGCTGGAGGCTGTAAGGGTCTGGTCCTTTCCCTAGTGCTGAGCTGGAACTGGTCATCATGGCTGGTGTGTGCTGAGGCCGCATGGCATTTCTGTGCATTTCCTCATGCTACACTGAAGCTCACCAGATTGGAGTTGGGGTGGTCTGACCAGTGGAAGCCATCTTCTCATGGGGCTGCTCTACAGCACTGGTAGGTTCAGCTGCTGGTGGATGTGGTAGCTCTCTGTGATGACATCTGATGGTTCCACTGGCTATGTTAAGGACATAGGATGGAGGGGGGAGGTGTCCTGGTGTTGGCACTTGCCTGTTGTACCACCCTTGAGCTCAGGATCTCCTGTTGGTTTGCTGAGGTGGGGCTTGCTGCTGCCTTGCCAGGATACCTCCTGTCCTGTACTCATTCTCTTCTACTACAGTGAGAGGGACTTTTCCTGTCCCCCAAGTGTCCTAGGCTAAAAGACTCCTGCATCCCCTTCTTTCTGCTGCCTCTGCTGTTCCAGGGTTTTTCCTGGGGTGATATTTTTGGGGTTTTCTTTAGGTTAATAAGTGAAAGTGAGAGTGACCCACTGCTGACTCTACCACCTTGGCTTCTGGAAAGTATAAGATTATCTTCCTTTTGAGAAGATCTGATCATGTTACTTCCCCACTGGGGGAAAAAAAATGTTATGTCCTATTAACTAACAGTCTGGTGTCATACTATTTTACCACCCTTATCCTAAATTACTCACCTCAAAACCCTACACTCCAGCAAAATAGCACTCCCCAAGGCATTCACTGTGTATTCAACACACTATTCCATATGCTTATACAATTGTACATCTAAACCAGTTAGTATACCAGGGTAGAGACATAAAGATGCATGCCTATCAGGGAAGGCTATCTTCTAAGAGAGGGTAGGATCAGCTGTATTATACTCTTGTTTTGTGAATAATCTCAAGGCATGAAAGTCAGTCAAACTTATTAAAGTCACAAACATTCCCAACAGACATTCCCCACTCCTGAACCCCTCTTAAATATCTTTGATAATGTTGGTGTCATAATGGCAGCCCAAGGCAGGTTACTTGATGATCACTACATTGCTATTCCCAACCACAATAAAGAAATCCACAGATTTTAACTTTGTCCTAGACACTGGTCCTTGTGAAAATCCCTTTTCTGGTAATAGTATTAATGGCTAAAAATGGCTGTTGGCAAGATAGATAGATAGATAGAAAGATAGATAGATAGATAGATACATACATACATACATACATACATATATTCATAGGTACACAGATAGATATATGGATATCTTTTTTTTAACTTAAGTTTCTTCATTTTTGTTATTCAATTGTGTCCTGTTTTTTTGTGACCCCGTTTGGGTTTTCTTGGCAAAGATACTACAGTGGTTTGTTCATTTTGTAGCTGAAGAAACTAAAGCAAACAGGGTAAAGTGACCCAGGGTCACTAAGTTAGTAAATGTCTGAGGACAAATTTGAATTCAGGAAGATGTCTTCCTGACTTCAGGACTGGCACTGTATTTACTGTGCAACCAAGCTGCTCTGTTCAATGTTTTTTGTCATTCAAACTATAACCCACTTATCTGCTCTGTTACACTTTTCTCCCATTTTGTCATTGCTAAGAAATATTTTCTGTTGGACTTTGCATATAATATTTTGCAATTCCAGATTGCTCTTATGACATAATATTAGATATTATAGTTATCTGAGGTGGTATATTATCTTCCTACTTGACCTTAAGTATCATAATGATAGGAACAGTATTCAGGCATAACTTTTTGTAATTCTCATGCACCAGAACAATTCTCTGCACCTAGTTGATTCAAAATAAATAGTTGTTAAATAACTAAATAAATTATGTCTTAATTTGTCTAATCACATAGCTCTCTATAAGGTCATATAATGTCATCTTTATCACGAAAGTGAATGTACTTTTTCACCTTATTCCCTGTGATGTTTTTTGCAGTATTTGACATCATTGGTTACCACTTCTCTAGTAACCTCCCTACCTTTGACTTCTGTGACATTGTACACTCATGTTTCTACTCCTATGTCCCTGACCATTCCTCTGTCTCTTTGCTCTTTCCATAATTTATCCTTTTGAATCTTACCTTCTTTGACCTTTCTGTATCATTTGCCACCATTAATTATCGATAATACTAAATATTAATTGTTGTATTCCCTCCTGGGTAATGTATAATTGTTAATCAGTTGCTGGGTCAAAAGTTATGTACAATTTAATGACTTTTTAAAAAACTTTTTTGATATAGGTTCAAATCACTACTTCTATTCAGAGCTATGGAAGGCATTGGTAGTACACAAAACGCTATGACATCTTATCTCTCATTGCAGCAATGTAAATTAAGGAAATGAGAGGGAATATCATGTTTGATGAATTACAAATTAATCAGCATGACTGAATAATAGAATGATTGCAGGGGAGAAAAGTGTAGGGAGCCTCAAAAGTTAGCAAGGGGCTATGTTGGGATGAACTTTAAATGCCAAACATAGGACTTCCTATTTGATATTGAATGCAATAGGCATTCACTAGAGGTTACTGAATAAGAAAATGACAGAATGAACATAGCCTTAGAGAAAATTTTTTTGGCAGCTCAGCACAGGATACATTTAAAGCCAGAAGGAATCTTAGAGATGAACTATTTCTGTTGTAAAATCTGGGAGACTAAGACATAAAGCTGGTTTAAATTCTGTGCCTAAGAATATGCAGGTAGCATTAAGACTATGATTTAAACTTAGCTCCTCTCACCCAATTTCCAATTACCCCCCTTCCTCCCTTACTGGTCAGCATCTCTTTCTATCCAAATTAGCATAACTACCTCCTAATTAGACTTTTTTGCCTTTATCTCTTTTAGATTTACCCTTCTGAATTCTGTTTGAGTTATCTTCCTATTATATCATTCTGATCACATCTTATTGCTGTTGCAGTATGTCATCCTTCCTTCTTGAAGAGGACCAATGTTTCTCGAGGGTGATGCCTTGATTTGTGTGTGAATTAGATTTAAGTGAGAGAGGGCTCCACAAAGTCCTCATCCTCACTCTCTGCTCCAGGCATTGGACTCCACTGGCAAGATGACTGGCAGTCACCCAGGATATGGTGAGTGATCTTGGCCTTTCTATATTAAGGTCTTTCCCAGGTCTCAGTTTGTTTGAGGCAATGCCCATTCAATGACTAAGGATTGAATACAAATTGAGACAAAAGATAGCTTAGAATACCAATATAAAATTATCAGTCTGGCAGGGGAAGACCCTTAGAGTTTCTGGCCAAAACAGAAAAAATTGCTATTTGCACTTATTTAGGTTTTTAATCACATCTTTTTTTCTATTTAAGGTTTGTCAGTAGTTCCACATGGTTTATCAAATATGGATAAACTGCTATTTCTCACATTTAAGATCCTGCATCTTAATTTAACTTTCCTCTACCTATTCTAGCTTCATATCATATTATTCCTTTTTTATGTTCTATATACCTGTCAAACTTTCTATTTTCCATAGTTGTCTTGCCTTGTCGCATCTCCCATGCCTTCCATCTCTCATTTTTAGAATGCTCTAAATCCATATACTTTCATGGAAATCCTTCCCTTCCTTCAAGATAAAACTCAGGTGTCATTGTCTTCAAAAAACTTTTCCTGTAACCTACCCTAGACCCCATTGGAAATTTATTCCTCTCTACTCAGTTTTCTCATCACGCTATGCACAGACCTGTTATTTTCCTTTTTTAGGGACTCCTTTCCCTAATCTATCTTATTGTAAGCTCTTTGAAAGCAGCATATGTATGGTATCTAATTTTAAATCTCTAAGGTATATTATAATATATTTCACAAGTTAAATAGGTATATATTTTTAAATTTTTTTGCTGTTTAAATCAAATTTTGATAATTCTTCACTATATGATTTTTTCCAGAGGCGAAGGATAGCATTTGTCTCCACTACTGCAGAGCACAATATCTCCCTATCCATAAATCTTGTTTTATTTTTCTCCATGTCTTTTCATAAAAGAAATATAGAACACCTATCCAATTCCCTGAAGACTTTCTTCTGTTGGTTTAGTTTTTTTCACGGATATATGAAACTACATTCTTTGTACAGAACTATTCTTTGAAATCATAGTGAATGAAATATAACTAGACAGAGGCATCTTATGTGAAGTATAATAATCCTCTAATTATAGGCATTAAGTTATGTTTTGTGAATGAGAGTGACCTAGAGGAAATCATAGAGTTACTATCATGCATGTTATATTATACTCAATAAAACTTGACTTTTTCCAAGGTCATTTTTATTATCAAAGGACCTTAGCAACAGCAAAGTAGAACAAATATCATGTGTGCCTGACAGATGTGAGAATAAGATGACATTTTGCAATAGGTTACTTTTATTTTATGCTGTGCCAACATAGGCTTAAGGTCAAAAGGCTGAATGTAAAACCCTTTAGTTATGGTCAGAAACAACTTGTGATATGTAATATAACTAGGCATAGTTTTTCTTGGGTGACCTATATCATTTTATGAAATTTGGTTAGCTATATTTTTAAAGGGATATATTTTTAAATGATGGAGACAGGCTATATTTAAAAAGCATTAGTCTATTCTCAATTTTCTATTATAGACAATAACAACATTTATAGAGCACCTTAAAACTGACAAAGCACTTTCTTTTTTTTATAACAGCCCTATAAAGAACATAATTGTTCAGTCATTTCAATTGTGTCTGCCTCTTCATGACCCCATTTAAGGTTTTCTTGGCAAAAATATAAGAATGGTTTGCCATTTCCTTCTCCAGCTATTTTTGCCGATATGGAAACTGAGGCAAACAGGGTTAAGTGATTTGCCCAGAGTCAAATGATGAATGAGTCTGTGGCAGATTTGAACTCAAGTCTTCTTGACTCCAGGCCCAGCACTCTATTCACTGCATTACCTAGTTGCCCTTGAAGAAAGTAGAGTTTGTATCAAAGAATCTCATTTTATAAACAAGTATATCAAATTTCACAGAGGTTAGGAGATTTGGTCAGGATCACATTGTTCCTGAAAACACAGATTCAAACTCAGGTCTTTCTTTTTTTTCTATGAATAGCTCTTCCCACTAAATCATGCTATTTTATATAAAGACCTAAGTATTAAGTGATATATAGAACTCTCATTGTGAGAATTCCCTCCGCTGGTACAGATTTTTTAAAAAGTCTCTAACTTAGAGATGATTTGGCATACTAAAAGGTTAAATGACTTTTCCTTATTCATGTAGCTAGTGCATATTAGGCCTTGCCTATCCTTCCATTTTTTCCTTAATCACTTTTTTTTTCCTTAGGTAAGGGAAAGTGGGAAGGAGGGGAAATAAATGCTTGATAATAAAATGTATTTTTCTTTATTTAGAAGTAATAACAAACTTCCAAAATTTAATTCATAGGGTACCAATCCCTAAATTGTGTGATGTCATCAAGTATAATATCTCAAACCAATTATTTGCAATTTTATGGCAACAAATAATTATTCAATTTGTTTCACTTTACTAAAGTGATTTCTTAATTTAGTCAAAAAATCAGTATAGTGAAAACAATCTATTGTGTATGCCTGCATAGATATATTTTCTACCAATTATAGGCGGAAATAGTTACTACATTGTTTTTTAAAACTTCCATATATCCTTGGTTACACCCAAAATAAAAAAAACCTTTGTGGAGATAAAATGCTGTCGATTATATGTTTTCTATCAAAAAGGAAGAGTAAGAGGTATATACAAACCAATCTCCCCTTCATTATTTCAAAGCATCAAAGAATTCATCAAATAAAATAAAGAACCCATAACTGAAAAATCAATGGAAACACAGGGAAAATTACTATTAAAAGGTACAGAGAAGAAACTAAGGAAGTAAGTACGATTTTTTAAAGGGAACAAAATATAAATAAAAACAATGGAAAGAAATTCTCAGAAAACAAATTCTCAGAAGAATCCTTCAGTAATAGCTAGACCACCAAAGAATGAAAAAGAAACTAACACAGGCACCTCTGGATTGCATTGAAAGCTCAAAAAAGAACTAAAAAAGCTAAATAAAATAATAACAAAATACATTTGGAGGAACCAGAAGTCTGGAATATCATATGAAGTAATGGAGAAACACAGAAATGAAGAAGGAATGCCACATACAGAACTCAAACTCCATTTACATATTTGTAATCATCAAAACTGTATATGTATATAATGCATATATATACATATACACACATATATTTTTATATATACACACATACACACAGACATGAAGCTATATACACAAATATTATGTATATACACACATGTGTGTAAACATATGCATATATATTTATACAAACACACACATATGAAACTAATAGAAATCAGGGTTCTTGGACACATCCTCAGAATCCTTGACCCAAGGAGTGGGAGTAGTTAGTAAGTGGAGACTGGATGAAACATACTAAGTATCATTTTATAATTATATTGTAACGTGATTTCATCCATATAGGGAACTTCCAGTGAGGCATTTCCTGTAATAACATAGGATGTTACCAGTTTTGCAACTTAAGGTTTTGGAGGGTTTCCTGGGGTACTGAGAGGTTAAGTGACTTGCTCAGAGTCACACAGTCCACATACATTAGCATTAGGACTTGACCCTAAGACCTAACTTTCCTGACTTGAAAACTAGCCTTTTTTTTTTCTTCAACTATTCCATATCACCTTGAATACTACATTTCAGGAAATTTATTTATAATACTCAGAATTATTTGAAACAGAAGTTAGACCATAGCTTTATAAAGTTCATAGAATGCTATCAGAGAAGAATATTGATTCACCTAGAAATGGCCTCATACTAGATTATGGGATTCTTTATAATATGAACTACATACTATTTATCTTTCTATCTTTTACATTCCCAGCATAATACACTGAAGACATTAGTCTCTTAATTAATGTTATTTAAATGAGTGCACGAATTCAACTAACAACAATTAGATTTTTTTTTAGAAAACATCTCTATATCATGCTAATATACTATGAGGCCTTCATTATGAATCATTAGGTACTAGTGTCCCTAAAACATGAATTAATATTTAATAAATTGTATTTTTTAAATGACTCTTTTGGAAAAACAAAATAAATCTTTTGATCAATATCTTGAACAAAACTAGAAATGGATAATAGGGAAAACATTATTTTTTAAAAAATGCAAATGAAGGTCAACATACTAAAGAAAAGTTACAGGCTGATTTCCGTAACTAGAATATATTACCTCCACATCTTTGATTTTTTATTTTTTTTGCTGTTTAGAGTGGGAAAGGCAGGGCATTTAGGGTTAAGTGACTTGCCCAGGGTCACACAGCTAGTAAGTATTAAGTTCCTGAGGCTGGATTTGAACTCAGGCACTCCTGACTCCAGGGCCGGTGCTCTATTCACCATGCCATCTAGGTGCCCTAACTCCTCATTTCTACCTCTTAGAAAATCTAGCTTCCTTCAAAAGAGAATTTTTCCTTGAAGTCTGTTCCTCCCCCAAATAAATGACTTTAGATTTATTTTGTAAACATTTTAAATTTATTTTTAAACCTATCTTAACTGTTAATTTTCTGATGGAGCACAAGCTCTTTAAAGCTAGGGTATGTCTTGATTTTGTCTTTGTGTCCCTAGAAACTAGCAGAATTAAAAAGCAATTTCCTTGGAAATATTCTAAAACATTTAGATACATTTATTATACATTTTTATTTTTTAAGTTTCATTTTTCTTTGTTCCATTTAGCAGACTTCCCATCAATGTGTTTACTTTTATTAGATAAGATAGAAAACACAATTATTTTAATGAAAAGACATTTAATAAATTACCATAAGAAAAGTAGAAATTGAATGAATTTCTCAAATAAATTTTAAGTAGTTTCCCATAAATATACATACTATCAGTGGGATGAATAGATATAATGAGAGACATGGAGAAGGGAATAGGACCTAATAACTCAGTCTTTTCTCCCAGAAAACTGTCTGATTTAGGGTTAGAAATTCCTAAAATCATTTTTAGATTTATACAAAAGTTAATTTGAATTAGAACAAAAGTTAAGCACAGTATGTATATAGACTTTGTCTTCCATCCACCAGAAACATTTTTTTTTCAAGCAGAAGCATGTCTACCAGGTTTTCAACAATGCTGTTTTTTTTTTCCTGTCCATTGAAACTCATATA
>CM053586.1:291877195-291888999 GCA_028646515.1 Pseudochirops corinnae | reverse complement strand
AGAGGATGTGGAAAAATTGGAACACAAATGTATTGTTGGTGAAGCTATGAAATGATCCAGCCATTCTGGAGAGCAATCTGGAACTATGCCCAAAGGGCTATAAATAAGTACATAACCTTTGACTCAACAGTACCACTCCTAAGGTTATATCCCAAAGAGATCAGAGAAGTGGGAAGAGGACCTGTATGTACAAAAATATTTACAGTGGCTCTTTTTTGTAAGGGCAAAGAATTGAAAAACAAAGAGATGCCCATCAACTGGGGAATGGCTGAACAAGTTGTGGTATATGAATGTAATGGAATACTGCTGTGCTATAAGAAATGAAGAGCAGACAGACTTCATAATAACCTAGAGAGACTTATATAAACTGATGCTGAGCAACAAAAACAGAACCAGGAGAAATTGGTACACAATCATAGATACAATGTATTTGTGATGACTAACTTCAATAGACTGGGCTCCTCTCAGCAATGTAAGGTTTTATGACAACTCCAAAAGACTCATGATTGAAAGACATATCCACATCCAGAGAAAGAGATGTGGAGTCTGAATGCAGATTGAAACAGACTACCTGCTGTGTTTCTTTTTCTTGTTTTGTTTTTGTTTCTTCTTTCCCACTGACATTCCATCAGTTATGATCCCTCTTTACAACCTAACAATTAATGTGAAGGTAT
Organism: Pseudochirops corinnae; assembly: GCA_028646515.1. Taxonomy (NCBI): domain Eukaryota; kingdom Metazoa; phylum Chordata; class Mammalia; order Diprotodontia; family Pseudocheiridae; genus Pseudochirops; species Pseudochirops corinnae. The sequence continues at coordinate 291,888,325 of CM053586.1, read as the reverse complement.
TTGTAGATCTTATATTTGAGTAAAGGCCACCATGATGGGAGCGGGGAGGAGAAGGAGAGGGAGAAAATATTAAACTCAAGGGATTGTGGAACTCAATGTTGTAAACTAATAGTAAATCAATTTAATTTTAAAAAAATAAATAATTTTTTAAAAAAGAAACTTATATAGGAAATGAAAATTTAGCATTTTATCTAATTTGACTGCTCTAGCTCAACTTTGACATCATTCAGTTAAAAAAAAAAACCTTTAAAACCACATAATTAAATTTTCTGCATTAATAGATGGCTATCCATGGGGTCAACATTTTTATAGCATTAATATGTTATATGTGTCAATGCCTTGTATATAGTAGCAAAGTAAGTGCTTAATATATTTGTTGAATAGAGTTGCTGACCTGCCTTATATTTGTAAGAAGTAGAAAGCTTTAACTCAGATAAAGAAAATAAATCTGAAGTTTTTATACCTTAAAACAACTTTAAAATGGGTTCATAAAATTTCATCATGGAAAATAGCTGAGATCATTTTACATATATCCTCACCTCCAACTATTGCAGACATCTCCTATTCAACAATGACACTTCATCCACTCTCTGCTCTGGGAAAGTATTTAGGGCCTGGATAAATTTCCCTTCCTAGGAAGCAATTTTAGAAATCTTATTTTGTTCAAATTATTTTTCAGCCATGTCTCTTTGTGACTCCATTTGGGGTTTTTTTTGCAAATATACTACAGTGGTTTGCCACTTCCTTCTCCAAATCATTTTGCAGATGAAGAAACTGAGGCAAACAGAGCTAAATGACTTTCCCAGAGTCACATATCTAGTAAGTGTCTGAGGAACAGATTTGAACTCAGAAAGAAGAGTCTTCCTCACTCTAGGTCTGGCACTCTATTCACTGTGCCACCTAACTGCTCCACGGACATTTTACTGAACATCAGTTAACTTGTAGAATATTGATTTTACTGAAACTCACTCAAAAATATATCATTTCATTTTTAAAAATATTTATTAAAATTTGACAAGTGTCAACAAAATGAATATTTCAATATCCAAAGAATGACCTTTCCTACCATATTTATTATGAATATGCCTGTTAATGCACTTACTGTTTTCCTAATTAGAATATAAATACTTGGAGGACTGCAACTGTTTTTTCCTTTAAATCTGTAGTGGTAAGCACAGTGCCTCTGGTATAGATGTGTAATAAATGTTTGTTGATTGAAGAATAAAAGAGAGACGTATGTGAGACTATAAGGTTTCTAAATAAATTGTTTATTTTTTAAAAGTATGTATGGAAGTCAATGAAATAGGAAAAAAGAAACTTCCCTGAATGATTGGGTTTCTTCCAAACCCTTTTTATGGTTTTATTTGTTGGATTGAAAAGGTTTCATAGATACACATTTATAGACAAAGATGCTCCTGATATGTGTGGTGTCCTATAGCTTTGCTGCTTTGTTTTAATAAACTATTTTTCTTGCATAACACTCTAGGGTTCTCTAAGCAAACCAAGACATCTATCATATGCAAAAGTGATAATTTTGATTCTTCTTCACCTATATTTTTTTCTTAAATTTATTTTTTTTTAAATCTTATTGCAGTTAGCATTCTTAACCACATATGTTTCCACAGAGTAAAGGGTTCTGAGTCTATAGATACTGTATTACAGTATCTAATTACATCTAATTAAGCTACTTTTTCCTAAGTGTTCAATGACTTATGTGTGCTTCACTTCATTCCAACCCAATATATATTCTGGGCTACTATTGTGCTGGATTCATGCTCACCCATAGCAGACAAATTCCTCCCATTCACATTCATGATTATTCTTGTTTGTTGAATATATCCTTCCATCTCTCCCCCCTTCCCTGGTGCTTTGCTCCCCATCCCTTTCTACAAATAAGAAGGTGATGAGAAAGTAATGTGTTTCATATATAAGATCAATTTCTTTTCCTCAGGCTTCTTCTTTTCCCTTCATCTGAGATCAAATCCTAGCTTCATACTCATTCTTATCTTTTCAACTACTTTTCATGTTCTGTCCTCTGACATTATAGATTATTTTACTTATGATGAATTCTTTCCTGAAACTATCTTCCTTCATATTCCTACATCTACCTTCTCCCTCTCTTCAGTAGTAAATCTATATTTCCCTCCCTTTCCTTTCTTCCTTTTTAAAATTAATGAAACATAACAAATACCTGACTTATTTAATTCTATGAATCCTGATGATTTTTAGGGCTCTTAGGGGATACTTATATTGTCTGCTCCTATTAGAATGTAAGAACTTCATGCTTGTTGCAAACTTTTTGCTCAATAATTTTTACATGGTTATATTTCTTTTGACTCCTGTATTTGTATTTTATGGTTTCTACATAGTTCTGGTCTTTTCATCAGGAATGTTTGGAAGCTCTGTAGTTCTTTATAGGTTCATTATTTATAGGTTCAAAAGGTTCTAAATCATTTCCATAAATCTATGATGCTATTATATTGAAGGTTTTCAATGTACCTTTCAGAGAGTGACATCCAGAATAAAAACCATGCTCCAGATGTTGTTCATGCATCATAGAACATTTTGGAACTATTTAAGCACTTTTGTTCTTAAAAAAAAAATGCTTCTGTCAGCACAATCAAATATTATGTTCACTTGTCAGGTTGCCTATCACATATTATTAAATTATTTTGAGTAGTTAATAAGCTAAAATCACTAGATTAGATTAACACTAATTTCATCACATATTTTATTTTGTTAATTTTGTCTCAAAGAAGTAGTGTGGTAGGGCTATGGACTTAGAGTCAAAAATAGCTCATTTAGAATTTCTTCTCTTATATTTAGAAGTTATATAATTCTAAATTTTAATCACTTAAGCTCCACAAACCTCAGAAAATTCCCCAGGTTCCACCTAATAAATAATTTATGATCTCAATTTTTCTTAGGAGGGAATTCCACATATTGACAAAGTCAATTCATAAACCTTTATTAAGTGTCTACCATGTCAATGATCTTTAGTTTTTGTCCATATAACCATAACTTACCTCATACAATCACTGTGGGAAAAGTTTTGTTTTTGTTCAAAAAAATCATAGAAATATGAACAATTATTACTCTTCACCATGCTTTCAAATCTATACCCATCTAAACCTTGTATATATCCATGGGAATTTGAAAACAATTTGTTTGAAACTATCATGCCAGTATAGTTATATGACCCACTAATTTCTTGCAAGAGCCAAATTATATAATTTAGTCCTTTGCCAATCTCTGTAAATTATTGTGTGTTGTAATTATCAATGCCAGAATCATAAGTTTTACAAGACTACACCCTAGGATTTAGACACCAAGAGAAATAGAAGTTTCTATCTGTCTAATGGAATACATTCTTGATGGCCACCAAATAGGCTCTTTTATATAATTTTGACTCATTATGATCATCTTGTCCATATCCTTTTGGATTTTAGTTCTGTTATTGTTCAAATTATTAATACTACCAATTTAATGTTATTTACAAATCATTTAAGCATTCCATCAATGGAAATTACATAATGGAAACTTAAGAAAATTTTCAATCAAACCATTAACAAAAATATCAAAGAGTTGTCAGTACAACTATGGAGACCTCTTTGGCAGAAAACTATTAGTTAAAAATCTTTTCCTAAGCAATTCTTCAGAGACCTAGTTGTAATTTGATGCAAGCACATTTCCTTTTTAGCATAAATATACATAAGAGAATTTGTCATTCCCTTGCAAAATTCAGATACACTGTAGTTACATCACTAATTTCATTTTTCAGTCCAGTGATATGATCATAGGAAATACACTGTAAAATAATAATAATAATAGACTGAGATTTACATGTACTTTAATATTTGCAAAGGCCTTTACATATATTATCTCATTTTGTGCTCACAATAACCCTGTAATTGTTATTATTACTCCCATTTTATAGAAGAAGAAACATGCTAAAAGTAGTAAAATGAATTGAACTGGATCATACAACTAGCAAATGTCAGAGGTCAGATTTGAACCCAGGTACAAGTCCAGAACTCTATCTGCTGTGCTACTTATCCTCCAAAACTTTTTTTATTGAATGTATGCTGTTTTCTTTATTGATTCCTACTACCATCAACATAATTAATTTTGCTTATTACCCTGTACCTCAATTTGAGTAACCTATGATTTTTAGAATTTATCTTTCTTTAACTTTAAAAATAATTTCATTCATAAGTGTCTAGCTTTCTTTCACATCTCCCTTTGTTTTCACCTCAGAAATTATTATTACTATCTCACCAATTATAAGGCCAAGTTCTGGTATGTGATGTGTTTGAGCCTGAAATCATAAAAGATCTGTATATGTATATGAAGAAGAGTAATTAATTGTAGCTATTTTTTTAATCACAAGGTATAGAAGAATGGTGGTATTGATTAAAAAGTTATTCCAAATGTCAGAGGTAATTGACTATCTATGCCATAATAGTAGACTAACACAAAATAAAATGGAAAGCAACAAACTAGTTCATATAGATTTCTAGCTATCTTTCAGTACATAATCGATAATGTCTTTTCCTGCCATGAAACAAATCAAAATTTGATATGGTATAACAGCCATGATTGTAGGCACAGTTATTATAGATTTAGCTTTATCTATTATGCACTTCCTTTCCCCACTCCAATCATGTGCTTAATCAATTAAGGCTGTGGGGAGAAAATCAGTTTTATTGGGCATTCCAATGCTTTCATTAACATAGGATTTTATTTTCTGTATTTAGTTTTATTCAATAAATTTGTGGTTATTTTCAAATTTTTATTTAAGGCAGTTATTTGAGGTTGTAAAACAGGGCAAAATGAACAAAGAGTCTCTTGAATTTTTTTTTAGGATACTAGCAATGTTACATTTTCACTAAGTACTAATTCTAAAGCATGAGCCAAGTCAAAAAGATCATTTTCCAAAACGCTAATCTTGGTATCTTTGATGTATAAACTTTTAATAGGCTTTCCATTATTTTTCTTCATCATGCTGTTGAACTAAAAACATTTTTGAAAAAGGAAATAATAAAGAAGCTACTACTTTGAATTAGAAGGTTAAGGTAAATTTTTTTTTTTTTGCTTTTTGGTGTTTTGAACTTTAAAAAATTTGGTTGTATATGTAGGCCAAGATAAATCATGGATATTCAGGTAAAGTATTTTCAAACTATTAAGCCTCATTAATTCATACTAACTATTGGCAGTGTAGCATAGAGGAGAGAGAGACCACCTCACTCTCTTGTAAATCTGGGTTCAAATCTCACCTCTGACACATGCTAATTTTGTGACTGTAGACCAGAGAGTTAACTTCCCAATGTTTCAGGAAATTTTCTAAGGTTATAAATTGAAGCACAGGCACTAATCTGTACTAATAGAGTACATTTCTTGTGCCAATGAAATCATAGGTATGGATTTATGTATGAAACTGAACCTATGATTTCATCAGTGTAACAAGCACCTGAGAAAAAACTTTCTATATAGCTTAGCAACTCGTAGAGATTCCTGAGCAACCTGTTAACTGGTTTTCTCAGGGTCGCATGGTAAGAATATTCCTTTATGTATCATCATCTATTTCTAGAAACACACATAGACACATGTATCTGTGTATGTGTGTGTGTGTATACGTATGTACATACATTCCTGTGGGATCTTAGGATTTAGTGGAAGAGACTGCAAGGGTAGAAAATAGGACACTGAGGTCCAGGGTGGGAAGATTACTCATTTAAGAGCATCATGGTAGCAAATAGTAGAGGTAAGCTGAAAAGTAAGGTCCTCTGACTCAAAACTGAGCAATCTGCTCCAAATCCAACATCATAGTTATACATGACTTAATATTGAAAAGACATTTTAATTTTAAAAGTTTATACTATCAAATCAGATTGTATTGAAGAGACTTACAGTACAAATTCTTCTTTTACAGGTAAAGAAACTATGACCAGAAAAGATAGTTAACTTACCAAACATCATACAAGCAGCAAGTGACAGAGACAAGATTGGAACACAGCTCTTTGATTCCAAATCCAGAGCTCTTGGGGCTGTGCCATATCACCTATTCAAATATTGTCATAATAAATTCCAAAATCTGTTTCTCCTATGTTTGGAAATTCACATTGGAGAGAATGATGATTTTTCCCAGTGCTCTTTTAATAATATTTTATTTTTCCAAATTGCATCTGAAAACATTTTTACCATTCTTTTTTTTTTCTTTTAAATTTGTTCTAAATGAATTTTTAAAATTAGCTATAGGAGCAAATTTTTTACTGTAATAAAACTGACTTAGAAACTTTACTTTAAATTTGGGACTCAAATAACATTAAAAATCTATTTACAAAGGCAAGAGAAAAATGACACATAATTTTCATTAATTTGGATGTTTTTAAAGGCTTAATACCCTCCTCCCCCACTCTATCCCCATCTGTCTCTCTGTCTCTCTCTCCAATTCATTCACATTTACTAAAATATAGAAGTTCAAATTGTTGAACTCATCATTAGCGATAGATCGAATGTACTCTACTAGTACATATTAGTGCCTGTTCTTCAATTTATAACCTTAGATAGATATGAATTATTAATGCCTTTTAAAATAAATAATTTTTAGTACAAAAATCCTATCAGGAGAAGTGTTATTTTAGTATTGTAATAACAAAAGGTAAGAAACTTAAGATTAACTAACATTGATTCATGCATTCATTCAAAAAGCATTTGATAATCCCCTTACTACATAGAAGATATTTGCTAGGTTCTTGGAATTCGATGATAAAAAAAAAAAGAAACAATTTTGGTCCTGAAGAAGAGAAAATTAAATGTATTCCTCCCCTTCCCACACAAGAGAACTAAAGAAGTATTGCTTTGGAATATCAAATATGCTGGCATATATGGTTAATCAATTTTCTTTAAATGTTTCTTTCTCTTACTGAAGAGGGATCAATGAAGGGGAGAGAGGTATTGGTTAATGACTGTGGCCTAAAAGGAAACCATCAACAAATCTTGAAAAAGAAAAAAATAGTTTCAGGAAAATCTCTTTTTACCCTTACAACTCTGGAATATATATCAAAATTAGAAGTAAGGGAGAAAAATTTCTCTAATTTATACATAACAATATCTGATAATAGATTTTAATCTGATATTTGAAATGACATAAAGTGGGGTTTTTTTTTTGTTATTTTTAAGTCATTTCAGTCATGCTTGACTCTTTGTAACCTCATTTGAGGTTTCCTTGGCAAAGATACTTGTGTGGTTTACCATTTCCTTCTCCAACTAATTTTATAGATGAGGAAACTGAAATAAACAGAATTAAATGACTTGCCCAGGGTCACATAAGTACTAAGTGTCTGAGGACAGATTTGAATTTGGGAGAATGAGTCTTCCTGACTCTAGTTCAGGCACTCTATCTAATACAACACCTAGCTTTCCTGAACTGATGTTACACCCAAAAATTTATAAGAAAATTTATCGATGGGTAGAATATTGATTGTATAAACATGAATTTAAGAGAACAAATTGTTTTCAGTAATATTTTCAGTCAATGTTTGCATAGACACATTCATGTGCTAATTATAAATCATTCTCTACTAAAAAATTTCCTCTAAAAGCAACTTAATTGGTAAGACTTTCTAGTCTAATTTCATACCTCTTATGTATATGCCAATAGAATTATAGAATCATAAATGTACTGCATAACTATACTGTAGATCAAATATTGCCTGACATTTTTCTAAGTTAATTAATTAAAAATATAAAATGGGTACCAGCTCTTTTCTCCTAGGACCAATATTATAAAGGGATTCTGGTAGATGTAAAGTTTTCCCATTAATAAATATTTACTACCAGAATTTAATATTATTGTTTCTCAGTAATGAAATTTACCATGCTAACCACACCCCAAACCTCCATTTATGTTGTTCTCCTACCTAGAAAGAATATCTCCACCACCACCACCCTTACAGTTTACTAAATCCAAATAACCCAGATGTAGTCCTATGAGTTTTAAAACTTGTTATTCTCTGGGATTATACATTCTGTGAATCTTTTATACCTTTTATTTTGGTCTGTGGTAGCTCTTCTAACCCATGGTGGTTGTAGGTAGATTGCTCTGTGTGGATATTATAGAGGCAATAAATAGTCTCAGAGAAGAAGTGTAGACAATTGCATATTTTTGTGATCAGGAAAAGTAAAAATAACTTCTTATAAAAGATCAGAGGATCATCCATTCCAGTGGGCAGAATAGAAAGTTAAGAAATAAGGTCTGGAACAACAGGTGCCATGCCTGAAGTGGGGGTGGGACTTTGGTGTCTACATGAAATGATATTGGGAAAGCAACAGGAAGGCAGAAAAGTATCAGATCTCAGTAAATGAACTTGTCTTACAAAGTCTATGCCCTAGGAAATGTCTTTTAATGGCAGTCAGCAGGCTAGTTACCCCCTTACTCCTTTATCTAGGTCCTTGATCCTACAGAAGCTACCTGGCGCACATTTAGCCCTTAGCGTAGAGCATAGTGAATTATTTATCTTCCCTTTTATGCTTCCTGTCTTTCAATGAATCCTACAAGGGCAAGGACCAAGTTTTAGGTCTCTTAATATCCACTGTGACTGACCCATTCACCTAGTTTTGGAACTTTAGTGATCTTTCTCTCTTCAGTCTCTTCTCCCATTCAGTGTATCACGATGGTTGCCTAGTCCTATTGATTTTACTTCTGCAATTTCCCTAACATGTATCTCATTATCTCTATTCATACAGTTATCTCACAGGTATATCCCTACTTCCTTGAAGTGTTAGCAAGAGTCTCCTCACTATTATCCTTACTTCAGACTTCTCTCCTCTCCAACTCCTTCATATACCTGCCACTTTAATATTCAGCGTGTATGGGATATTCAGGATAGACTATCACCCTTGGTGTTGTTCACACTTAGTTCAATGACCTTTATCATTTATTTGTTTTTATGGGAGTATTCTTACCTTGAAATGTTATTGGGGCTAGAACATGGCACTGAAAAAAGAGTGTTGGAACTAAAGTGAGAAAGAACTGAGTTGAAATCTGCCCTCAGACAATTATTAGCTATGAGGATGGGGTGTTTAGGGAGGAGAAGTATCTTTTGTGTGAGGGTTTGCCAAATTCTTTTCAAGGTTGTTCATCTGCCTTTGGTGTCCAATTTTACCCAAGTCTTACCTGTGATTCCAAGAAGCTGCACATGTACTGTTATGTAGTTATACATCTGGAACATGGCAGTTGAAAGTACTTTGGAGCAAACCAAGTATCTTAGACACACAGTTAGGGAAGCTATAGTTTTCCTACATTCCCTAAAAGAGACGGTAACTTTGGTTTTAGGGACAAGTCAGATACAGAGGGTCACATAATGAAGGAGAGATAAAGAAAGATTTTCTAAGTTCTCCCATCCCCCCCCCCCCAAAAAAAAGAAGGTGAAATTGTGTCTTGTTCCAAAAGCCAAGTGAGAGTTATATAGAGAGGAGTCGGGAAAACAGAGGACCATGGTGTGCTCCATTTTGAAAGTTAGACAAATAAACACATTTTTTCCTGTCTGTCCACTAAATTCTAAGTTCCTTAAAGGAAAAGATGGATTCTTATCCATCTTTGGATTTTCCCAGTGCCTTACATAGTATATTGTACACAGAAGACATTTGATAAATATTGATATTTTCTCAGAATAACAGAGAAGGATATAATAGAAATTAGATTAACAACGAATAGCTCTGAGATCTTCATGGGGAAAACAAAATTAATAAAATAAACAATAACAAGAAAGGAAGCTGCAACATGTTAATTGGCTACAAACAGGTAAAACCACCTTAGCAGATGAGCTAAACCAGGGCTCAAACCCATTGGTGAGTCGAGGGCATGTATATCCCAAGCATGTGAAGACTTTTCCTAGAATAATTGGTAGCTGAAAACAATTTGTTCCAATGGTCACAAAGGTGGCTGAAGCAGTGCTTAGAGCTTGGTTAGAAATTTAAGATGCCAAGGTCACTCACTGCATCTTAGGCCACTGCCAATTGTCTTGACTTTTGTCTTGCCACTGGACTTCAATGACTGAAAAAAAGAATGAAGGTAACAACTTCATGCAACCCCGCTTAACTAAAATCCAATTCATACATAGGTCTAGACATATCTCACATGATATTGATACTCTTTGAAAAGTGAAGGATGAACATCAACAGCAATAGCATAGATACTCCTAAAGTATAGACCTGATCACGTAATCCCTTCCTCAATAAGCCCCAGTAGCACGTTCTTCCCTCTAAGGTAGTGGTTCTCAACCTGTGGGTTATGTTCAGTTAGTAACAATGAAAATACATCCTGCATATCAGATATTTACATTATGATTCATAACAGTAGCAAAATTACAGTTATGAAGTAGCAATGAAAATAATTTTATTGGTGGGGAGCCACCACAACATGAGGAACTATATTAAAGTGTCATAGCATTAGGAAGGTTAACAACCACTGCTCTAAGATAAAATTCTATCTCCGATTTGACTTTAAAATCTTTCACCCTTTGAGTCCAAACCTTGCTAAACTGATTTCATATTGTTCCCCTTTGAACACTCTAAGTTTCTGCCAAAATGGCCTAATTTTGATCCTCAAATATATTTTATCTCCCATTTTGTGCCTTTATAAATTCTTTCCCATGGCTGCAATACATCACAACACTTTACACACACGGCCTTTCCTGACCTCCTTCTCAGTTACTAGGAATCCTCTCCACTCCACCCCCTGCAACTAATTTCTATTTCCTTTATGTTCACATGTGTGTATACATGTGTATACGTGTATCTCTACATATGTACATATCTGTTTATATCTATATCTATATCTATATACACCTTCTTCTAGGTATGAATGGTGCTTCCTCCCCTAGAATGTTGTTATGGGAATCTAAAGATCTTCCCTGCCCCTAGGCCCTTTGCTAAAGTGGCTACGTGACTTTGAGGACCCTTGGATATTTGAAAGTATACTCTGTTCCCTAATAGGCTGAATGTGGTCACGTGGAGCCTGTGGCGCCAGGCTTGTTTTCCAGGAATGCCCATGCCTTGTAGCTTTGTGATTGGGCAGTGGGTCTAGAGGGCTGTGACATTCTCTAAGCCAGGAGAAGGCTATATATA
>CM053586.1:291857596-291876695 GCA_028646515.1 Pseudochirops corinnae | reverse complement strand
ATGAGTAGAAAATATATTTAAACATGAATTTTTTCAAGCACATTAAAATGAAGAAAGCTAAGTAAATATGGAAGCCTCAAATCTCTCTGAGCCTCAGTTTAACAAGAAGTCAGCCACCTTGGGAAGTGTCCTGAAACTTACTTGACATTCAGAAGATATTTTGAATTAGGCATAATATGGGCTTGAGCTTATTCTGTGACCTGCCTGAATGTATTTGTGGCTGGATTGTTTTAAACATATGTTGCATTCTATTATATTCATCAAGCAGATCTGGACCTCTGACTTGAAAGGGAACTTTTGGACTCTTTTGACCATGCATTTTTTTCCCTTATCTCATCTATGTATGTACATACATACATACATATATATATATATATATATATATATATACACACACACACACACACACACACACACACACACACACACACACATAATCTCTATTCTCAACTTCACACAAAATCAAATGAGTATTTCTATTTACTATATATTATAGAACAGAAGAAGACTATAGATCAACTTGTCTAATGCTGCAACCCTTCAATACTCGTATGTGGGCATATCTGCATATGGGCAGACCAGCCTGGAGACTGATAGAGGAGCGGTGTCTCAGTTCCTAAGATGATCAGAAATATGTGCTTTCTGATGGTCTTAGGCGGCCCCTGTGAAAGGGTCATTCAACCTCCAAAGGGTTCATGACCCACAGGTTGAAAACCACTGCTAGAGATGAAGCTGTGAATCTCCATGATGCAGAGCTTTCTTTTGTAAGTATAAAAATAAAGGGTAACTTTTAAAACTATCCAGTTTATCATTTTTTTCTATACTTTTCCTATTTGTATGTGTGTGATCTTATGTTTATTTCCCTTCCTTTCTGTCACCTCAAATGAAACAAGACCCTCCCCCCCAAAAAAATCCTTGTAACAAATATGCATAATCAAGCAGTACAAAGCCCCACAGTAGCCATGTCCAAAAAGAAAGGGATTGGCCAAGAGAGTATATCTCATTTGATATTTTGAGTCCATCTTATCTCTGACAAAAGATGGGAATCTTTGGCACATTGAATCCATCATTATCATGACTGCATTTTATTCAGACTTGTTTGCACTCTGGATCTTAGAACCAGAATAATGATTCCAGGACCTCAGACAGCTAAGTGGTACAGTAGATAGAATGCAGGGCCTACAGTAAGGAAGACTTAGTTCAAATCTAGCCTCAGATACTTTCTAGCTATGTGACTATCAGCAAGTCACTTAACCTCTCTACATTAGTTTCCTCAACCATAAAATGAAGATAATAATAAGCTCTACTTCCCAGGGTCAAAGGGATCAATAATATATTTGTAAAGTTCTTAGTGCAATGCCTGACACAGTAGATGCTTAATAAATATTTCTCCCCTTCTCCTCCTCACTGTCACAAAGCCAAACTTCTGTCTTTGAGTAGGAGAAAACAGCCATTATTCATTTACTCATTCTGTAGGTTCATATCATTCTAAAACCTGACATTCCAAATGATCCTTACATTATACTTATTTTTCTAATATAAAGCTCTATATTTTGTCTTCCTATGATATCTTAATACTTGTATCAGAAATATAACTTGTAAAAGAAAAAAAAACTGATTGTTAAAAGGATGATTTATTTATCACTATTAACTCATTTGTCTTCATAGTTTTCATGTTCTACATACCATGGAGAATACTTGAAGCAGATTTTGGACTGTCCAAGGTCCCATCATCAAACTCTACTTATGGAGTCAGCATGAATAACCTTAATTCATCTGTGGCTATATTCAGATGGGCCCTATTATTTATTAGTGCCTTTTGTCCATATTTTATGGTTATCTGATCACATTAAGTATAACCAATGAAGCAACTTTCACCAGATTAAAGAGGATAATATTTCACTGGAATGATCAATTCCTGCTGAAAATTTTTAAGGAATTATATATTTAATAATCTCAGGGGAGGAGTATGAATTTTTTTTTAAAAAAATGATAATGTTGATCATGAGGAAGGAAAGGACAGTAGAGAAGAAAAGAGGAGTGGAAAAAATAAGGAAAAGGAAAAGAAGCATATTTGTATATATATGTATATACATACATACATACATATATGTGTATATGTATATATGTGTATACATATGTGTGTATGTTTTGTAATTTCTAGTAGAAATATCTTGCTGACAAAATTGTTTTTCATGAAGTATGTTGTGGGGAAAATATTTAATTTCCACTTGGGAGGCACAGGTTCAGATTTTGCCTTTGATCCTTCATAGTTCTGTAAGCACAGGAAAAATAGTCATGTATTTCTCATCTTAGTTTCCTTATCTATAAAATTTATTTAATATTCCTCTATGAGGAAAACCATTTAGGAAAAACTTGGAATTGCTATGATAATTTTAGTTTCATTTGCTACAATAGTTTCTACCCCTTGTAACAGAAAATTGCATCGCTGTTTTTGCTTTCACTGAATCAGTGGGGCATAGGACTCATTCACATTCCTAGAAAGTGCCATACTCTCTGTTTTGTCCTTATATTTATTAAGCTCCACGGGTTTCTGGAAAATTGCCTTCCTAACATTTTTGCCTGTTATATAATGCTGACTTAATTGCACTTTTTCAAATATGAGGCTCCATCTCCTATCTCTGTGTCATTACGTTGTACCTCAAACCTGAAATACTCTACTTCCATCTCTTAGTTTTCCTGGCCTCCTTCAAAGCTTGGCTCAAATCCTACCTACTGCTGGAGGCTTTTCATAATTTGCCCACCCCCTATCTTCCCTATCTTTCCCTCTAAGATTAATTTCTATCTATCTTGAATGTACCTCATCATTTATGTGCTCTCTCTCCAGTAGAATATAAACTGCTTGGAGACAGAAACTATTTTGCCTTTCTTTGTATCTCTAGCACATAGCACAGAGCTTAGCACACAGTAACCATTAAAAAAAGACACTTACTAGTACTAACATTTGGGGCAACAAGGTGCCACAATGAATAGAGCACCGGCCCTGGAGTCAGGAGGACCCAAGTTCAAATTTGACCTCAGAGACTTAACACTTAATTCATACCTTGAGCAAGTCACTTGACCACAATCACCCTGCCTTCCTCCCTCCAAAAAGACGAAAAAAAAAAGACACTTACTGAGTGAATGCGATCTGGTGTCTTCCTACTTTTCCAGGCTTATTTCATAGTACTTCCTCTATGAACTCAATGTTCCAGGCAAAAAGACTATGCTGTGCTCCCACATAAAATTTATGCTTTTTCTTCCTTTCATAGGTTACACTGTTCTCTACTACCAAAATATCCTCTTTTCCTCTGTGTCTATTGAATCCCTAGCCAGACTTCAAAACTTGACACAAATGCTACCTCCTTCCTCATATGTCTTTTTCCCCCTTTGATGCAATTATCATGTCCTACTGTACATTAAAATTATTTAATGCATTTTGATTGGATATGCTTTTATCAAGTGCCTACTGTGTGAAAGGCATGAAGTTAGATGTCACGTGCATAAAAATAGATTCATTGCAAGTTCTTCTCTCAAAGATATTTAATTAGCCTATTTTTTATTATTGTGACATTATACACTATAATTTCTATGAAACCAAGGATCTTAAGCTTTTTGTTTCCTTCAGTTCCTAGAACATTATTCTGTACTCAGTAAGTTCTTAGTAAATGTTTCTTGAACTAAAAAGAAATGAATCATGTTAGAGATCCTAAGGTTGATTATTTCATTCAGGAACAAAGGAAGCTTTCAGGGAAAGGTCCATAGGTCTGCCATATTCAATCTTTCAATCTCCTCTGAATCCTACTCCTGACCTGGATCTTATTTCTCCAACATGCCTAAGTGACCTTCTTATTTTGGAGGCTGCTTTTGCTACCATTATTCTTCCGTAGGCTTCTCATACTGCAAGAGTCCTCTGTTCCTGTAGTATTCTCTTCTCATTGGTTATTTCTTCTTGGAACTTCAAATTTCAGGAATGGCCTCCAAGCCAGCCATGTCCACTCTTTCATTCCTTGCTGGGCCACACCCTTGACTCTCTAGGTGTCTTTCTATTTCATGTTTCAAAGGTCTCATTCTGAAAGCCACCTTCACTACTATACTCTAGAAATATTCTCATTCTTCTAGTTCCCTCTGCAGTTGCAGTCTCTTCCTCTAACAAGATGTTTCATCCTGGAATTTTAATTTTAAAGAAAGATACCAAGGTCAACCATATTTACTTCTTAATTCCTCTCTTTATTCTCTGCTTCTGACTCTCTGGAATTACTTCTCTACCACCATTATTATCCTTACCTCCTGCTTTTGACTTTCTTTTTTAAAAAAATATATTGTCTTTCCCTATTAAAAACAACCTTCTTGAGAGCAGGTTATATCTTTCTTTTTGCCTTTCTTTCTGTCCCCAGTACTTCGAGCCATGGCCATCATATAGTAAGTGATTAATAAATGCCTGTTGATTTGACTTAAATTAAGCAGAGGTCACATGTTGACCATATTATCTCCTTCTGGACTGGAAGGTCATTGAATTTCAAGAAAGGAATCTAACCCACATTCTGAAGGGGGACTGTGTAGCAACAGATAGTAGGGCAAAGAATGCACCTAAACACAAGGGAAAAAAGTACAATTACAAAATTGAAGTAAGCTTTATCTTACAAATTGTGGCAATGTTTGCCCATTTCTATCATCTATAAGATTGCTATTTATACTTTCTGCCACTGTTGGAAAAATAAGTTAGACCTCTACCTCACTAGGCTTTCAAAAACAATTAAAATAATCCAACATGGAAGGGATCTATTTCCAAGGTTTACTGATGAAATTTATAGTAATTTTTCTTTCCCTTTGCTGTTACTTGATACTAGCTTTATTATCCTTGAGTGCTCATTACTCATATAAACACTTTATAGAAAGTTAATCCAAGACTTCCAAAATTTTTTTCACAAAAGCAATTATTACTAACAGTTCCCCTGGAAAATAGCATGGAATGTACTCTGTAGAAGTACCTTAGGTTGAGGGGAAGATCAAGGGGCTAGGCTAATGAGGAACTCACTTGTGGAAACAAGGAGAAGAAGTATGTACCATCTATTTTAAGTGATCATTCCCATTATGCAGATGATAAGCTCTGTTGTTTCTTATACTTTGAAGGTCTTCTTTCTATCACCTCAAAACTCAGTACCCTTAAGCAAAATCTTAATCTCCCCTCATTAATGTCAGTGCTTATTATGTTAATTCAAGTCAAATCAATAATGTTAAATTATGGCTATATATTGTTAACAGTAGTAGAAGTGGTGGTAGTATTAGTAATAATAACACTATCTTAAATTTATATGATATTTTTTATATTCAAAGTGCTTTCAAAAGATCCTGAATTGTAGTGATCTAAAAATCTAGGCATGTTTCCATCAATAGGATTCAACTGGACTTTTTCTATTTTTGTCTTGGAGGCCTAGAATTGGTAGAGGTAGCAGATGAAGTGTGCTAGAGCCAGTTGGTAATACTTCAAGATAGATAATTTTTAATTTTTCATTGTGAGCATTTACACTAGGGAAATCAGCAAATGCTACAAATCATAGCTCAACTTACAGTTTTGTTGATTGTCCAATAATCAACACAGAGGTATAAAATGTTAATAATGCCATTTAAATTTATAAATATGTTGTGCAGTTTGGGGAGCCAATTTTTAAACATTCCTAGCACTCTCTTGAGCAACAATTTCATTTTCATATCTCTTTAAAGTCTCATTCAACTTTTTTCAATGACTAGTATACTTGTATCAATTGATATATCTTACAAATTTACTAAGAAATTGGGAGCATCCAACTATTAAGTGTCTCAAATACTCTCTTCTGTTCCTCAATATTCATTTTCTTTTTAAAATAGTAGTTTATATTTTTCTAATTACATGTCATGACAATTTTAGCATTCATTTTTATAAGATTTCGCGTTCTAAAATTTTATCCTTCCTCTCTTCTGCAAATGATATTTTGACATAGGTTATATATATATTAGTCATAGTTGTGAAAGAAGAAGCATATCAAGATGGGAACAGAAAACATGAAAAAGAATAAAGTGAAAAAAGAATGTTTCCATCTGCATTCAGAGTCCATCAGTTCTTTATCTTGATGTTGATAGCATTTTCCTTCATGAGTCCTTTGTACTTGTCTTGAACTATTGTGTTTCTGAGAAGAGCTGAAGTCATTCATTGTTGATCATCATCACACAATGTCCCTGATACTGTGTAAAATTTTTTTTCCTCATTTCTTTTTGCTCATTTTTCCTTGCATTGGTTCATATAAGTCTTTGCAGGTTTTATCTCCTTCTGAAAT
Organism: Pseudochirops corinnae; assembly: GCA_028646515.1. Lineage (NCBI taxonomy): Eukaryota > Metazoa > Chordata > Mammalia > Diprotodontia > Pseudocheiridae > Pseudochirops > Pseudochirops corinnae. Next base: position 291,870,381 of record CM053586.1, on the reverse strand, counting down.
CTTTCCTATTGCAAAATATTATTCCATTACATTCATATACCACAGCTTATTTAGATATTCCCAAATTGATAAGCATCCCCTCAATTTCCATATTTTTGACCACGATGAAATGGGCTACTATAAATATTTTTGCATATGTAGGTACTTTTCCCTTTTTTATGATTTCTTTGGAATACAGATCTAACAGTGGTATTTCTTGACCAAAAGGTATGCACAGTCCTATTGCCCTTTGGGCATAGTTCCAAATTACTCTCCAGATTGGTTGGATAAATTCACAACTTCACCATTAGTGTTCCAATTTTCTCACATCCTCTCCAACATTTATAATTTTCTTTTTTTTTGTCACACTAGTCAATTTGATAAGGTGTGAGGTGATATAATGGCAAGCAAAGAAGTACTTAATGACTTGTTTTACCTATTTTGTTGACACCTTGTTTAAGTTCAAGTTTCTTTTAGGGCTTGCCCATGATTATATTAAGTCTTTATTAAGAAACAGAACTTCTGAACCCCTGTTGCTGATGCAACAAAAAGGGGCAGAACAGGGAGGAGCTTAATGACCACATATAAGGAGAAGCTCAGACTAGAAGAGAGTGGAACTGAGAAGCCACTTGGATTCAAAGGCAGGCAGCCCTCAGCTCCTTGTCTGGCTCCTCATCTAGTTCTTCATCCAGTTCTTTGTCCTGTTCCTGTTCCATACAGAAACTCACAGTGTCCAGTCCACCTCAAGTCTTTCACAGTTTCTGTTTCTGGAAAGACAAAGCTTGAAAGAGCCACAATAACATTCATTCACATTGCCAGCACCATCACTAATTCACTATTCTGCCTGTGAAATCAACATAGACCCACCAAAAAGGTCTCAAAACTCAACACACATCACAAACATCAAGACAGACGGAAGAGAGAATGGCACCACCACAAATGTTCCCTTCTCAAAATCCAAGTGACAGTTGGATAGATTCAGGCAGGAGCTGGACCCATGGAAGAGGAACCATGGAATCTGACCTCTTCTTGGGTACCTAATGCTGACTGACCTTTTTTGCTTTGTGTCCCTTAAGGAGACTTTCTCCTTAAGGATGATTGAGTTAGGGACTTAATGAATGATATATTTTGCTTAAAACTACGTAGCCATTTTGGTGATAACTTGTTACGTCATAATATTGTGAATGCTGTACTTTGGTTTCTGTCAATGTTTTGTCTTAGTTTATTACTGAATAAATGGAGAGTTCCCTATACTATGTAATCAGAACTTTGAAGCTTTTCTCAGCAGCAGTCCTCTGGAAAACTGCTTGTGCTTGGCTTTACAGGTGGTACTTCAGAATTATTTTAATTTACATCTCTCTCATTAAGCATGATTTAGAGCACTTCTTCATATGTCTATAAAAAGCTTTTATTTCTTCATGTGAAAACTTCCTTGGACTATTTATCAATTGGGGAATGGTTTGTATTCTTATAAATTTGACTCAATTCTCTATGAATTTTATAGATGATGTCTTTATCAGAGACATAAAGATTGTTTCCTGTTTCCTGTTTCCTGCAAATCATGGTAGCATTGATTTTGTTTGTGAAAAAGCTTTTGAATTTAATATAATCACAGTTTTCACCAAAGTGGCCACATAGTTTTAAGCAAAAGATATCATTCAATAAGTAAGTAAAAAGGTCAAAGTTCTCCACTCCTAGGTCACAGTAAATCATACTCTTCTCAGTCATCATTAGGTACCCAAGAAGAGGTCGTTTCATCTTGACTTGAGGCTGGCTTTCAGATTCCATGGTTCCTCTTTCATGGGTCCAGCTCCTGCCTGAATTTATCCAACTGTCACCTGGATTCAAAGGCTGCTCCCAGCTCCTTGTCTGGTTCCTCATGCAGTTCTTCATCCAGTTCTTTTTCCTGTTCCTGTTGCATACTGAAGCTCACAGTGTCCAGTCCACCTCAAGTCCTTCACAGTTTCTGTTACTGGGAAGACAAAGCTTAACGGAGCCACAATAATATTCATATACATTGTTGACACCACCATCAATTCACTCTCTGCTGGAGAAATCAACAGAGACCTGCAAAGTCCAAGAGGTCAACACAAGTCATCAGCATAGAAATCAACAAAGACCCACAAACAAGGTCTGAGAGGTCAACACAAGTAAAGTCCCAGAACATCCAAAACCCTGCTCCAGGACTTCTGTAAACAGAAAACCAGAAAATCCTCTTTCAGGATTTCCAGTAAGGCCCCAGGATTTCTGCACAAAGTATTACAAATAAAAACCAACTCAGACAGAACAGAGAAATATAGAGTGCTGGGATACCAAGAGTTTTCTCCTTCTCAACTCTGCCACCACAAGAATTCTCTTCTCAGTTCTGCCACTGTAAGTTCTATTCTCAGTTCTTCTTGGTTCTGCTCTCTCCTCAGTTCTACTTTCTCCAGTCTGGACCTCTTCTTATATTTATATATGGTAATTAGTTCCTCAGGACTTCACAATTGGTAGTATTCACAATTGTGGCATTCACAAGTTCTGCTTCTTAACAAAGACTTGATACAATCATGGGCAAGGCTTAAAAGAAACTTGAACTGCAACAAGGTGTTAATTAAATAGATGAAACTAGGTGTTAAGTAATTCTTTGCTTGCCATAACAGTCATCTGCATAAATATGATAACTGCAACCGTGGGAGGTAATGAAATCACTGAGTCAAATGATATTGAGAAAGAAGAAGAAAAAAAATAGCTTAATACAAAGACCTGGGAGACATCCAATGTTATGAAGGTTGACCTGAATGAATATCCAGAAAATTATTTTAAGGAGAGATCAGACAGGTGGGAGGAGAACCTGGAAAGACCAGTGTTATGAAAACATAGAAAGAAGAGAATATCAAGAATAAAATGATTGACAGTGTCAAAGCCTGCACAGAGTTCAAAAAGTATGGGAACTAAGAAAAAAAGGCCATTAAATTAATATTTAATTGGTTGCTTTGAAAAGAACATTTTCACCTGAATGATAAGGTCAGAAGCCACATTGGAGAGAGATAAGAAGAAAGTAAAAGGAAAAATAAGTAGCATTTCTGAATATTGCTGGTTTTCTCAAGGATTTTAGACATAAAATTGAGAAAAGTTTGAGGAGACTAGCTATTGAAAATGGTTGACTAAGCGAGTTTATTTTTTATGCAAGAGAGAGATTGACATGATTTTAGGCAGCAAAGAAATAGCCAGATAAATATTGAAAATTAGTAGAAGTGATGATAGTTAAAGAGGTTATCTGTCAGTGAAGATGGGATGGAATGGCCTTACATGTGCATGTAAATGGGTTTGCCCTGTCAAGAAGAAGAGTAAAAAATATGTGAAATACCAGTGCAGGGGGAGATTGTGGCACAATTTGATATGAGAAGGGAATAAGAGATAGCTCTTGTTGAATGAACTCAATAATTTCCTTTTGATGAAATGTGAGAGAAAGTTCTCAGCTGAAAGAATGGAGGAGGAGGAACTAAGGCAGGTTTTACAAGGGATGAAAAGGTTTATAAAATCTGTTAGACTGAATTGGATAATAAATATATTAGGGAGGTTAAAAAAAAAAGATTGCCTTACTGTCCAGTTGACTACCCAGCTGCAATTATGTAATATAAATTTGTAGCAGCTTTAATTAGCATGGATATATTTTATTTTTGTCCCACTTTTTTTTTAGCGTCATATTAGGAGCAAGTGAAAGGTGTTTGCTATAATCCAAGATTACTGTTTGGTAGGGTATATGATTTAGAGTTAAAGGAATGAAGATTAGAGCATAGTGTAGAACTGGCCAGGTTTGCCAAGGGATAACAAAGGGAGTATAATCATTGTAACGATGAAGATTAGGGAAGGAACTGAGGGCTGGAGAAAGTAGAGGTTCCAATAAAGATAAAGAACAGGGTTAGAGGTCATTTGGCAAAGGGAAAGATAGAATCATAAAATTTATAATCAAAGAGAGGGATTTCATAGTTCACGAACATGGAAATGGTATATTTGAGAGTGATGGCAAAAATCAAAGATGTGACCATTTCTTTGTGTAGCTAAAGTAGGTCACCAGGAATGAGTAAAATTTAGGGACTGGGAGGTTGGATATTTGAAGATATATCAATATGTGTATTGAAAGCCCTTTATTATAATGGGAAGAGATGGAGGGGAAGAGAACTGCTTTGAGTCAGACAGTGAACTCATTGATAGCTCCCCTTAATAATTTCTTGAAATATAATGTCTAGACCACTTCTTTATCATGGTTTTCAGGGAGTCCAATAATGTTTAAATTATCTTTCATCAATCTATTTTCCAGACCAGTTTTTTACAATGAGTTATTTTACATTTTCTTCTTCTTCTTTTTTCATTCTTTTCATTTGTTTTATTGTGTCTTGGTGTTTTGTGGAGTCCTTGGCTTCCACTTGCCCAATTCAAATTTTAAAGGATTTTTTTTTCAATGAGCTTTTTTACCCTCTTCTCCATTTGGTTAATTCAACTTTTTAAAGTTTGATTTCTTTTCAGTGAATTTTTGTAAATCTTTCCCCCATTTTTGTGTTTACCAAGCTACTGACTCCTTTTTTTCATAATTCTGTTGCAGTACTCTTATTTCATTTCCCAATTTTATTCTGCTTCACTTATTTGAATTTGAAAAGTCTTTTTAAGTATTTTCCAGGAATTCTTTTTGGGACTGACACCAATTCACAGTTTTTGATGTTTCTCATATCGCTGTTTTGACATTGTTTTCCTTTTCTGAGATAGTGTTTTGATATTCCCTGTTCTCATAGTAACTTTCTTTAATTAGATTCTTTTTTGTTTTGATTTCTTTTACCTATTTCCCAGCCTATTTCTTCACTTTTAGATTTATGTTAAAGTTGACTTCTGCTCCTAGAGTGGAGGGGATACTTTTTTAAGCTTTAGGTGTTTTGTTGTTTTTTTTTGTTTGTTTTTGTTTATGTTTTTATGTCACTGCTTTCAGAATTATTTCTGAGGAGAGGACCTACAAGTTTTCAGCTCTCCCAAGGTGGTAGGATGTAAGGAGATGAGTGGCCATTGTTCTCCTGTCCAATGCTCTGGTCTGCGAGTAACCATAAGTCCTCTTTTTTTACTCTGGAACTTTGAAAAGGATTCCTGCTCTGCTTTGGTCACATACTTTAGTGCTCCTGTTTGCCCTGTGACTGCAACCCAGGCATGTGACCCAAAACTACATATTGTTAATGCAACAGAGTCCTTTACCCAGTGCTAGCAAAGCATCCCCTATAATTTCATTTTGACTCATTGTTTGCCCCCATTACTGTCTGTGAGCTGAGAAATCTGGAACATGAAGGTTGATTCAGTTACTACTAAGACCTGTTGCTGGCTTGACCAGGCACTGCCTATGCTGGACTTCACTCTACTCTTTACCCAATGAGACAGATCTTTATTGCTAACCTTCAAAAATGCCTTAGACTGGAAAATAATTTCACCCCATCTTGCTGTTGGTTATATCACTCTAGGATACATTTTGACGTATTATTTTAAAGTAGTTTGGAGAGGGGAGTTTTGGAGCACTCAGATGAGTTCCTTATTTTATTCTGCTATCTTGGATCTAAAATATTTTTTTAAAATGTGACAATAGCCCTTTGTGACTAATCCCATTGGTGCTCAGGCTTAGAAGCTTCATGTGTTACTTCTGTGATTGTGATTGATCTAAGAAGTTGAGTATATTAGGTATATGAGTTCTGGTTAGATGAATTATTTCTCTAAAAACGTATTCTGTACCATAAGGTCTACTCTTTGGCATAAGAAACTAATAGAATCAAAAGAGATAACATTTGTAACCTACTTAAGTTCAGTACTTGGTACACAAGATTCTTATTCCCTTCCCTTCCTGTTTGTCTCCCAATCACTATTTCAAATTTATTTTGTATGTGGTATTAAATAGATATTTTGTAGATAAATGAATTAATGAAGAGATGAGTGATTTGATCAAGCATACATGTTTCTAAGAAATTCAATGGTTCTACCTCTGTGCATCTTTTCCTTTATCTCAGGAAATGCTGTTTTCTTAGAGATACACACACACACACACACACACACACACACACACACACTTCTATTTAGCAGTCTTTAATTCTTGAATGATAAAATCCCATATACCTCCTTTAGATATTTAACTGAAGATGAAAATTTTTTCAACTTTTCTGAATCTCCTTTTATAATCTCTAAAACAAGGACTTTGGAATTATTGATTACTAAGGCCTCTTCTGCCTCTAGTCCCTGTGATCAAAACCCAAGCTCTGTACATTCTATGAAATACTCAGTAATGGCAAGAAAATAGGTATAATTACAAGAAAGAATGTAATGAGGTTTTTAGGGCAGTTATTATTTTCACTTTGTTTTCTTGAGTGTTTGTTTTCTTGAGCAGGTAGGTGGTACTTAGCAAAATTTAACAGACAAAAAATTGTTTTTTAAGTTAGATAAACGAACTGTCTGGCTGAGAAGCTAACTAGTCTAGTGAACCAAATCCAAAATCAAGGACTATGAGTTCTCACTCTGCTTTCCTATTGCCTTGCTCTATAATCTTCCTAAATTAATTAATCTCTCTAAATCTCAGTGTCACTTTGTAAAAAAGGTTTGGGCAGCTTAGTAACAATTAAAAACAAATTACAACTTAGAACTAAATAAAAATGATCAGAGGGAATTTTTTAAAAACGTTGGCATCTGACCATTGCTAACTTCTATACTGGATTAAGAACAAAATGGGCTTGACTGAGTAACAGCATTCATATATCCCTTCCCCTCCTTTAATATTTATATAATTCTTTCCTGAAATTGCTACTTCAATTTCAAAATAGCTAATTATACTGCATTAGTACTCTCTTTACTGACATATGTTGCAAATGCTCATCTGTGTGAGTTCCTGGAGGGGGAGGAGGAATCATTATCACCTTTCTGGACAATCTTTTAGTGAAAAATATCTCCAAAATTAGTCTAGACCAGGGATTGATAATCTGTGGCCTTGAGGCTTCACACGGCTTTCTAGATCCAGGTTGTGATCATTTTGACTGAGTCCAAGTTTTACAGAACAAATCCTTTTATTAAGGTTATTTGTTCTGTGAAGTTTGGATTCACAAAAAGGCCACATTTGAGGATCTAGAGGCCCAAAATGTCACCTCAAAGCCACAAGTTCCCTATCCCTAGTCTAGACCTTTAGAGACAGACAAGCAACAAAAATGTCAAAAAATGCTGTTTCTATATAGGAAGTCCAGTCAGTTTGAATTCTCTTTAAAGTGTTCATTCAACACAGTATCATATCTACACCACAATGAAGAAACAATAGGACTTTAACAAAGAAGAGATCACATAAAACACTGAAATATACTTGAAAATAGAAATTTAGTGAGACTGATAAAGTAGTCCCAATGTCACAAAACAAACAATTCATAATCAAAAAATGTTATAGTTTGGGCATGAAAGATTCCTTCCATTATTAGGATTAGAGGCATATACTTTTTCTAATGAATTGATCTTGGACTATACATTATATAAAAAGAAAAATTATGGGGGTTTTAAAATTATGAAATACCAATCTTGGAGTTTCCTAGAAATATGTTTTGTCCTAGTTTCCCTCTCTGTTTCCAACTATTTTTGATCTCAGTTCTCCAAAGATGGTTTTATATAAATTTGTCAAATATTTGATCTTTTGACATTTAATAATGAATAGCTCTGATCTTGATTCTTCTTAAAGTGATGTTTAAAATGAGATCAGTGAACTAGATCTACCTTTTTCTCTATCTGATATGATTAAAAAGTAATGAAGCACATAACATGATTTAATGTATAGACAAACCTGCACATGCTCGGGGAAGTTAGATATATTTTATAGTATATATTTTATGTGCCAAAAAATATTATACAAAAGACAGTGGTAAGTTGCACAATGGGTGTGAGGAGGCTATACAATATTACCATTTAGACTTTATATATAAAAACAGAGCAAAAGATAATACAAGGGACATAAAACAAGAGATGCAACACTCTTAATGAATGAATGAAAATAAGTAGGCATCCCAAATGCCAAATGGAAATCTTGAGGTTGGAAAAGAACTAACAAAAAAAAATAATGTGATAGCTCTTACATAAAGATTTCATGGAAGACATGGTACAAAATTACACAAGAAAAGACATAGAGAGGTTTCAATGTGCATCACCAACCAAGGAAATATACAATCCAAATGAGATCACAAATCTATCAAAACAGACAAAACATTTGTGAATCTACCAAATCTTTTTATTTCCATGCATAAATCTGAATCCTAAAAAGCATCCTTCACAGAGGAGGTTGAACGAGAAATTTCCCAAGAATCCTTTAAAACACTTAAAAAAGTATAAAATAATAATGGGCATGATGATGATGATGATATGACGATGAGTGATACCTGGCCAAGTGATTTCATTGGTGTGGAAAGTTATACATACATACATACATACATACATACATACATACACACCTAATGTATGTATGTATATTCGTGTGTGTGTCTCTCTTGTACAAGTATAACTCATTTTATTTTCATAATGACTCTCATATAGGCTTCTTTTTTTTTACACTCACACCACCCTAGTGCAAGACATCATCATCTTACACCCAGAACACTGTAATAGCCTTCTATTTGGTCTCCTTGCCTTAAATCTTTCCCCATTCAAATCCACTGTCCATAAAGCTGTCAAATTAACCTTTTTAAAATACAGGTCTGAAAATATCAACTTCCCTTCTCTTTTTCAAGAGATCTCAATACCTATCTACCTCTAGGATTAAATATAAAATTCTGCATTTGTACTTCAAAGTCATTAAAAACCATGTTTCAGGTATTTTGACTATCCCTTTCCTGACTATTCTCATTTGTACTCTTTCTTCTATTCCTGGAACTCTGTTCTCATCTCCTTTCCCTTGATGCCCTGGCTTTCTTCAAGTACCAATTAAAATATCATCTATATGAAGTTTTATTTTTTTCCCTATCTTCCTTAACTTTAATATCTTTCCTCTGAAATTACCTCCACTGTGTCTTTTCTATATCTTGCTTGTACATAATTATTTGCACATTATTTCCCACTTTAAGACTGTGAGCTTCTTGAGAGGAGGGAAAGTTATATTATTTTGTTTTGTTTGCCTTTTTTTTAATATTTAGCACTTTGCATAGGACTTGATGCACAGTAAAAATTAAAAATACCTGTTCACTGACCTACTGAATACAACTTAAAGTCTTAGAAAATTGTCTGAGTGAATGAGAGGTTAACATAGTCATGCAGCTAGTATGTATCTCAGAGGAAAGATTTGACCTTAGGCCTTCCCAAATATTAAGTCAATTCTTTACTTATTACATTATAGTTATGATGCATATTTCCTATATTTGAAAAGTTTATATTGACAGCTCTATGAATTTTTATACTTAACATATTATTAAAGAACTATTTGGAACACTTAGAGGGCAAATGATTTACTCATAGCCATGTAGTTAATATGTTTCACATTTAAATTTGAATCCAAGTCATCTTGACTTCAAAACTGGCCTCTCTTCATTACATCCATGGTAACTTCTCAATTTTTACAGATATTACTGCAAAGGGAATAAAATTGGTGCCAATCAGAACCTAGCATGCAAAATTAGGAATATAGTGTCAGAGGTTTGGAAATGACTTTGGAGGCCATCTTATTTGGTCTTTTTATTTCTAATTCATTATTTATTTATTTTTCATGTGGTCCTTTTTTAAAAAAAATTTTTGAGTCCCAGATTCTATCCTTCCCTCTAGTTCCTATCCATCTACTAAAAAATCAAGCAACATGATATCAATTTTACATGTGAAATAATGAAAAAAGATTTTGTCTTATTACCTACATTGCAAAAAAAAAAGAAAGAAAAAAAATAAAGTATTGGAATTGTACCTCAGTTTTCACTAAGAGTTCAGCAGTTCTCTCTCTGGAGTTGGACAGCATTTTTTCATCATGAGTCCTTTAGAAATGCCTTGCATAATTTTACCGATCAGAGTAACTAAGTCTTTCATAATTGATCATCATTACAATTTTGCTGTCACTGTGTACAATAATCTCCAGGTTCTACTCTCTTAACTGTATATTGGTTCATGTAGGCCTGCCTAGGATTTTCTTAAAACTATTTCCCTCATCATTTCTTGTAGTATGATAGAATTCTACCACAAGTATATAATTCCTTGTTTAGCCATTCTCCAGTTGATGATCATCCCCTCAATTTCCATTCTTTGTCCCTGTGCAAAAGTATTTTGCTTCTTATCACCCTGTCCTGTAATCTGCTCTTCTTTCAGTCACCCCCATCTCCCATCTCCTTCCCCTTCTACTTTACTGTATGGTAAGATACATGTCTATCTTTTTCTATTTCCCATTGCCTATTTATCTTATTCTCTCTTTGAGCCAATTCTGATGGCAGAAAGGTTCATGCCTTTCCCTCTCACCTCCCCCTCTTCCCTTCCATTATAATAGCTTTTTTTTATCTCTTTTATGTGAGATAATTTACCCCATTATACCTCTTCCTCTTTCTCTCAATACATTCCCCTCTCTCACACACATTTTAATTTTATTTTTTAGATATCATCCCTTCATAATCAACCTCACACCTATGCTCTCTGTCTATATATACTCCTTCTATCTACCCTAATAATAAGAAAGATCTTATGAGTTACAAATATCTTTCCATGTACGAATATAAACATTTTAATCTTATTAAGTCCCTTGCGATTTCCTTTTCCTCTTTACCTTTTTATGCTTATCTTGAGTCTTGTATTTGAAAGTCAAATTTTCTAGTCAGCTCTGGTCTTTTAATTAAGAATGATTGAAAGTCCTCTATCTCATTGAATATCCATTTTTTACCCTGAAGTATTATAATTAGTTTTGCTAGGTAGGAGATTCTTATTTTTAATCCCAGCTCTTTTGACCTTCAGAATATCATATTTCAATCCCTCTGATCCTTTAATATAAAAGTGGCTAAATCTTGTGTTATCCTGACTGTGGTTGATGATATTTGAATTTTTTCTTTCTGGCTACTTATAATATTTCCTCGTTGACCTGGGAAATCTGGAATTTGCCTGTAATATCCCTAGGAGTTTTTATTTTGGGATCCCTTTCAGGAGGGGATTGGTTGATTCTTTCAATTTCTATTTTACCTTCTGATTTGAGAATATCAGGGCAGTTTCCCCTGATAATTTTTTGAAAGATGATATCTAGGCTCTTTTTTGATCATGACTTTCAGGCAGTCTTATAATTTGTAAATTATCTTTCGTATATCTATTTTCCAAATTGGTTGTTTGTTCCAATGAGATATTTCACATTGTCTTTTATTTTTTCATTCTTTTGGCTTTGTTTCATTGCTTCTTATTTTCTCATAAAGTCATTAGGGTCCATTTGCTCCATTCAATTTTTAAAGAATTATTTTCCTAAGTGAGCTTTTGGACCACCTTTTCCATTTGGCAAATTCTGTTTTTTAAAGCATTCTTCTCCTCCTTGGCTTTTTGGACTTCATTTGTGACTTAGCCTAATCTGTTTTTTAAGGTGTTATTTTCTTCAGTATATTTTGTGTGTGCATCTCCTTCACTAAGCTGTTGATTCTATTCTCATGGTTTTCTTTTTTTCAGTTCTTAAATTTTTACTTTTAGTTTTCAACATGCATTTCCACAAGATTTTGAGTTACAATTTTTTTATCTTCCCATCTTTCCCCTACCCCTACCCCAAACTAGCAAGCCTACTGAATACACCTTCCCCCATTCTTTTCTCTCTTTTATCCTCCCCCTTAATCTTCCTAACTTTCTAGTAGGACAAGACGAATTTCTGTACAGCAGTAGCTGTATATCTTATTTCCAAGTCGTGTGGAAAAAGAAAAATTTTAAACATTTGTTTTTAAAACTTTGGGTTCCAGATATTTTTTCCTTGTTCCCTTCTCACCCACCCCCCACTGGGAAGATAAGCAATTCAATATAGACTGTATGTGTGTAGTTATGCAAACCATTTACAAAGTAGTTAAATTGTGAAAGACTAACTATATTTCCCTGCATCCTATCCCACCCCTCACTTATTCTATTTTCTCCTTTCACCCTAGCCCTTTTCAAAAACCTTCTGCCAAAATCCCACCTCCCTTATATCCTCCCCCTTCTTATCCCCTACCCGCTTATTTTCCTGTAGGGTAAGATACCCAATTGAGTGTGTACGTTATTCCCTCCTTAGGCCAAATTCCATGAAAATGAGGTTGTACCATTCCCTTTCAGCTTCTTGCCTTTCCCCTCCATCGTAACAGTTTTCTCTTGGCTCTTTTTTTATGAGATGATTTACCCTAATCTAGTGCTCCCTTTCTTTTTCTCCCAATAAGTTCCTCTCTCACCTCTTAATTTTATTTTTTAGATATCATCCCTTCATATTCAATTCATTCTATGCCTTCTGTCTATGTATACATGAACACATGCTCAGACTCATATATATATATATATGTATATATACATACATCCTCCTATATATACATAAATATGTATCTATACATATATACATATATGTATATGTCTGGGAAGCCAGAGCATCATGGAATTATTGTTTCTACTCCACCATCTTGGCTCTTCTCCCTTCATGATTTTCTTGCATCACTCTCCTTTCTCTTCCCAATTTTTCCTCTACCTCTTATACTTGATTTTAAAAATACTTTTTAAACTCTTCCATGGCCTGAGACCAATTCATTTTTTTCTTGGAGGCTTTGGATATAGGAGCTTTGTCTTTACTAACTTATTCAAAGTGTGTATTTTGATTTTCCTTGTCACTGTAATAACTT
>CM053586.1:291815545-291853045 GCA_028646515.1 Pseudochirops corinnae | reverse complement strand
ATCACATTTTTTTAATCTCCTAACTATACAACACCTGAACAATCAATTTGGTTAATTCAATAAGACTCAAGTGATTACTGACAAAGACATTATTTAAATTATGTCATCATTAATTTGTAATTCTCACTCATTAAGCCTTGATTATTGCTTACCATTTTTGTTATTGTTATTAGTATTATTAAGCTTTTGCTTAATACCCTTCCTGTGGTAAAAATTATGCTACCTTGATTATTAAACTTTCTCTAATATTAACTTGTATCTACTCTTACTTCATAATTAGTCTTTTGAGAAATTGTTCAGGATGAGCTAAAAAGTAAAGTCACATGAAGATTAAGATCATACTATAAAGAAGAATCAGTTCCAGAAAAAATAAATAAATAAAAACTGTATTTCTATAATGTTACCTGAAAAAATTCAATAAGGAATCTTAATACTTGCATGTATCAAGAAGTTTCTTAGTATCAAAATGGTTGGTTACACTTGACATGGTAGAGTAGATTTAGAGAAGGTCTGAATTTGAATAGTGACACAGGATTATTGACTAGATTTATGACCCTTGACAATTAATTTATCATCTAAAACTCGATTTCCTTTTCTGAAAAAAAATTAGAAGAATAATTGCATCTACTTCATGGTGATGCTGTATTTCAAATAAGATATATATCAGGCACTTTACTCGTCTTAAAAATTCAATATTATTTTATATCATTATCATCATCACCACCATCATGATCTTAATTGTTTTTGTTACCTTTTAGGCAGGTTACATATCTAAATATTAGATGAAACAACATTCAATTTTCATGTGTACGTATTTTATCATTTAAAACCAACCTGAAAAAGACTCAGTCACTTATGGCCTATAAAGAGCTTTAACGGCAATTTTTGGAAAAAACAGAATTGGAAAGTTTGAAGAGATAGCAGAGGTTCAGGCCTATGCCTATCTGGAGAGAAATCCCCTATGTGACATTCACAACAAATATTCATTTCAACCTCTTTTCTGATACCCCAAAAGATGTGAAATTCGCTCTCCTGGGATGGTCCTTTCTACTTTAGGAGAGCTCTAATTATAGGGATTAAAAAAAAAATTATTTGTCTTTTACTTCAGGTTAAATTTCTTCTCTAGGACTCTTGCTCTGCTCATTAGGGTCCAAACTTTTCCTAAACTGAATGGAAAATATATAAAGCAAATCATTAAATTATTTTAAAATTCACTCTATTAACTTTTTGAAGTTCAACTTTATTATTAGAATGTCCCTTTGGTCCTTGAAATGAACATCCATTCCCTTTGCTGAATTCATATTTTATTTTTGATGTCTTTTATTCTTAATCTGAGCAGAAAAAAAGCATTTCTCTCTGCTGGCAAAGTTCCATTCAAGGTCAATGCAATCTGTCTCTACCCAGAAGCCTCTATTCAGTATGTTTTTTCCAAGAAATAACTTATAAACAAATAACCAGAGAAGAGATCAAAGTAAACAGCTTGTACTTTGCAATACCTTTTATCCATTTACCTCAAGCACTAAGGACTTTCAGAAGTGAATTCATGATTACCCCTTTGAAGGTGCAAATGGAACACAGACAATGTGAAAGTGATATTAACTAAGCAGATACATATGCTTATCAGAGACAAGTCCATTAAAAGGCTGAAGCATTATTAAGTGGACTACATATTACTAGATCCTTTTATGTTTCTCAAACAAAACTCTAAGCAGTTATTTCAAAACATTTATCTAAAAGAAGGAGGAAAGCATTGCTGAAACATTTACTAGGTAAAGTAGGACAAATTTAAAATTCCATTACACACTATTAAAAATATTTATTGGGAACTCCTGAATTTCCAATGAGAAATTTACAAAGTTTCCAAAGTATGAAAATTGTAACAGCAAAATTAAGGAAATAGATCCAACTAAAGCAATTCTTATTTTAGTAGAAACTCCTGCTTTTGATCATCCATCCAGTGGTTAATCATTATATAGCTCTGGAAACAAGTAGATTTAAAAACTAAATATGGAGTGTACTAGCCTTGTTTTGTGTTAACCTATAACAAGATTTTATATTAAATCAGTAATCAATAGGATTTCTCTCTATTGCCCTTAAAATAAATGCCACAATCACATTCCATAACTATAGTAAATTTGTAAGGACAGTGAGGAGGCAAGGAAAGAAGAACTTAAAAGGATTTCATTTGTTTATGTGTTTTTGCTTTTATTTAATTTTTAATGTTAGTTGTCTTTCTAGTTTTAAGGACTAAGAAATTTGTTTATGTGTAATGTGTGTGTATGTATGTGTGCATGTAGATATATAAATACTGAACTATGACATATGAAATACTTTGTGGTTGCATTGGAACATGCCATAAAGGATATAGTGTATTGCAGTGGAAAGAAATCTTGGAGTCAGTTACTGGATATACTTCTTCATAAAACAGTGAGAGTAGGCAAGTCACTTAATCCCTTCACTTTTTCTGTAAAATTAGAATTTAAATGAAATTTAAGGAAGGTAGAGGTAGGCTATATTTCCTATAAGAAACCTTTCTACTGTGGAGGCAGAGCAAAGGTGGTAGATTAAGGGCAGGAACTCACCTGAGCTCTCCCCCAAATCCCTGAGGATACTTTTAAACTATGACTCTAAACAAATTTCAGAGCAGCAGAACCCACAAAAAGATGGAATGGGACAATTTTCCAGTCTAAGACAGCTTAGAAAGTCACCAGGAAAGATCTGTTGCAGCAGGGTAAGAAAGGAGCACAGACCTCATCAATGCCAGCCATGCTAGCCCAGACCATGCTTCAGAGAACTTGGGGAAGGCCTGAATCAGTGGCAACTGTGGCAGTTTCTACACTTCTCAACCCAGAGAGAGTAAAGGAATTGGACAAGAGGTCACAAGGAAATTTATAGGAGTCTCTTTGCTGGCACCAGGGGCTGTACTCTATTGCATTGCCTATACTTGGATCTGGATCAGAGTCCTGGGTCTTAGCCCCAGTGTGAGAAGGAGCATTAGGAGAGAACAGTTTGTGGCCACAGGAAAACAGAGATCCTGGTCACAACTCCAGGCTTGAAAAGAGTATGTTTTTGCTATGAAAACAGTACAAAGGACAGTAGTAAACACACATCTCTCTATGTCATACCACCTTGGAAGAGCCAAAAGCGTACATGTCCCCAGAATTTCCTCTGAAAACCTCTGCACAAAAAAACCTGAAGCTTGGGACAGTGACCACTCCACTTGGGCAGCAGAGCTCCACTTTAGTGTAGAGTTAAAACTTAAGACTTAGGATGAGAGATGAATAAAAAAAAAACAGAAACAAATTCTGACCATAGTAAGTTACTATGGCGACAAGAAAGATCAAAACACACACTCAGAAGATGGCAAGGTCAAAATTCCTGCATCCTACACCTCCAAGAAAAATAAGTAATGTCTCAGGCCCTGGAAGAGCTTAAAAAGAATTTTAAAAATCAAGTAAGAGAAGTACAGTGGAAATTGGTAAGAGAAATGAAAGTGATACAAGAAAATCATGAAAAAAAGAGTCCACAGATTGATAAAGGAGACACACACACACACACACACACACACACACACACACACTCACACACACACATGCAAACTGCTGAAAAAAAAACAACTTAAAAAACCAAAATAGGTCAAATGGTAAAAGTGGCACAAAAATTCAGTGAAGACAAGGGCAGTGTCAGGATGGCAAAGTAAAAGTAGGTACTTGTTTGAGTTCCCCCCCTCCAAACCCCTTCAAATACCTGTAAAAATGACTCTGAACAAATTCTAGAGCAGTAGAACCCACAAAATGACGGAGTGAAACAAATTTCCAGTCAAGACAATTTAGAAGGTGAAGAGGAAAGGTCTGTTGTACCAGGATGGGAGAGGAGTGAAATCAAGTGAAAATGCAACAGCACAGATCAGGCTCCAACAAATCTGGAGCATGCCTTAGGGGACTGAATCACTGATAGCCGAGGTGGTTTGCAGATGTCTCAACCTACAAATGCCAAAGACAACTTAGAAAGTCAGTAAGAAAAGTCTGTCACACCTGGGTGAGAGAGGATCCCAGCCTACCTCCAGCCCTAAGGTGACAGCAGTGTTGGCAGTGTCTTGTGCCAGAGCTCTCAGTCCACAGATGGTGAAAGGATCAAGTGGCTGATCAGAGGCAGATTGCAGGGATCTCTTTGCTGGCACAGATGCAGGATTCTCTAACTTTTCCCATGCTTAAATCTGGATTACAGTTCTGGGTAGCAGTCCTGGGGTGATGAGTGGTGGTGATGTGGTGGAGTTCATGGCATTAGTGGGGAGTGAATCCTTCTCACGGTGTCAAGGCAAGAAAGAGTGCTTGTGGTCACTCACAGAACAGATCACAGGCCAGGAGAGGACTAAATACTACTCTTTTGATCATGCCACCAAGGAAGAACTGAAAATTTGCAGGTTCTTTGAAGTATCTCTGAAAGCAGCTGCACAAAACCCCTGAATCTTGGGACAGTACACCCTCCACGCTGGAAACAGAGCCCTACTTTAACAAAAAGTTAAAAAGTCAAGAAATTGACTGGGAAAGTGATCAAATAGTGGGAAAAAACCCTCAGACTATAGAATCTTACTTTGATGACAAAGAAGATGAAAAGATACAACCAGAAGAAGACAAAAAAGTCAAAGCTCCTACATCCAAAACCTCCAAGAAAAATGTGAATTATTCTCAGGTCATGGAAGAGTGTGAAAAAGATTTTGAAAATCAAGCAAGAGAAGTAGAGGAAAAATTGGCAAGAGAAATGAGAATGATGCAAGAAAATTATTTTTTTTTAAATGAGTTAACAGCTTGCTAAAGGAAACCCAAAAATTACCGAAGAAAATGACACCTTAAAAAAAATCAACTAAAACAAATGGAAAAAGAGTTACAAAAAGTCATTGAGGGGAAGAATGCCTTAAAAAGCAGAATTGACCAAGTGGAAAAAGAGGTCCAAAAGCTAGCTCAAGAAAATAATTCCTTAAAAATTAGAATGGAGAAAAAGGAAACTAATGACTTTATGAGAAATCAAGAAATTATAAAACAAAACCAAATGAAAAATAAAAAAAAAGACAATGTGAAATGTCTTATTGGTAAAACAACTGACCTGAAAAATAGATCCAGGAGAGATCATTTGAAAGTATTATATAGTCTGAAAGTCAAGATAAAAAAAAGAGCCTAGACACAATCTTTCAAGCAATTGTCAAAGAAAACTGCCCTGATATTAGAGACCAGAGAATGAAATAGAAATTTCAAGAATCCACAGAAGGCACAAATGTGAGTTGTGTTTTGAATATGAAGGGTTGATATATAAAGATAAAATTAAGGAATTGGAGAAGAATGTACTGGGAGAAGTAGAAAAGGAGATGTAGAATGGGGTAAATTACCTCACATCAAAGATGTAAGAAAAAGCTTTTACAATGGAAGGAAAGGGGTGGAGGTGAGAGGGTTTGGTTTAAAAAGAGAATAACATACACATTCAATTGGGTATGGAAATCTATCTTACTTTATATGAAAATAGCAGAGAATGAAATAAGAGAGGGGGAATGATGAAAGGGGGTGCAGATTGGGGGAAGGGGTAATCAGAAGAAAACACATTTGAGGAGGGACAGGGTAAAGGGGAGAATAGAATAAAAGGAGGTGGCTGGATAGGATTGAGATAAATATAGTTAGTCTTTCACATGAGTGTTATGGAAGTGTTTTGCATGGCTACCCATGTATAATTTATATCAAATTACTTGTCTTCCCAATGGAAGTGGGTGGGAAGGGAATAAGGGAGAAAATGTGGGACTCGAAGTGTTAAAAACAAATGTTAAAAAATGTTTTTACATGCAACTGGGAAATAAGATATACAGGCAATGGGGTATAGAAATCTATCTTGCCCTACAACAAAATAAGAGGGGAAAGGAATAAAAGAATGGGGGACGGGTGAGATAGAAGGAAGGGCAGATTGAGGAAAGATGTAATCAGAATGCATGTCATCTTGGGGAGGGAGAGATGGGGAGAACATTTGGAACTCAAAGTTTTGTAGAAGTGAATGTTGAAAACTAAAAATTAATTAATTAATTTTTAAAAATCCAACAAAGAGAAGATTGTCTTCAAAAGCATAATTAGCCAAATGGGGAAAAAAAGACATACAGAAATTCACTGGAGAGAACTTGTTAAAAATAGACTTGGCCCACTGGGGAAAAAAAAAAGGAGATAGATACAAAGGCTCAATGAAGAAAATAATTTCTTAAAAATTAGAATTGAGAAAGTGGAAGGTAATGACTTTACGACACATCAAGAAAGAATGAAAAAAGTCAAAAGAATGAAAAAAATCAGAAAATGTGAAAAATTACATTGGAAAAAAAACTGGTCTGGAAAAGAGATCTAGGAGAGATAATTTAAGAATTCTTTGACTACCTTAAGTCCATGATCAAAGAAAGAGCCTAGCCACCATCTTTCAAGAAATTATCAAGAAAAACTGCCCTGATATTCTAGAATGAGAAATAAAATAGAAATTGAAAGAATCAACTGATCATCTCCTGAAAGAGATCTCAAAATAAAAACTTCCAGGAATATTATACCTAAATTCAAGTCCTCTCAGATTATGAAGAAAATATTGCAAGCAACCTAATGAGAAATAATTCAAATATCATGGAGTCACTTTCAGGATAACAGAAGACTTAGCAGCTTCTACATTAAAGAATTTGAAGGCTTGGAATATGATATTCCAGAGGCTAAAAGAGTTTGGATTACTAACTAGAATCACCTACCCAATAAAACTGAGTATAATCCATCAGGAAAAAACAACAACAAAACTGGACATTCAATGAAATAGAGGACTTTCAAGCATTCCTGTTGAAAAGACCAAATCTAAACAGAAAATTTGACTTTAAAATGCAAGATGCAAAAGAAGCATAAAATGGTAAACAGGAAAGAGAAATCATATGGGATTCAATAAGGTTAAACTGTTTATATTTCTACATGATAAAAATGATCATTTTAACTTCTAAAAACTTACTCTTTTTTAGGGCAGTTAGAAGGAGTTTACATAGAAAGCAGAGGTGTGAATTGAATGTGATGGTATGGTTATCTAAAAAAGAAATGACATTAAGAGATAAGAAAAAATAATAAACTTGGAGAAAGGCAAAGGGAGAGATAGAATGTGATAAATTATGTGAGAAAAAAGAGGCTGAAAGATTTTATAGTGGGAGGATGGAGGAGTGGGGAGGAGAGCACATGAACTTTAATCTCATAGGAATTGGCTCAAATAGAGAATAATACTATACACACTCAATTGGGTATAGAAATCTATCTTCCCATACAGGAAAGTAGGAAGGTAAGGGTGTAAGGGAAGTGGGATGGTGATAAAAGGGAGGGCAATTTAGGTGATGTAAAAATCAGAAGCAAAATATTTTTTGATAATAGGACAAAAGAAGAGAGTGAGAGAAGGATAAATAAGGGGAAAATAGGATGAAAGGCAATACATAGTTGGTATCATTTCTATGAAAACAATTTTTATAGTAAATTTCTCTAAGGACTTCATTTCTCAAATATATTGAAAACTGAGTCAAATTTATAGAAATAAAAGTCATTCCTCAATTGATAAATGGCAAAGGATATGAACAGGCAGTTTTCAAAGTAACCAAAACTATCTTTAGTCATATAAAAAAATATCTCCAAATCACTATTGATAAGAAAAATGCAAATTAAAACAACTCTGAGCTACTTTCTCACATCTATCAGATTTACTAATGTTACAGAAAAGGAAAATGACAAATATTGGAGAAGATGTGGGGAAATTAAAATGCCAATTTAATATTGGTAAAGATGTACACTGATTCAACCATTCTGTAGAGCAATTTGGAACTATACTCAACGATACTCCTATGCATTAACCTATAAAATCATGACTACTAATTTACTATTGGTAAACATCTACAATGATTCAACCACACTTGAGAGCACTTTGGAACTATACCCAAAAGGGCTACACAAAAGCATGACTACCCTTTGACCAAACTATACTACTACTAGTTCTGTAGCCCAAGAGATAAAAAATGAAAATGAAAAGGATCTGTGTCCTTTTAGTGGTGCCAATGATTTGGAAATTGAGGGGATGTCCATCAATTGGGGAATGGCTGAACAAGTTGTTATATATGATTATGATGTAATATTATTGTGTTTTAAGAAATGATGAGCAGGATGCTCTCAGAAAAAAAAAAAAAAACCATGGAAAGACTTACATGAACTGATGCAAAGTGAAATGACCAGAAGCAGAAGAATATTGTACATAGTAACAGTGATATTGTATGATGATGTAATATGAATGACTTAGTTATTCTCACCAATACAATGAGCTAAGACAGTTCTGTAGGACTTACTATGAAAGGTGAGGTCCATCTCCAGAGGAAGAACTGGTAGGGTCTAAATGAAGATCAAAGATACTTTTTATTTTTTGTATTTTTCTTTTCTTTTTTGCCTGTATTTTCTTCCCCAGAATGATTTATGTGGAAATGTGTTTTGCATGACTACACATGTATAACCCATGTCAAATTGCTTACATTCTCAATGGGGGAGAGGGGGAGAGGAAGGTAGAGGATTTGGAACTTAAAAATTTGAAAAAAAATATTAAGATTGTTTTACATTTATTTGGCTAACATAAAATGTTAAATAAGATTTTAAAAAATAAAACTTTCAATCTAAATATATAGTCCTCCAAAAATAACATTAAAGAATAATTTAATAACCTAAGTCAAAGCAATTTGGTACTAATGTCCTAGTATTCTAATTTTAGACTTTATGTAGCTTAATTTGATGTATTTTATAATTTCTAAATATTGTTTCATGCCATGAAACATGAAGGAGAATAAAACAAACACCTTGTTGCCAAGTTTGATCAATCATAGAGAATAGGTTATTGGCACAATAATTTTAATAGTAATTAATATTAGAGATAAATAGAGTCTTGTTTTCATCAGTCAACAAATTTTTTGTTGGTTGCTTGAAGAGAAAACTATGAAGGAATAAATATGTTACAATGCACTATAAGGTTTTCTCAAAATTATTATCCTGTACTTTTTCTGTAATAAATATTGATCGATACAGAAATGCTATTGCTTGAGAATTATGGACAAAATTTATTTTTCTTTCTTTATGCTATGGTTTTTTAAAGTTTTTTTTTTAAATTTTCATTATATGTGACCCTTCTTAATATAAATATATAAGAAATTACTATAAATACTTATTGTCATATAACATTGAGGTAAGAAACTATACTAAAATAATCTGTAAGACACAGTAAGTAAAATAATAGCAAGAAAGGAAGTGGACCATAGAGATTGATTTATTATAATATTTTATAAAATAATCATGAAATATTTTGTTCAAAACTAACATCTGCTTATGCTTGATTATTAAATTAACCAATTAGTGAACCATTTCGGCATTCATATTAGCATTAATTATTTTTCAAAATGGTACTTTGTTCCTTAAATATACTACAAAGTCAAAAAGTAATTATTCTGTAGTTCAGGATAGTTCTGAAACTTGAAAAACATAATATGTATATGATCTACCTTTAGTATCTATATGCCAATGACACTTTGTTACTCAGAATCCTTCAATGACTCCCTCTTGATTTTAAATTCAAACTTTACAATTTGTATTGAAAATCTTATTCAATTAGACTACATAAAAACTTTCCAATCTTATCTCATAAGCCTCCTCTCCACATAATCTCCACCCACAACGAAATTAGACTAATCCTTTTATGTGACTTGTACTTCCCACATTTTTTTAATCCTTGCTCATACTTTCCCATAAACCTGGACCGTCCTTTCCCCCCATCTGCCCATAGATTTATCCATACTTTAAAGCACACCACAGACAGCATTTTCTCTTCAAAACTTTTCCAGGCTATGTCCCACTAGTCAGTAATGTCCTTTTCTTTTTCAAACATATTTGTTCTCTGGATTTACCATCTCTTATTCATTATTTAAATTTAACTTTATTTGTGAATGTTTCATATTCCTCTACTACGTTGTTAATGTCATGACTGTGGGTATTATATAATTTCTGTCCCATATCTAAATAGTGAATGTATATGTACATTCAAGAGTGCTTAATAATGTTTTTTAATGAAAATTGTCAATATGTAATTCAACATTTTAAAGATTTATAATTTTGACAGTGAGTACTCTCCAGTTTAAAAAATTGAAATCTTTCTAAAGCTCAATATTCAAGATAGCAAGAACTGTAATTATCCATTTGTTAATCTGGTAGCAAATGCCTCTAAACTTAACATGCCTCTATCTCTGGGATAATACTTGAGGCATTTGCCACTTAATACAACTTCCATTAGCTTATACCTAACCTTTGAGAACCCAGCTTCATTTCTGGGCTATGGGGTTTTGGAAATAGGGTTTTATTAGTTGTTCATATTGGATAAACAAGAACAATAAAAAATCCAGAAATTTCATCTGACATCTTTTGTGGGGGAAAAAGAGTTATTTCCATCAACTGAGTCAGTCCTAATAGTAAATCTAAAAATAGGGTTCACTTTCAAAGAATGAAAGATGCAATGTAATAACTCACTTTTACATTTATTCTTTCATTATCACACAAGTAGTTTCTGCCTATTATTGAGTACATAATATAATTCTGAATTTTTCAGTAAACCTCAGTATATCTGGGACAATTACATATTTGATTACACAGGCAATAATAATTTCCTTTGCATACCAATTAGCTTTATAGTAATCCAACATTCTGTGTGTATAGCCCCTAAAAACATGACAGCCAAGAAGCTACCACAGGTTCTAAACATTTTGTTCCTGGTACATTTTTGTTGAATTTGCTGAATCTCAAATGAATACTAAAATTTGGAAAAGTGTACATATATCCACGTATTACAAGTTGCATTGACATCATTTGTATATTTTATGCAGGAAAAAATAGATTTTTCAAGGTTTTATTGATGATTAGAAAAAAATTGGTGCTAATGAGAATTTTCTGTAAGTCTTTACTAGAGTACTGGAAACTTTTGCTATGGTCATCCTTATTTACAATGTCTTTGAAAACTTTATTGTTTTTTGAATTGAATTGAATTGAAAACTTAATTGTCCCCCTTCAGTATTCATAAAATGAAGTTCTGTGCCTAGAAGCAAGACTTTACTTAAAGTAATAATGATTGTAGGAAATTTTAAAAATTAAAAAAAGACATTTTTATAGGCTAATTTTTGAAAAATCTATCAAGATATTTATATTAAACTTAGCAAAAAGAAACTGTTGTGAATAATACATTTTTCTACACTGTAGAACAAATGAACAAAAAATCATGATGAAAGAGGAATAGTTGTTCTATCATATCGGCTTTTCACTTTATAGTACTTTTTAACCTTTTTTTTTTTTTAACCACACTCTAAAAATAAGCTTGATATCCTTCATGAACTACAAGAACTTAAAAACCTGTCATATTCACGTTCAGAAGTTCAAAAAAAAATCTTTAAAAATTAACCTTAAAGATTTCAAATATAAATGCATATGAATTAATCTCTCTTTGGTCTACAACAATTCATGTCTTCTGTTCACTTATCCCAAGGGTACAGACAACTTAGCATAATGGAGAGAGACCTGTCCTCAAAGCTAGGAAGTCCTAGGTTCAAGTCTTACCTCTCATCCATGCTGACTATATGACCCTAGCCAAGTCTATCATAATCTCAATGCTCTCTAAGACTATAAATTGCAGAAAAGGTGATAACTTACATTGATAGAGGAAGTATCCTTGTGAAGAATGTATCTAATATCAACAAAATAACAGGTCTAGTACCTATTCTTCAAAGTTAAGTGCACATATGCCATTAACTCATAAGTAGAATAATGTTCAAATACTTTTAAAGAATTTAGCAAAATAAAACACTGCAAAAGGATTAATTTTTAAAGAATTAGGTGTAGTCTCTTTCAATTTCCTTGTTTTGACAGAATACATTTTCAATTAATACCAGTTTGCATTTATATAATACTGAAAGCTTCACAAATTACGTTTTCTCACATCAAGTAATATTAGTAGTATTATCTCCATGTCATGTATAACAGAATTTTAGCCTCAGAGAGTTAAAGTGACCTGTCCTAAATCACAGACCTAGTATGTTTTGAGGGCAAAAATTCAAATCAAGGTTGCTAAATCTTAGTTTTATTTCTCTTTTCATTATATTATGTTCTCTCTCTTATGAAGAACAGAATACCAATGACTTATTGTGCTAGTAAAATATTCCCTTTGCTTTTTTTGATTCCTTCTTCTAGATTGCCCTACACTTTTCTGTATTTGCATTCCCCATCTGTTATTCTCTTATGTTTCTTGTCAAAGAAGATAAAATGGAAATGATGAAAAAAATGGACCACTAATACATAGATGACAATTCCAAGTACTCATCTGCTTGGTTGATAACATTATGAAACGACTATAAATTCATATTGAAAACAGTAAGTGTGTATATACTTGCACCCTATAGCAATGTAGAGGTACCAGAGTAGTGTAAAGATAAGATTATCTATTTTCATATAACCAGGTTTTTAATATGTAGAGTTAGGGTGTTATAAACAAGAAAAGCTACAATAAAATTCATTTTTTCATCGAGTTTTTTAGATCACTATGACAACCATTTAAGTAGGAAAAATATAAATTTAAAATTAAATGCAAACTGAAGAAATATTATTCAGAATATGGCAACTATTTCATATTGGGAACAAAAATGTCATTTTTCTTCTAAAATATTATTTTCTGGTTAATCATCACTAATTTTCATTTCCTACTTCTTTCACTGAAAATTAAGAATTAAATACAACAAAACATTCATATCAAATATGCATAGTGAAGGAAAACAAATTCATCTATTGCCCATGCCCTAAAACATATGACCCAGCCTACCTTTTAAATCCATCACTTTTCTTACAGGAGGTAGTATACACCATCTTCAATCTTATCGATCATATTTAGCAATTATATTAACAAAGTTATTTTTATTTATATTGTAGCTATCATTGAATTTTTTTCCTTATTCATGGGCCTATCTTTTCCAAATTTACTTTATTAGAATTCCAAAATAAATGCTTAAATTCTAATGTTCCACAGCACATGCTAAGTAGACTAGCCATAAATTCTTCTCTATTTCCTCCAAATTGGGATTAAGGATTTTTTCAGCTCTTACTCAGCATGTATTCAGCAGCACATTAAATGCTGGAAATTTACAAAAAATAGAAAAGATTTCATTCCTGTACCAACAGACTTTAGTCTAGCTGGAAAAGCAGAACAGCTAATACTGAAAATTAAATATCTAAAAGAAACAAGGAAATGTATGATTTCAAAGAGTGAAGTGAGCAGAACCAAAACATTTTATACTCTAGTATCTGTGCGATTAAAATGAATAATTTTGGAGAATTTCATAAACTGAGAAGGAATGAAAGGAACAAAACTAGGATATGAATTTATATAATAATATCAAAATCATAAAAAGAAAACAGCTTTGAAAGCTCTAAGAATTCTAATAAACATATGATCACTCATGGTTCCAAAAAACTGATAATGGACTATGTTATACACTGCTAGACAGAGTGACAGAGAAATGGAGAGATGATGGATTATTGTACATTAATACAAATATGAGGAAATGAGAAATTTTATTTTGTTTTACTGTGAAAGTTTGTTAGAAGGAATTTATTTTTCTTCCTCAAAGGGAACGGGGGTGAGAGAAGAGAAAACAAATTTAAATTTTTTAAAGACAAATTTAATTTTAAAAAGAGGGATATCATTGAGGTAAATATTTATACAAACATGATTGCATAAAAAGGTAATGATGGAGGCAATTTGTAATATAAGAGATTCTAATGTTAGAAAGAAGCATGTATTTGTGGAAAGTTTCAGAGACACGGAATGCAGGACAAACTTTGAATAATGAATCTAGTAGGCAAGACCATTTCAGAAAAAAGTAGCAATAATATTTTGAGTCAGCTTAAATAGTCCCTTCCTTGAAGGTACTAGACTGAATTATATGCTCTTCTGAGGTCAATTCTAATTAAATAATTTTATAAGTTACATGAATCTATGTATCTTATTTTGTTTTTCCTCAACAGAATAATAATAATGACTAGTTTTATATAATGTTTTAAGTTTTTTAAAGAGCTTCATACATGTTAACTTATTAATTCAATTACTCACTTCCCTTCCTTATATTTCTGAGAGTAATATATCTAAGGTCAGATTTCTGAGATCAATGTATAGCCTATGAACTGTAGTTGATTCATAATGCACTCTAGACCACACTGTTAGTCAATTCTGACATGGGAAACTTTTAGATAAGAGCTCACTAGATTCTCTCACCACTAAAATTGATCCATTTAATTCTTAATGAATTAGGACCTTGATCAGTTTCAGCATGTTTTTTTTTAATACAAGGTGCTTTGCCACATGTTTTCTTTCTCATTTAACTACCTTATTAATGATATGTAGAGTTAAATAGCACACTAATTAAATTCATAGAGGATGCTAAATTGGGTTTAGTTGAAAACAGCAATGAAGATGCAAAAATACAAAGTACTATAAACATGTTAGAAAAGTGTGAAAAAATAAAATTATATTTAACTTGAGAAAATATGATGTCTTTGGTGGAAAATATAATTGAGTTTTTTTTTTCTTTCTCTGATCTCATTTAAGATGTTTATACTTTTACAGCATTCACACCAAGATCCTTTGGATGGATGAGGAGTTAAGGATAATTTAAAACAACCACTCTGGAAAAGAGGAAAACTTTATCTGGTAGGAGTATTCAGGACTTCATCTGTATTAAGGCATGTGGAGTAAATTATAACTGTCCTTCAATATGCTGGTTGTTTTCATCTAGACAGCATTCAAGGTATAATTTATGTCAAGTTATAATTGAGCATATCAACGTGAAACAATGTACTTCCATGAGTAGAATTCTAGGATAGAGATCAAGAACCCACTGCTTATATTAATGTGGCTGTTTTGGACTTGTTCTATGATCAAAAATACCTCTATTTACACAACACTTGCTTTCATTTCCCTGAAAAAGTGGTCACAATGTAATGGTAATTGATTTTAATTTGAAGACCCCTTTTTGTATTGGCAAGTAAGTAGGTACGTAGACCTAAGTAAATAATCAAACCTTTGTGAAAGAAACAGAAGCTACAAACTCTTGTCTCCTGTTGCTGACATAAAAGGAAGGTGTTGGCTGAAACAGGAAACTAATGTTATAAGTATATAAGAAAAGCCCCAGAGAGGCATGGTCAGAATTTCTTGAGACCAGAATCTGGTGGCAGAATCTGTTCTGCTGGAGAGAGAGAATTTCTCTTAGCAGCACCTGGAGGCTGGGCAGCTACTGCTGCACTGAGGACTGAGTCAGAATTTCTTGGGACAAGAATTGTGGAGGCAGAAGTTGCTGCTGCCAGGAAGGCTGAAGAGAAAAGCTCCCCCTAAGCTGGAGGAAATGATTTTGATTTTGAAAACCTGGGAGGAGTGATTTTGATGCTGGGAGCCAGCTGAGATATTTTCTGGGTTCTAGGGCCAGCTAAACTGCCCAAGGACTGAGGAAGCATGACTGGGATGCAGGGACTTTGTTTGTTTGTAGCTTGGTTAAGTCTTGAATTCTCAGGAACAGAAATTGTGAAGGATTTGAGATGGACTGGACCCTGTGAACTTCAGTGTGGAGGAAGACCTACCAGGAGAGCTGGACAAGGAACTAGGATCTATCTGCCACTGAACCCAGGTGAATCCAGTTTGGTGAATCCAGGTAGTATCTGCGACCATGGAAGGGGATCCCGGGAATCTGAGAACCTGCCCCAAGTCAAGATGAAAAGACCTCTCTGTGGATACTGAGTAATGATGAAATTGTAGTTACTAGTGACCTAGGAATGGAGGGTTTGTGCATTTTCTAATGATAGTACTTAGTGATTAATGATACTTAATAACTGATTGCTAAATAAGTGACTGAGTTAACCTAGTGTGCCACATGAGTGGAAGACTTTGACTATTGTACTGTGAGATGACTGAATGACTGATTAAGGAGGCAGACCTCCTTAGGGATGATTAAATGTACTAAATGATTGTATGTTGTTGAAAACTATTGTGACCACTTTGGTGAAAACTATGTGGCCATTTTAATGATAAGCTGTTGTGAACACTGTATTGTGATTTTCTGTGACAAATTGTAATATTGTGAATGCTGTACCTTGATTTTCTGTGAGTGTTTTGCTCTGATTTATTATGGAATAAAGTGTTCACTATACTGTGTAATCAGAACCTTAAAAGCGGTTCACAGTAGCATTCTTCTGGAAAGCTGCTAGTGCTGGGCATTACAGATGGTACAAAAAACATATTTTTATCATATAATTAAATGTCAGCAATATTATTATCCCCCCTTCTCCAACTACCCTTGTATAGTTTTTGTTAATAATAATTATAATAATTACCAGTTATAGGGTATTTAAAGTTTGCAACATTGTTGCAAATTTTAGTGCCCAGGTGTAATTAATTTCTTCTGTAAAGCACAGCAGCCTTCATAGAAGTGAAGAACTCCCTACATCAATGATTTATTTATTCACTATTTAGAATGACTATTAAAAAATTAGTTGTGAATATTCTTTGGAGAACTTTGGATCTGGGTGCTTCTAAAACACTTAAACTTCTTGTCACTTTCACTGTTTCTGTTTCAAATTTCTAAGATGGGATTTGAGCTTCCTGCCCCAGAACTCAGAAACAGACTCCTTCTTTCATCATTATTCAAGAGTCTACGTGGCCTTAGGTATTGAGAATGACCAGGGAAGCATAATTTTGCACTTAAATTCCAAGGAAGGAATATTTTATCATCTTTGTTCATATTCTAACAGATAAATTTTTAATTAAAGCTTTTCTGTTATTTCCACTATCCCTTCCCTCATTCTTTTTCATACTATACTTTCTCTGATCTCACTTGAAATTCTAATGGTTTTTCCCAGTTTCTTCAGTGCAATCCATTTCTGTATCTTGCACCAAAAACTATGATTTTTTGAACTGAAATTTTTTTTTAAACTTCTCATGTCGATGTTTCTTATCTTCAAGCAACAACTTT
The DNA here is from genome assembly GCA_028646515.1 of Pseudochirops corinnae. NCBI lineage: Eukaryota > Metazoa > Chordata > Mammalia > Diprotodontia > Pseudocheiridae > Pseudochirops > Pseudochirops corinnae. The sequence goes on along the minus strand of CM053586.1, from coordinate 291,835,941 downwards.
ATGTCATTAAAGCTTGTTTTCCATAAAAATTTACCATTTTAAAAATAGAAAATAAATAGTTCTAAATAGATTTTTCTTTATTTTTTTTTTAATATACAGTTTAGAGGCATTAGGACTAAGGCACAGGTTAAATTGTAACCTCTGTAGAGAGCAGGCCTGACTTAATATTGTACCTTGTTCATATTTCATGTTAGAATGAAACGAGGCACTATTCTGATGGTAGTTTTTAATAATGATAAGAATAGTTAGCCGAGTAATCTGAAAGCTTTTTAAGGAATAAATAGTAGCAATATTTTTGAGGGAAGTGACATAAAGAAAGGAATAAATTTTAAAAAAAGATTAATAATCTGCCAGTGATTTAGATCAGTGACATCAAACTCAAATAGAAATAGAGGTTTGATCTGTACTTGAGGATCCCTGGGGGATACATATTGACCAAGTTTTCAAATGTGATGTTATCCATGTTTTACTGCATTTTTATTTTGTTAATATTTCCCAGTTACATTTTAATCTGGTTCAGGAATTCCTATTCTGGAGAATTTTTCACACATGTATCTTGTGTTGCTTCTCTAATACCCGTGATGTACAGGATGGACAAAGAAGGCTGGAAGAGCCTAGAAGTAAGAAAAGGATAATAGGATGTTGGGTGAAAACCTAGATGAAACCCAAGAAGTTTTCTAATCCTTTTTTTTTCTGTTTTGAACAAATCTAAGCTCCTAGAGATAGTAAATTTGGGGTACAACCAATAATTATTATCTCTAATTTTTTAGACCATGTAACTTTGTGGGAATCACGGGACCCTCCTGTAGTATGTGATGTAATTCCTTACATTTGGTGTACATTAGATGTAAGAGAGGAAGAGAGAAGAGCTGACTCCAAGATTTGAGCTGTTATGAATGATGTCATGACTGGCATTTAAAAATCCAGATCATTAGTTGTTGGATGTTTTGCTTTTGTTTTTTTTTTTTTTGAGTGGGGAGTGGAGAGACAAAGAGACAGAGGATAGAGACAGGCAGACAGACAGAGACAGAGGGAGAGAGAGAAATGAACCACAGAAAATTTAATTGAAAGACATCATTAAACAATTACCAGGAGTTAAAAATACATTCAGTAGTGCCTGGGTGGTCAGTGAATAGACCACCAATCCTGTAGTCAGGGGGATCTGATTTAAAATCTGAACTCAGACATTTAACACTTACTAGTTGTGTGACTTTGGGCAAGTCACTTAACCCCAATTGCCCTCCTTCCCCCTTCCAAAAAAAAAAATACATTCAGACTGCTCACAAATTGTACTGGGCTAATGGTGGTGTTAGAATGTGGTTGTTGTACAGAGAATAACAGCAAGAGGAGACCTGGGTTCACGGTGAATTTAAGTGTGGATTTATTGATCAAGCCAGAGCTAGTCTGGAGTGTAAACACAAATTGGGGCCTCAGTTGAAGGTATTAACACTGTTTAAAAAGGCTAAAACCACAAAAACCACAGTCAGGGAGAGGAGCTAGCAGAAGCAATGATGTGGAAAAGCCAAGAACAGCCATTGGTTAGATCTATAGCTCAGGGCTAATTTGGGAATATGACGCAAGGGTACAGGGGTGCAACCTTCCTGTGACATGGAGGTCCCTCGTGGAGGGTGGAGGGTGCAGGGTGGAGAGGTCAAGAAAAATGAGGACTGAGAGATGTTCACTTGTCTGGGCACAAATGACACCAATGAAAAAGATGCCTAGCCTACCAAATTATTGAATAAATTTCCAATTTTTTTTTTTTTTTTTTTTTCTTTTTTGGAAGGGGGAAGGCAGGGCAATTGGGATTTAAGTGACTTGCTAAAGGTCACTTGGCTAGTACGCGTGAACTTTCTGAGGTTAGATGTGAACTCACATCTTCCTGATTCCAGAGCCAGTATGCTATTCACTGGGCAACCTAGCTGCCCCCAAATGTTTTTTCAATATAGATACACAGGAACTGTGTGTGCTTTCAACCTCAAAGTTAAACAAGGGAAATTATACACAAAGTTCCTTCATTGGCTCTCTTTCCATTATGGTGCCAGGACGCCTTCTGCGTGGAGAAAACCACCTGTCCAAAGAAATCAAACCAGACGCAGGCTTGCAGTGAACAGGGAGGTTTAATTTTCTGTTTTCCCAGGAGTGTCCTTCACGAAGGAAATTCAAAGGAAGGAGGCACCTGGTAGGTGAAACCAGGATTTTAAAGGTCTAACCTGGTAGGATCAGGTTTCTCTCTGTCCCTCCCCTGTTTCTGTTCCCATTGGAGGAGAGGAGGGCTCACAGTCTAAAGGCAGGGACAGTGCAGAGGCCAGAGCGGGAAGGACTTGGGCAGTCCTACTGGCGAGGGGGCACAGACTTGCTGGCTGGCAGGGCTATTTCTTATCCCCGTTGGTGGTGAGGTGTGGCCAGCAGTTTGGCGTCCAGGATAAAGGGACAGAAAAACATGCTTGTCTAGCCATTATTCCTTTCTCTCATTGGCTGAGAGATGAGTTCACATTTGGGACTATTCTCCTCTCCCATTGGTTAGGGAGGAAGAACTAACTGCCTCTGTTCTCATTATCTAGTCTCATGGGAATTTCAGTATTCTTGTTCTTGTTGCCTAGGAGTTTCGCCGGTCCTCTTCCCCTGGCCTGGTAGTCTCGTAGTCTCTCCCACCCTGTTTCTGCTGCCTAGGAGACAACTGACGGACAGGGTGAAGAGCCAGCCAGGAAGTTTCTCGCAGGGAAAGAATGGGTTTTTCAGAGAAATTTTTCAACGGGGAAAGTAAGAAGCGGAGAGAGAGATCCCGAGTTGTGTGCTTCTTCCAAAAAAGCCAGGACTCCATTTCTGGGAAGTCTTCACGGGACATCTCACTCATTTCCTTCTCTCTTATGTAGGTTTATGTAGCTATGAAAAGCGGGGAGAAAGAGGGGGAGAGAGACAGAAACAGAGAGACAGGTGCTTGGTTAGAGAAAACTCTGCATAGATAGATAAAGAAATGTAAAAGGAAAGTATATTTTAATCCTCAGATTTCATCAGTTCTTTCTCTCAAGGTGGATAGCTTTTTGCATCATGGATCCTTTGGAAGTGTCTTGGATCATGAGCCTGATAAGGGTAGCCAAGTCTTTCACGGTTGGTCACCAATACAATATTGCTATTACTATGTATGATGTTCTCCTGGTTATAATCACTTCACTTTGCATGAGTTCATGTAAGTCTTCTCAGGTTTTTCTGAAACCATCTTGCTCACTTCTTATGAAACATTAAGTGTTCTGTCACAATCATACACCATAACTTGTTCAGTCATTTCCCAATTGAAGTGTATTCCCTTGATTTCCAATTCTTTGCCACCACAAAAAGAGCTATTTTTGTACAAAAAGATATTTTACTCAGATTCCTAAGCTTTCTTGTCTTTTTAATAGGAACAAGTGTTGTATTTTGTCAAAACCTTTTTGGCATCTATTGTGATGTGATTTTTGTTCTTGTTACTGATAAGGTCAATTATACTGAAGATTTTTCTAATATTAAACCAGCCCCACATTACTGGTATAAATCCCACTTAGTTTTAGTGTATGATCCTTGTTATATATTACCATACTTTGCTTGTTGGTATTTTATGTATGTATGTATGTATGTATGTATATATGTATGTATGTATGTATCTATCTATCTATCTATCTATCTATTTGCATCAAAATTCATTAAGGTAATTGTTCTATAATTTTCTTACTCTGTTTTTGCTCTCCTTGGTTTAGATATCAGTACTATATTTATGTTGTAAATAAAGGAATTTGTAAGGACTCTTTCTTTGTCTATTTTTTCCAAATAGTTTAGATAGTATTGGGATTAATTTTTCTTTAAATGTTTGGTGGAATTCTCTTGGAAATCCATTTGCCCCTTTTCTTAAAGAATTCATTGATAGCTTGTTCAATTCCTTTTTCTCATATAGAGTTGTCTAAATATTATATTTCCTCTTCTGTTAATATGGGTCATTTATATTTTTATTAATATTCATCCATTTCACTTTTACTGGCAAATAATTGCAAAAAATAACTCCTAATAAATGATTTAATTAAATCATCATTGGAAGTGTACATACCTTTCATTTTTGGTAGTAGTAATTTTGTTTCATTCTTTTATTTTTATATTTTTAATTTTCAAAAGTTTAATTTTAGTATTTAATTGGGGAATTTTAATTTGTTCTTTTAAAATTTTTCCCCAAATTCATTGATTTGTTCTTTCATTCTTTTATTTATACATGAACTTAGTTATATACTTTTTCCTAAATGTACACACACACACACACACACACACACACCCTTCTTTGAAACAGTTTAGATGAGAGCAAGGTTGGAACTTTGCCAAACCCTTTCCATGTCCACCTCTACTGTAAAAGCTCTTTCTTCTGTGCCTCTTTTATGTGTGATAATATTCCTCATTCTTTTTATTCCTTCCTCTTTCTCCAGTCTATCACTCTTCCTCTTCTATTCATATTTTAAAAACCACCCCAACATAATAGACTTAGTCCCATACCCTCTGTCTATGTAGAGTCCTTCTAACTGCACTAAACATGAAAAAGTTCTTAAAGGTTACATGTATTGTCTTCCCATATAGGAATGTAAACCTTTAACTTTATTGAGACCCTTATGGTTTGCCTTTCATATTTATCTCTTGTGATTCTCTTGAGTTTTGGATTTCAAAATCATTTTTTTTCTATTCATCTTTTTTTTTTTTTCAATCAGGAATATTTGGAAATCCTCTCTTTCATTAAATATCTACTTTTTCCCTGAAGGATTATGCTTCTTCATTTACTTATTTGCTGGGTAGATAATTCTTGGTTGTAATCCTAGCTGATTTGCTTTCCAGGTTATCATATGTGAAACACCTCCGCTCCTTTAGCATTGGTAGCTCCTATATTGTGTGTGATTATGACCATGCCACCTTGGTATTTGAATGGTTTACTTCTTTCTACTTGAAGTATTTTCTCTTTGACCTAAGAGATCTGGAATTAGGCTACAATATTCCTAAGATTTTTCATTTTGGCATCTCCTTCAAGAGATGAACAGTGGATTTTTTTTTTTCAAATTCTATTTTACCATCAAGTTCTAGGATATTGGGGAAAGTTTTCCTTTATATTTTCATGAAATATGGTATCTTTTTTTATGATCATGGCTTTTAGGTAGGTGAACAATTCTTAAATTATTTGCCCTTAATCTATTTTCCAGGTCAGTTGTTTTTTCCAAAGGGATACTTCACATTTTCTACTATTTTTTTTCATTCTTTTAACTTCTTTTTTGTTTTCTTTCCTACTGTCTCATGAAGTCTTTATCTTCCACTTGACTAATACTCATTTTTAAGGAAATATTTCTTTAGTAAACTATTGTATATCTCTTCTTCCCTTCTCCTTTTGCCAATTCTACTTTTTAAGGAGTTATTTTCTTTAGTTGTATTTATTTTTTTATGTGTGTTTCTCTTTACCAGGTTTTTAATTCTATTTTCATAATTTTCTTGTATCACTCTTACTGTTTTCTGATTTTTTTTCTCTACTAGACTTAATTGGAGATATTATTTGAAAGTCATTTGTAGGGGAATGTTGGGAGTGCTTGGTTGTAATGCTTATTCTGCTCTTCAATTTTGGCTCCATCCTGGTTATATATTTTTAAGAAATATTTTAGAACATTAGAAAAAAATCTCATTTTTTCTTCCAATTATTTATTTTAATCTATGTAGTCTATTTGAATGTGCTAGTTTAATGTCACCTTTGTGTAGGAAAAAAATACTTCATTACTTTAAAATTCTATTATTTTATCAAGCATGGACTGTCCTTCTATCACATTGTAAGCTCTTCTAACTTTGGTGAACTGCTTTATAAAATATTTAGAAACAAACCAGAAAAACCTCATACATTGACCAGTCTTCTGATGAAGAAAGTCTCCTAAATAAGCTTGATTGGTCTTCTTTTGATAGAAATTTTGTTGGGTCCTTAACTGTATTATTACAAATATGCTAGCACCTATAGAAAGTTGGTTCTGCTTCTATAGCATTTAATAATCCAACATTATATTCAAAACTCAGTGGAAAAGTAGATTGGGGATCTGCTAAATACCTTGGTGAATCCCCTTTCATTAGCAAAGAAGGTACTTAAGGTCCTGAAAAATTTGATTCTAATGACCCTGAACAATTTGGTGCTAACCACCTTTTCTAGCCTTGCTTTATACTACTTCCTGCTAAATATCCTATGCTCCAGATAAATTGTACCCTATGTCCTTTGAATAGCCTCTCCACACTTCCCTAATTTTATTCATTCTCTTCTCTGGTTCTGAAATAACAATTTACCTCATCTTTACTTGTTAACTGCCTAACCATTCTTTAAAAACCTATTCAAATGCAACCTCCATAATGTTGCCCCCAAACAATAATGTATTTTTTTCCTCATTGAGCTACATGGAGCATTTTGCTAGTCTCCTATATGTTTCCCCTGTCATGCACATATTAATTTGTACTTTACTAATCTGTGGGGTTATGTTAAATCACTACTAGATTACAAGGGATTGTTTATTTCCAAAACTAAGTTCTCAGCACAGTGTTCTATAAACATTTCAGCCATTGTTCAGTTGTTTCCAACTCTTCATAACTGCACTTTGGGTTCTCTTGGTAGATATACCAAAGTGCTTTGCTATGTCCTTCTCTAGCTCATTTATAGAGGAGGAAAGTGAAGCAAACAGGGTTAAGTTACTTGACCAGAGTCATTCAGTTAGTAAGTGTCTGAAGCCAGATCTGAACTCAGAAATTTGTCTTCCTGACTTGAAAATTGGCACTCAATCCACTGAACCACCTTGCTGCCCAAATACACAGGCCTAAAATATATTTGTTGAGTTGAACTGAGCTTCAAATACTTGAACCATTTACTTCATACTACAGACGGGTAATTTTAATGTTTAAAGTGGATTTGCTATTTTTCCTGCGGTTGTTATATGGCTTAAGCAAAATTAATATTAGTATAATTATTTTATAAAAGAGGTAAGGGATTCAGTTTATTGGCAGTTCCATAATTATATCAAAGATATTTTAATTCAGTGTATTTTTTACTGTGGGGATTTCTTCATTGTTGAGGTAGTGTGAGAAAGGTTGTGTTCTAATTTATTCCACATTTTATTTTCAACATGAAGTATTAAATCTATTGAACCATAAGCCTTAGGTGAATAGATCTCTGCACTTGTGGTATTTACTGCTCTGGTAAATTAGGTGTACATAATAACCAGCTGTCGACCTCCAGATGTAATACAGTCAAGCTGCATAAATTCCCATCTTTTCAGACACATACATTTCAATGCCTTTCTCCAAGAAGAACTTGGTTGGCTGATGCTGTAAATAAGTTCATACTGTAGAAACTAATTTCATGCCAGCTTTGTTTTTATTTATTTTTAAATGATTTAAGAAAAGAAAGGAATATTTTAGCAGCAAAACCAATAGCAGCAAAATCATCAAAGCTTGAAAAGTGTATTTTATGCTTAAAAATAATGTAGAGTTTCAAATATACAGGATACTGCAAAAATAGAGAGGGAAATGTAGATGATGAATGAAACTCCCCTTGAATAAATCTCTAATCCACTCTGTTCATATTTCAGTATAAAAATAATGTTTTTTTTCCTCTTTTCATTTTTTCAATCAAGGATTGATTAAAGTAAGGTTCTTAGAAACCTGAAAAGACACTGTTCCTTAATACAGTTGACAGGGAATTTGTATGATTTAAATGACTATCAAATTGGAACTTTTTTTCTGACAGGTGACAAATTTCTCTAAAATGGAAAGTTCCATCAAGTTCTCTACCTTCACTGCGAGAAAACAGCAAAACAGATTTTAGGATCGTTAGTATGTCCGTAAATGTACGTGGAAGAAAAAAAAAAAAAGAAAGCAAGTATCTGAGTTTGATATACCCTCTAGACTGTTAGCCACATTCATTTTCAAAAGACTAATCCCCTTTAATCCTCTCTGACTCAATTTGTGAAGAGCCTGCCTATGAAAGTCTGTAAAGACAAAGGTCAGAAAAAGGACTTCAGTAATTATCGGACAGAGTAACACTTTGCCCTCTGGGAACTGTATCTTAATTTGAAAAAAAATTGATGATATTCCAGATATAAATAGTGTAGTCAATAATGAGCCAAAGCTGACAGACATTAAAGGCCCAACTGGTCTTTTCTTTGAGTCACGATGATGAATGGAACACAAATCTCTATTGACAGTTGACCCCCAAAGAGGTTCTAAGATTGACAAAGAAGGTTTGATGTAGAATACAATTTCAAAAACATGTGTTTACTAATCATGGTATCTTTGTAAAATCATTTTTAGATAATGTTTTAATTTTCAGTATTTTGGGAAAAGTGTGCCAGTATTTTATATCTCTTGATTTATCTTATATTATGAGATTATTTCTAAATAATAATAAGAATAAGTGTTACACCTCTCATCTTATTTGTATAAGGAACTCCTAGAAGACACTCCCTTTACCAAGGCAGGTCAGCACTTCTGCAATTTAAAATCTTGGAGCATCACCTAGAACACTGAGAAGTGAAGTGACTTACCCAAGGTCACAGTGTTTCATTGGTAAGCTCTGAAGCCAGGTCCTCATGGTTTAAGTCTCAGTTCTCTAGCTATTATTTTGACTTATAAATAAAATTATAATAAGCTAATATGAAGTATTATATATTTTGAATAGTAAATCAGGTGTTAAAATAGAAATCTCTAGGGTAGATTGACTTTTTAGAGACAGATCTCTGATCTCCTTTCATGTGTGCTACCATTTTATACACTGCTCAAAAAGAGCTAACAGCAATTTTATAGGGATGAAGTTGAAGCATTCTAGGTTGCCTCTTCCTAAAAATGATAGCAGCTAGAATTTCAGTTAAACCAATTACATACATAGGCTCCTATGACAGTACATTCTCAATTATATACATGGAGCAAGAGTGAGTGGTATTATCCATTATGTTCAGTTTACTTCAGTTCAATAAACATTTAGGGCAGTGGTTCTCAACCTTCCTAATGCGGCCACCCTTTAATACTTGTATATGGGCGTATCTGCTTGTGGATGGACCCACCTGGAGATGGATAAAGGAGCTGTATCTTACTTCCTAAGACCGTCAGAAATATGTGTTTTCTGATGGTCTTAGGTGACCCCATTCAATCCTCAAAGAGGTGCCAACCCACAGGTTGAGAACCACTGATATAGGGATTCATTATATGTGGAGTACTATTCTAGACACTGGAAATACAAACATAAAAAGACAACAGTGCTTTTACTCAAGAAGCTTATGTCCTACTGTGGGAAAATAATATTTATATAAATAAGTAAATATAAAATATTCACAGAGTCAATTGTATTTTGGGAATAATTGATAACAACTGTGTAAATGGAAAGAAGGGAAAATCAGGAAAGGTTTCACTTAAATGTGGCATTTGATCTGAGCCTTGAATAGAAGTAGTGATTCTAAGAAACAATGGCTTGAAGGGAGAGGATTCCATGAATTGAGACAACTTTTGCTAATGTGAACCTTTTTCTGAGGTGATTACAGCTGGTATAAATAGTACCATATTCATGCATTTGATCACTCCATGGGTCATGTGGTTATACTATATTCCATGCCACAGATAATCTTTGTACATTTTTCTTTATTGTTAGTGTCACTGGTCAGAATGAGCAGTAAAGTTTATTTTTAAGTGATTTGATTAATAACTTTATCCCCATTAGTATCAAAATTTCTCAAGGGGGCAGAGTCAAGATGGCGGCATAGAAGTAGGAGAACTCCGTGAGCTCCCCCATAACTACCATAAATACCTATAAAATATGACTCTAAACAAATTTTAGAGCTCCAGAACCCACAAAAGGTCAGAGAAACAAAGCTCCCACTAAAGGCAGCCCAGCAGGCAGACAGGAAGGGTTCATTGCAGCACACCGGGAGCAGAGCCCAGCCTCATGTGGTTTTAGCCCCAGAGCATCCAGGACAAGCCCAGCTGGAGCTTTCAAGAGAATGGATCACCAGCAGCTGTGGCAGTTTCCAGAATTATCAACCCATAAGAGCCAAGGACAAAGGGAAAAAGTCAGTGGAACTCGGCTAAATTTGGGGAGAGGGCCTGGCCAACTGCCTCCACAGCTAGAAGTGGTCTTAAGCAGTGGCCCTGCAGCCACCTGCACATGGCTGCTTCAGAGCTCCCAGCCTGCAGATTGCAGGGGGCCAAGCAATCATTCAGAGGCTAAGTGCTCTCGCCTTGACCTTCCTAGATCAGGATCACAGCCTTGGGTGGTATTCCGGAGGTGTGTGACCAGTGAGCCAGATCAGTAGATGATTTATATGTAGATGATTACTAGATACATTTTTCAAGACCCAGTTTATCCTCTGAACTCCCATATTTTCAAGTAGAAAATAAAATTCATCATCTCTTTCCTGCCAAAATCCACTCATCTCATGAATTTCCCCATAATTTCTAGGGCATTATTAGTATTCCAATCAGTCAGGTTCTTTACCTTGGTGTCATCTTCAATTCCTCACTATTCCCCATTCTACATATCTAACCAGTAACCAAATTTTGTCATTCTTTTCTCCTAAACACTTTTCCCACATATTCCTTTCTCTCCATTCACACAGCCACCACCCTAGCTCAATCTCTTCTGACTTCTCGCGTGTACTATTGAAATATCCTTCTAATATCTATCCCAGACTAATTTCTCTCTACCCTATGGAATTCTTTACACAAATTTCAAATTAATTTTCATAAAGCATACCTCCAGTGGCTCCCTATTATTTCTAGGATCACATAAATTCCACTGTTTGGCCCTTAAAACTACAACTTAGTTCCTTCTTATGTTTCTAGTCTGATTGCACATTACTCCCTTCTGTTCACTTCATAATCCAACCACACTGGTCTTCTTATTGTTCCTCAAAAACTGCCCTTCATCTCCATGACTTTTCAAGGACTGTTCCCCCATGCCTGGAATGCTTTCCTTTCTAATTTCTATCTTTTAGCATCATTGGCTTTACGGAAGATTCAGCTTCTGGAAGAGACCTTCCCTACCTCTCCTCCACCATCTGCTAATGCTTTCCTTTCTAAAGATATCTTACTTCAGTTTATTTTGCATGAATCTTCCATATGCTGACTATTTTATTGTCTCCTTATAAAAACGTTTTTGAATGAAAGGACTATTTTGGTCTTTCTTTGTATTTTTCATCACATAATATAATTTTTGCCACATAGTAATAAATGCTTATTGATTGACTAAAACACTATGTGCAATACACTAGGATAAGCAATGAAGACAGAAAAAGAATGAAACATTCTCTCAACTGAAAAGGAAAGAGATACTGAATGTATACAGATAAGTATTATAGGATATGTACAAAAATAAAATAAAACAATCTCAGGAAGGAAAAGGTATAAAATTGGGATGTTCATGGAAGATCTTTGGTAGGGAACTGAGGATTTCAAGAGATAGAAGGGTAGAAGAATAGTACTCCAGACATGGAGGAATACCATTTTAAAGGTATGTAGGAGATAGAATATTGTGTAAAAGGATTAAATAATAGCAGTTAACTTTGGCTAGAGAAGAGAGGGTAAGTATGGGAGGGGTATGAAATAAGACTGGAGGGCACCAAAGTTGTATGGTCTATAACTACTAGGTAGAGGATTTTGCATATTATGCTTTAGGCAATAGGGGACTACTGAAAATTTTTGAGAAAGGTTATGAAATGATTAGATTTTAATTTTAGGAATATGAAGTTGATAGTTGTATAAAGAATGTATTACATATACATATGCATACACACATATTATCTAGTATATTATATGTATATTGAACATGTATATTTATATTGTGTATGTATAACTACATATACACACATATTTAATCTTTACCTATCTAATATATATGTATATATTATATTTTTTATTCCACTTCTTCAATGTGTCTTCTATTCATTCCCTCCTCTTCACTTAACTATCCGCTATTCTATTTAAAGATTGAGAAAAATCTGAAGTAGGGTAGAGGCTAGATAAGGAAAGAGAAGGGGATAGATGGAACACACACAGTAGAAGAAAAAGGAGACTTGACAACTGATTGAAAATGGGGATTGAGGAAGAAAAAAAATTCAAAGATGGCTCTGACATTACAAACTTGGGCAATTGTAGGAATAGTAATGCTCTCAAAAGACTTTGGCAAGTTTGGGAAAGAGATACATTTTGGAGTTATATGATGAGTTCTGTCATACAAGGGAAAGTAAGTTACATAAGATGAGGAAGAGAACTCCAAAGAAAAGACAATAATAAATGTAAAAGGTAGGTTTAAACACACGAGGAAAAGTCAAAATATTGTGGGAAAGAGTAACTGAGGGGAGTGACTTTGGCTGTAGAAAACTGGAAGCATGATTAAAAAGTGAATTGGGAGCGGGAATTTGCAAAATTTATTTGCATAGCATATTAGTATAGAATTACGATAGCTTTAGTATACTTGTGAAGAATTGAAGTATCCTAGAAATGTTACAGTGAACCTATTTTAAGGAGCATCATTTGTAATGATGGAAAAATTGGCAGTCTAGTAGAGTGGCTAGCTTCCAATCGGGAAGCTCTGAATTCAAATCTAACCCCAGATAGTTACTACCTGAGTGACCCAGAGCAAGTCACTTAACTGCTATTTGTCTTAGCTTCTTCACATAAAAAATGGAGATAATAATAGCACCTACCTAAAAGGGTTGTGTAATGAGGATTATAAGAAACAATAATTGTAAAGCATTTAGCACAGTGGTTGCAAATTGTAAGCCCATATAAACGTTAGGTATTTTTTTTTGTTATCTTACAAGTATGAGAATTCTGTAAGCATAAGCAAAGCAAAAATAAATCTTTGACCATTCAGTGAATGATTTGTACCTAAAATAGAGTTTTTTATTTAAATAGCAAAAAATTACAGATTAATATAGGGAGTTTGATTGTCCATGTTATTTTTTTAACCAGTATTAAATTATAAGAAAATATTTTTAAGCTTGCATTTTGGGAGTGTAAAAAAATAGAGAACAATTTTCTTCAGGACTTACTTTTTATCCATAGGAAATACTGAATAAAGGTCTTAAATCATTATATCCAGGTACCATACTTGCCAGAGAAGTCCTGAACTGTTCAGTGAATTATCAGGAGAGACAGGGCATCAGGGATCTTTGTGGTTTAACCCAAAACTTCAAGATAAGTAGCTTAGCTGTCTTGATAAGATACTTATATTTATCTTATCTCAGCATGGACAAAAAAGATTAAATTATAGAGGAGTAGATAAAATATCCCTTTTCTACTTTTTTTCTTCAGGTAACATTCTGAAATTGTAGCAAAAGATTTAGAATTATGAAATGGTAAAATCCTAGAGATCGAAGAAACTTTGAGTGTCCCTCCTCAGAATTTTTACTTCCTTTCTATGACGTCCTTGGGAAGTATTCATTCAGCATATGCTTGAAAACTTCCTGTGATTATGAACTATTACACTAGGTGACCTTTTACCTTTTCAGACAGCCCTAGTAAATATATGGCCACACAACCTGTAACATGCTTGATCTCATCAGATAGCTTTATTTGTGAGGAAGTTTTTCATTATATTTTCCTGAAATCTACTAGCCCTAAGATTTAGCCATTCAAGCCATGTTTGAGTTCAAACATGGCATTCTATGCTATATTGTGCTATATTAGCCAAAAAAGGGCCACTATCTTTAGAAGTAGGAATGAGGCATTAAGGTTGCTAAGCTAATAAGCAAATTGTCTTTTCAACATTGTACTTTGTTTTTTGAACTGGTCATGATTTCCCATTGCCTCCACTTGTACATCATCCAAGTCAATCATTAAACTCTTAAGAGTGAGTGCTCCTTGGGGGGCAGCTAGGTGGGGCAGTGAATACAGCAACATCCCTGGAGTCAGGAGGACCTGAGTTCAAATCTGATCTCTGACACTTAACACTTACTAGCCAAGTGACCTTGGGCAAGTCACTTAACCCCAATTGCCCTTCAAAAATAAAGCAAAAAATTAAAAAAAACAAAAGAGTGAGTACTCCTAAGGACTAAAGTGTCATTAAGATTTTACTCTAAGATCTCCATCCAGGATGACATTTACACATTAACTGATACCTTTTAGGTCTAATCATTCAATCATTTCTACCCATCTAAGTATACTATCATCCATTCTGCATCTCTCTGCTTTTTTCACAATGGTATTATGAAAAAAAACATCATCAGATGTCTTCATGGAGGTCAGGCATATGATTTTTATAGAATTCCCCAGATGTTTTGCATAAGTAAATTATAAATAAGCACTGTGTAACAATGTGAATATCATTGGTTTATTGTAAAAGTTTACAGATGGATTTTTTAATGTCATAAAAAATATGATTTTAGAAAAAAAGGAACTACTTATTCTAATGATTTGTTCACTCTGTCTCTTGGCAAGTTCTCTATTTGAGTATCTACACATTGTCAATGGACAGGCTCTACAATACTAACTAAATCCCCTAAACTTACCACTACCATATCAAGGAGGAATACAGGGAAGAAGAATAACACAAGAATTCCAACACAGGTGGAGATCAGAAACAGAGTAAAATAAACCAATAATAGGAAATAGGCAGAGATAATAATGAGCTAGAAAGAGACATAAGTAGGAGACAGTGCCACAAATAACATAAAATCAACATCCAAATTTCACAATGAAGTTCAACAAGGAAGCTAAAATCTAGTTCCAGGTAATGGTAAAGAAGTTCTATTCAGGTCTGTGAAATTATTTGTGTTCCAAGTGCTGACATTTTGACATTTATTTGCTTTAAATCAAATACACATCACAAATACCAACACTGTTATGTAGAGGCCTTCTATTTTTTAATGTTCAAAAGGGATCATTTTAACAGAAAAGTCTGAGAAGTTCAGAAGTCAAAAGGAATGGGCTCAAATTTTTATACTCAAAAGGATAAATAGGTACATGCAAATTTTAACCTCATAAATTTTCCAAGCAGTCCTGTGCTTCAGATCAACCAACAGCATGTTTTTTGCCTTGCTGTGATTCACCAAGGTGATGAACCTTATCTGAGTCAAAACCTGAGACAACTGGAAATATATGTATTCATATAAAGTGTTTTATTGATACATGCTACAACATATCCCAAATCCCTACATGTTTTATTCTTTCATTTGGAGACAAATAAACCCCCAAAATTATTTGTCTGCTATGATTATGTAGAATAGATAATTTGTAAATATCATTTATTCGACTATTTAAGGAAGAGAAGAATAAGTGCTTTAAGTTTTTGTATTAGAATAGCTGATCTTTCTGCTTGTTATTTTCAGTATATTTCCAATCAAAGTCTACTTAGACTATAATCCTATTTGTAGACATCACTAAATATAAAGCCCTAGCTTCTCATTCTTTCTCAGCTCACCTCCCATTAATTACTAGGTTTATTAAATAATATTTCTTGGTTTTCAACACTTTTCCAGTTGATGTTTTCTCTATCACTCCATTACTTACAGGGATACCCAAAGGTTGTAACCTCCAATAGCTCAAACTAATTTAGATAGCATCTGCTGGAATATTAAACATTGACACTTAGGAAGTGAAAAGGTACCTTAGAAGTTACCTAACATAACTTCCCACTTAAACTAGAATTCCTATTTACAACATTCTAGACAGATAATCATCTAATATTTGTTTAAACACTTCATGATTTTTAGTACAATTACTTTTGGATGCTCAATGATACAAATATTTAAATACTATTTGGTAGCCTGATGAAGGATTGTGTAACTTACTTTTCAAAGACTATTATTCATCACACTTAAATTCTTGCAGAGAAAATTAATGTTTGTCCTATTTACAAAGTATTGAGGATTTTAGGTACATATTTCTCTATATTTCAATCTGTGCCTATATATCTATATAGAAATATTGTAGAGAGGCAGAGTTTCTTGGAGAAAGTAGTCATCAGTGAAAAATGATACAGAGAACAAGAAAGAATGAAGAAAACGTCATTAATTGTTGTAAAGAAGAGATCATTAGGATTTTAGAGAGAGAACTTGTATGCAAATGATAGAGGTTTGAACCCATTACATGAAGGGTTTGGTAAAGAATGAGAAGAGTAGAAGTATTGAGTGTGGCTTGATTTTTTCTTTTCAAGGAGTTTTAACTGAGGAGATGAGAATATAGGATGATAATTTACTGATAGGATAGGACCTGAGAATTTTAATTTTGTTTACCTGAGGAGACTTAAGGGATTCTATAGCTAACAAAGATAGATTTAGATAGGGAGAAATTCAAGATTAGAAATGGAAAGATGATAATAGTGAGTGGAAATCTGTTAGAAAAGACAGGAAGATAAAATGAGATAGGGTGAAGTTAAAATGTGGAGAGGTTTACTTCAGCAGGCTGAAAGGTCCTCATGATCATCATTAGAGAATGGAGAGAAGAAAATATTGT
Organism: Pseudochirops corinnae; assembly: GCA_028646515.1. Classification (NCBI taxonomy): domain Eukaryota; kingdom Metazoa; phylum Chordata; class Mammalia; order Diprotodontia; family Pseudocheiridae; genus Pseudochirops; species Pseudochirops corinnae. The sequence continues at coordinate 291,819,483 of CM053586.1, read as the reverse complement.
AGGATGATATCAGAGGGATATGGGATTTTAAAAAGAGGGGAAAGAGAAGTGTCAGTCAATGATCTCAATGACCATTACTTCATGTGATGCAGATGGAGTGGAGTAATAAATGATACGGACTGAATGCTTTGTCAACATTGGAAGTTAGGGTATGAGAAGATCTCAGCCTGTATGATGTAGTCATATAGCATGAAAAAGACTGTGAGCCAAGCTATGAACTCATGACAAAAATAGAGTATTATCTAAAGGCCCTAGATAAAAGAGTCTTTAGAATATAGAGTAAGTGATATGTTTAAATTGCATGAACTTCAAGCAAAGAAAAATTGATGTGTCATAATGGTAAAGGGAGAGTGACCATGAATGAAAAGTATTATTCTTAGTTTCCCTCCTTAAACTGTGAACCTGAAGGCTATGAATAAAAAGTAAAAACAATACTAGAAAACAGTGGTCAAACATATGGTGTCAGCTGGGGGAGAACCAGGTATCAGGGAATTCCAGAGGATAAAGCAAAAAAGGAAGTTGCAAAGAATGAGATTTGTTCATTTGTTTTAAAATGGGCATTCCAGATTGCAAAGTGAATGGGGCTAATAGATCTTAACTGGCACATTGGCGGAATACACATGAACTGAATTGACCTCATTTTTGTTTTTCTCCTTTTAGAAATGTGGAGATGGAGTAGACTATACTGGAATTAGGAATCCTACTTGTGCTTTTCAAATATCATCTGTGAATGGGCTCATTTGGCATTGGTACATAATTACTAAAACTATTCCCATCATCACAGTCCCAGTAACCAGTTACCTTATAGTCCAGTGCTAGGTAAGACACTGATCAAATTTAAGAAACTGACATTTTTCAGCCTTGTGATATGAAATATTTATATTCTATTTTAAAAGTATACACATTGTTACTCTACAAAATTTTACTTTAGAGCTTTTCTTTTATGCTTTTCCCTTTTACTAGTATCAAGTTGGATGTGGAATCTTGGGGGAGGAGGGAAGACTATCACTTAAGGGTATGATGATTGGGTACCTTGGTTTCTCAAATGGACTTTGACAAATAAAAAATAATTGGTTTTGCAGATTAAGAATTGTACTAATTTTCAGGATGATCTTTGATGAGACAATGAAGCTTTTCTGCAAATATCATATATTGATTTAGTATGGAGCATTTCCTGTGTAATAAGGGGAAAAGGAAAAAGAGAGAGACAGCAAGAAGTCTTGAATACCTATAATTTCATAGAGAACTGTCACTTCCAAAGGAAAGTGAACCTTTTGGGACAATTTGTATAGCTGTGGAGAATTTCCAGAGAAGAAAAGTTTGTTGTTTTCTCAACCCCCGGGCTCTAACTCACTGATGCATCCTCCACCTTTCTGATGCAGCCAACACAAGCTCTAGATCTGGATTCTAGTCCTACCTTCTAAGACTCAGTTGACTATTGAAGCTCAATTTCCATTCTTGTTTGGGAGAGTTCATAGTAAGAAGGAAGACTTGATTTTGGAAGACTATACTTTTTGAGGATCTTTCATGATGACTCAGGCTTAAACACTGGAATAAAGTGACTCCTTTATCACCAGAAGATATATACAAACCCTAAGAATTCCAGCTGACAAAGGCACGAATCCTTAACATCTTGGATTACCCCCCAACAACTCCTCAAGGGGTACTCAGAACAAATAGAAGACTTGGGAAAAGAGCTGAACCCATGACTGACTAATCAAGGTTTTTGAGGATATGTGAGTGTAACATGGCATGTTGTTTTTGTTCTACTCATAATCACCATGACTAGAAATGCCCATGTAGGAAGAAAAAAAATCCCCTATATAGATTTATGTGAGATAATGAGACTTTGTCAGAGATGGGAGGCCCAGGAAGGAAGAAGCAACATCATCTATCTTGGGTGTTTTCTGGATTTTATTTGTAGAAGAAGTAAGATCAAACCATGAAGGCAAAGCTTCAAACATGGGCTAAATAAAGAATATTGCCTTCATGGGGACGGAGCCAAGAAACATGACTTCTGTGCAGCTCCAGCTTCTACCTCCTGCAATACATGTAAGAAATGACTCTAAATGAACTTTAGAGCTATAGAACCTACAAAATTACAGACAGAAAATAAATCTGCTGCTGAAAGAAGCCCAGCAGGCCAGCAGGAAGGGTCCATCTCATCACACTGGGAGCCAAGGGTGGTCTTGCCTAAGTGACGTTTTAGACCCAGGGTAGCCCCAACCAGCCGCAGCTGGAACAGCCTTTATGAGAGTAAATTACCTGAAGCCATAGCAATTTCCAGACCTCTCATTCCATGAGTGCCAAAGGCAAAGTAAAAGGTCAGTGTGGAACTTGGTTGGTGCAGGGTGGGATACAAGGGTGCAATCCAGCTGCTACCCTAGAGCTAGAAGCAGAGGAGGCTTGGTGGCTGTTTTCAGAGCTTCTGGCCTGCAGATTGTAGGGGGAGCAAGCAGCCATTCAGAGGCTAAGCACTCTTGCTTTGATCTACTTGGATCTAGACCGCGGTCTTGGATAGTGGTCCTGGGCTATGTGACCAGTGAGCCAGAGTGTGAGAGCTGTAGAGAGGGCACCCATCTAATAGCTCTGACAACCACAAAAACCCCAGCAATTTGGGACATAGCTGTCTCCATTCCAGAAGCAGAGTTCTACTGTGGCAAAGAGCTCAAAAGTCAAATAATTGGCTGCCAATATGAGCAAGCAACAGAAGCACGAACAGAGATAGAATCCTTTTGGGAGGACAAAAAAAATCAAGGCACAGAGCAGGAGGAAGAAGTGAAGTCAGAACCCCTGCATCAAAAGCCTCCAAGAAAAATATGAACTCATTACAGGCCATGGCGGAGCTCAAGAAGGATTTTGAAAATCAAGGTAAGAGAAGTGGAGGAAAAATTTGGAAGAGAAATGAGAATGATGCAAGAAAATCATGAAAAGTGAGTCAACAGCCTGCTAAAGGAGACCTAAAAATACACTCAATAAAATAACACCTTAAAAAATAGACTAACTCAAATGGCAAAAGAGGCCCAAAAAGCCAATAAGGAGAAGAATGCTTTAAAAAGCTGAATTTGCCAGATGGAAAAGAAAATTCAAAAACTCACGGAAGAGAATAACTCCATCAAAATTAGACTGGAGCAACTGGAAGCTAATGGCTTTATGAGAAACCAAGATAGTATAAAACAGATCCAAACAAATGAAAAAATAAAAGGCAATGTGAAATATCTCATTGGAAAAATGACTGACCCGGAAAATAGAACCAGGAGAGATCATTTGAAAATTATTGGATTACATGAAAGGATGATCAAAAAAAGAACCTAGACACCATCTTTCAAGAAATTATCAAGCAAAATTGCCCTGATATTCTAGAACCAGAGGTCAAAATAGAAATTGAAAGTATTCACTGATCATCTTTTGAAAAAGATCCCAAAAAGAAAACTCCTAGGAATATTACAGCCAAATTCCAGAGATCCTAGGTAAAGGAGAAAATGCTGCAAGCAGTCAGAAAAGAACAATTCAAGTATTGTGGAAACACAGCCAGGATAACACAAGACCTAGGGGCTTCTACAGTAAGGGATCAAAGGGCTTGGAATGTAATATTGCAGAGGTCAGAGGAGCTAGGACTAAAACCAAGAATCATCTACCCATCAAAACTGAGTATAATGCTACAGGGAAAAATATGGTCATTCAATGAAATAGAGGACTTTCAAGCATTCTTGATGAAAAAAACCAGAACTGAATTGAAAATATGACTTTCAAATACAAGAAGCAAGAGAAGTATGAGGAGGTAAACAGGGAAAAGAAATCATAAAGAACTTATCAAAGTTGAACTATTTACATGCCTACATGGAAAAATGATAATTGTAACTCATAAGAGTTTTCTCAGTATAAGGATAGTTGAAGGAAATGTATGTGTGTGTGTGAGTGTGTATGTATATATATAT
>CM053586.1:291799042-291815445 GCA_028646515.1 Pseudochirops corinnae | reverse complement strand
AGGAAAGTGAAAGGGAATGGGATAACCTAATTCTCATTGAATTTGGCCTAAGGAGGAAATAACATCCACACTCAATAGGTTATCTTACCCTACAGGAAAATAGGGAGGTAGGGGATAAGAGGGGGCAGGATAGAAGGGAGGGCAGATTGGGGGAGAGGGTAGTTAGAAGCAATAATTTTTGAAAAGGGATAGGGTCAAAGGAGAAAATTTATCGAGTAGGGAGTGGGATAGGATGGAAGGAAATATAGTTAATTTTTCACAATATAACTAATATGGAAATGATTTGTGAAACCACACATGCACAATATATATTGAATTGCTTATCTTCCCAGGGGGGCAGGTGAGGAGGGAAGAAGGGAAAAAAATCTGGAACTCAAAGTTTTAAAAACAAAATTTAAAAATTTTTTCCACAATTTGTTTTTTTACATTATCTTTTACATTTATTTTTAGTTTACATCATTCATTTCCACAAGATTTCGAATTACACATTTTCTCCCTGTCTTTCCAATACCCAGCACACCCAAACAGCAATCCCACTGTATACCCCCTGCCCCAATCTGATATCTCCTGTATCCTCTTCCATCCCCTCTTTGACTTTCCAGTAGGGCAAGATGGATCTCCATATCCCAGAGTCTGTATATCTTATTTCTCAGTTGCATATAAGTAATAATAATTTTTTTTAAAAAATTTGATTTTAAAACTTTAAATTCCAGATTCTTTCCCTTCCTCCCCTTCACCCATCCTTACTGGGAAGATAAGCAATTCAATATAGCTTCAATAAAGGTACATGTGTAGTTACACAAATCATTTCCATAGTAGATATATTGTGAAAGACTGACTATAATTCCCTCCATTCTATCCTCTCCCCCACTTATTCTATTCTCCACTTTGTCCCTGTCCCTTTACAAAAGTGTGTGCTTCTAACTACCCTCCTCCCGCAACCTGCACTCCCCTCCATCATTGTCCTTCTCATCATCTTCCCCCCCTATTCTACTGTAGGGCAAGATACCCGATTCAGAGTGTATGGCATTCCTTCCATGAGGAAAATTCAATGAGAGTAAGTTTGACCCATTGCCTGTTGCCTTCTTGTTCTTCCCCTCCATGGTAACAGTTATCCCTTGCCTCTTCTATATGAGATAATTTACCCCATTCTGTCTCTCCCCATCTCCTCTCATTTTGTTCCTCTCACCTCTCAATTTCACCTTTTAAATATCATCCCTTCCTATTTAATTGATCCTGTGCCCTCTGTCTATGTATACCTGTACACTTATATACACACACTCCCATATGTATTCATACACATATATATATACCCTCTTATATACACATATGTGTGTATACACATTTATATTAACTTCAACTATCCTCATACTGAGAAAAAGTTTCATAAGTTACAATTACTGGTTTTCCATGTAGGCATGTAAATAGTTCAATTTTGAAAAGTTCTTTATTATTTCTTTTCTGTGTTTACCTTCTCATGCTTCTCTTGCTTCTTGTATTAGAATGTCTAAGTTTCTATTCACTTCTGGTTTTTTCATGAAAAAGGATTGGAAGTCTTCCACCTCACTGAATAATAATTTCCCCTGAAACATTGTACTCAATTTTGCTAGGTAGGTGATTCTTGGTTTTAGTCCTAGCTCCTTTGACTTCCAGAATATCATATTCCAAGCCCCTCAATCCCCTAATGTAGCAGCTGTTTGATCCTGTCTTATCCTGATTGTATTTCCACAATATTCAAATTGTTTCTTCTCTGCTTGTAAAATTTTCTCCTTGACCTGGGAACTCCAGAACCTGGATATAATATTCCTAGCAGTTTTCTTTTTGGAATCTTTTTGAAGAGGTGATTGGTGAATTCTTTCCATTTCTATTTTGCCCTCTGGTTCGAAAATATCAACAATTTTCCTTGAGAATTACTTGAAGGATGATTTCGAGGTTCTTTTTTTGATCATGGCTTTCATGTGGTGCAATAATTTTTAAATTGTCTCTCCTGGATCTATTTTCTAGGTCAGTGGTTTTTCCAAGGAAATATTTCACATTGCCTTCTGTTTTTTCATTTGATTAGATCTGTGTAATAATATCTTGACTTCTCATAAAATCATTAGCTTCCATTTGTTCCAATCTAATTCTGAAGGAATTATTCTCTTTAGTGCACTTTTCAGATTCTCTTTCCATCTGGCAAATTTGACTTTTTAAGGCATCCTTCTCCTCATTGGTTTTTTGGACCTCTTTTCCCCTTTGAGTTAATCTATTTTTTAAGGTGTTATTTTCTTTAGTCAGGTTGTTGACTCTCTTTTCATGATTTTCTTGCATCATTCTCATTTCTCTTCCCAATTTTTCCTCCACTTCACTTACATGATTTTCAAAATCCTTCTTGAACTCCTCCATGGCCTGTAACCAGTTTTTATTTTTTTGGAAGCTTTTGGTGCAGGAGTTATGACTGTGTTGTCTTCCTCCCATTCCATGCTTTGATCCTTTTTGTCCCCAAAAAAGGAATTTGAAGTTGGATGGCTGTGCTTCCTTGGCTTGCTCATGTTGCCAGTAAATTACTTGACTTTTGAGCTCTTTGCCACAGTAGAACTCTGCTTCCTGAGGGGAGTGCTTTGTCCCAAACCACTGGGGTTTTCACAGCTGCTGGAGCTATTAGGAGGGCACCATCTCTACAGCCCCCACCAGCTTTGGCTCACCGGTCACGCCCCTCCAGACCACTACCCAAGACTGCAATCCAGATCCAGGCAGGTTAAGGGAAGAGCACTTAGCCTATGAATGGTCACTTGGCCCCTCTATGATCTGCAGGCTGGAAGCTCGGAAGCAACCACGTGGAGGCGGCTGCAAGGCTGCCATTTCCACCACTTCTCAGTGTGGAACCAGAGACCAGACCACACTCTGTCCCCCAGAGATCTAGCAGAGTTTCACTGATCTTTTAATTTGGCATTTATGGGTTGATAATTCTGGAAACTTCCACAGATGTTGGTGATCCACTCTCATGAATGCTCCAGCTGGTGCTAGTCAGGGCTGTTGTGTGACTAAAACCACAGCCTCAGGTGGAGCTCGGCTGTGCTTCCAGCGTGCTGTGATGGACCTTTCCTGTCCGCATGCTGGGCTGCCTTCAGCAAATGATTTGTTTCTTTCTGTCCCTTTGTGGATTGTGTAGCTCTAAAATTTGTTTAGAGTCATATTCTATAGGTCTTTGAGGTGGTTATGGGGGAAGCCCAAGGAGTTTTCCTGCTCCTATGCCAACATTTTGACTCCACCCCTGTTTTTTTTTTTTACATGCAACTGGAAAATAAAACATACAGATACTAGGTTATAGAAACATCTTGCCCTGCTAGAAAGTTAAGAGAGTGAAGGGAGAGGATATAAGAGAATACAGATTGGAGGAAGGTTTATTCAGTAGGCTAGCTATTTTGGGGTGGGAGGTAGGGAAAAGACGGGGAGAGAGTAAAAACTGTAACTCAAAATCTTGTGAAAATGAATGTTGAAAACTAAAACAAACAAACAAACAAAAAAAAGAATATTGACTCCAAAGAAGTTATCACCATACCCTGTGTGATAAAGGAACATTCTCTCATTGGGCAGAGAGGTGGCTGGTACTGTTGCCATATGCAATGTAGAGAATAAGCAGCAACAGAGTTTATCTTCATGATTAGGATAAGACAAATAACACTCAGCATTGAAATGCTCTGATATAGTACTTTGACAAGCCTGAAATCCTTTCAAGAGGGTCCAAAATGTCCCTCCAACAGCAAGCAGCATCATTGGCTGCCTATAAATCTATTTTTTACTAAATACTCAAAAGGGAAATTCAGAATTTTAGACTTCATTAACCACATAGTGCCTAACCTGATCCTTGGAATTGGTCTGTATGTGGATATATTTAGAAAATGAAAAATATGAAAAAAGCTGGAGATACATCAGTCTATATTAGGGGCAAGTCCTTATAATAGGAAAGTTACGATGCCCTAAAAATTCATGACCAGTAATAATCTGATAATAAAGGGGATGCAAATTCAGATAAATTCTCAAGGAACATGTGATTTCTGGTGTTTGATATTGATATAGTCAAATATCCTGATAGTTTTCCTAATATGAACTAGCTCTGCATTGCTGGTATAAATCCTGGTATAAGTATATTTAAGATATATTGCTATAATCTCCTTACTTGTATTTTATTAAAATTTTTACATCAATATTCAATTAGTGAAATTAGTCTATAGTTTTCTTTGTTTTGACTCTTCCTGGTTTAGGTGTCAGCACCATATTTGTTTCATAAAAGGAATTTCCTTGGATTCTTTACTTGCCTATTTTCCAAAAATAGTTTATATAGTTGTTTTGGAATGAATTGTTCTTTAAATGTTTGGTATAGTTCAGTTGTGAATCCATCGGGCTTGTGGGATGTTTTCTTAGAGAGTTCATTGATGGCTTCTTCAATTTATTTTTCTAAGGTGGAACTGCTTAAATATTACTTAAAAATTACTTCTGTTAATCTGTATAATTTATTTTTTTTTGTAAATATTCATCTATTTCACTTAAATTATCAGATTTATTGGCATACAGTTGGATAAAATAGCTCCTAATTATTGCTTTGATTTAGTTTTCACTTTTAGTGAATTCACCCTTTTCGTTTTTGATACTGGTAATTTGGTTTTATTTTTTTAGTTTTTAAAATCAAATTTGCCAATAGTTTATTTTTTTTTCACGAAACCACCTCTTAAGTTTTATTTATTAGTTCAATGGTTTCCTTACATTCAATTGTGTTAATCTTTCCTTTGGTTTTCAGGAATTTCCAAGTTGTTGTTTAGTTGGGAAATGAAATTTTTATTTGTTCTTTTTTGTGAAGAATTGGATATGATTGAATAAATGAACAGTGCTATTCTAAGGAACAAATCAAATAATATTAGCAAATATGCAGAACACAACACTTTGCTCATGAGAGGGGCTACATTAAAAGCTTTATCCCATCTCCTCATGCCAAAATGCCATCCTTTCCAAAATAACATTGAATCTACTTTGCATTTTTTTCTGTATACAGTGTCTCCCCAACCCTGAAATTATATAAGCTCTTGTAGACACATTTTGCCTTAGGATTCCCAGCCCATTCTTCTGCCTGATATATTGTAGAAGCTTAAGTAATTTTTATGAAATAGAATTGAATTCAAATATTCCAGCCCCCTCATTTTATTGGTGAGAAAACCAAGGCCTGGGGAAGGGGAAGAGTCTTACTTAAATTTACAGATATATGCAGCAGAGTTGGGATTTGTGATTCTGTTGATTGTGATTTAGAGATGATTCTTATGGGACTAGATATTCTCTAAAACCTCCTCCAATACTGATTTTGTAACACTAAGTCTGAAACTCTTTCCACTCTACCATAATATTCTCCTGATCAATGGTATAAAAGCCAGGGGAAAAGAGTAGTTATTCCACACATCTTGATGATAGGAGCCAAATTGCAAGAGATAATATTAAAAGTATCCATTTTGGGAATTATAGAAAAAATTATTTACCGTAACATAATATTCATGGATAAAAACATGTATTAAAGTCTAAGCATATTACGTGAAGAACTTCAGATATATGACCAGCTCTAGTTGGCATAAAAAGAGACAATAGAGAAAGAAGTATGATTCAGAATCAGAATTAACATGGCAATTATATTTGTGAAAGTGAGCATAAATGGAACTAAAAGTGAAAATTTTAATTTAACAAAGTAATATGCAATAGTCATATAAACATAATCAAAGTGTAGTTTGTTTTTGTTTTGGTTTGTCTTTAGAATTATTTATGTTAGTAAAGACCAGGCAATTTAAAGTTAGTTCAATTTAAAAAAAAAAACCTATATTTAATTTCAAGTTAACTTTAAAAGTCACTCCTCTCAAACTTTTTTTTAACAGACAATTATTTTTTTTAAAGAAAACTCACAATTGTCTCAGGGTGACCTGAGATGAATAGTCTTTTAATTAGAATTCTGAATTTGACCTATTTTTAAATATAGATGACTGCATGTTTGCAGTTTTTTTTTTTAAAGGGAATATTGATCTTTTTAGTTTTTTTTAGAGAACATCTTAAAAATCCACCTACAACAGTTTCTTCGAAATACGTTAAGAATTAATCTTCCTGTTTGACAGGTGTGATACTCTTTTATAAGAGCTATGTATTTCATAAGAGACAGATTGACTTCAGGCAGTTTTCCTTAAATCAAATTTGTAATGTGACTGTTATTGTTCAGTGCATATCTAAAATAATATACTAATGAATCTAATTTTCTTTTTGTTTTTCTGTCAACCATAGGTTAAGTTTCAGAGAATAAATTATAGCTGTGCAAGTTAAAAGTTGTGAGTCAATAAAATGTTAGAATTTTAATAAAATGTTATATAAATAAATATATTGTATTGTATATAAATAACATAATATTTATTATAAGACATTAGAATTGTTAGAAAGCAATTTTTATACTGAACTTTGAAATCTGTTTAAAATAACTGTAGCTAAGGCTCTTCTAGCTGAATCTAATTAATTTTACCCAATTAATGTCAGTGAATATGCTCCAGAATGGACCTTTTAACAATTCCCATTAAAAATGTAAAGTTATACAAACCATACTGAAAAAAGCAGTGCTAATGCATAAATGTCATTATAATATAGAGGATACAGATCAGGCCTCAGAGTCACAAGTCATGAGGACAAGGCCTAACTCTCATACACACAAGCTATATAACTTTCAGCAAGTCAATTAAAATTTTAATGTTACAGATAACCCTGTAAAGTTCTATGTTGTGGAGAAGTTACCTATTTTTTTAATTAAAGTCCCCAACAAGAACGATTTTCCTTAATGAAATCACAGATCTGGGCAAAGATGTTTTTTTTAAAATTAGCAGTCTGGGGGCAAACTAATTCATTGAAAATGGGAACTGTTTATGATAATGGAAAAATGTTGATGAAAATATTAGAATAGACTTTTAAGTTAAATTCTACTATTTTCCCTCATTGCTCCTTCTACACAGGTTTTTCTATTTTTCTAATTTCTATATAGCAGTTAGAATGTAAACTCATATATCCCCAGTGTCCTGCACATTGAAGGAATTTCATATTCATTGAAATCATGAATTGAAGGGTTATAACAGACAATGATTGTATTTTATTTCTTTAAAGAAAACTGACAGTTGTCATGGGGTGAACTGAGACATTAATAGCCTTATCAATTAGAATTCTGAATCTGACCTACATTTAAGCATAGATGACTGCCTGTTTGCAGTTTTTTTTTAAAAAAGGGAATATTGATCTTTTTTATTATTTTTAGAGAACATCCTAAAAATCCACCTACAACAGTTTCTTCAAAATAAGGGTTTAGCACTCTTGAATTGGTCATTACCATTTTGTATTTCATTCTATAGTAGTTTATTCCCAATCAAAGAAAATTAAAAATGCAAAATGTAAAAGATACCAACTATTTCCATGACATATATTTACATTTAAAAATATATTTGAATAATCCAAATATGACACGACTATCTCCATCAAAGTGATACTTTGATATTCCATTACGAAATGACTGTAAGCTTGTGCAGTTAAGTGGTACATTGGATAGAGGGCTAAAGTAAGAAAACATGAGTTCAAATCTAGTCTTTGATACTGCTAGTTGTGTGATCCATTAGAAATCATTTAACCTTTTCTTCAATTTCCTCATCTGTAAAATAGGAAAAATAATCTAATTTCTAGAGCTGTTAAAAGGATCAAATGAGACAATATCTGTAATGCTCCTAACTTAGTGCCTGGCTGTAATGCCATCCATGAGCAGCTTCCCAAAAGAATGCTACTGTGAACAGCTTTTAAGGTTCTGATTACACAATATTGTGAACACTCCATTTATTCCATTATAAATCAAGGCAAACATTCACAGAAAATCAAGGTACAATATAATATTCACAACATTACATTTATCACAGAAAATCACAATATAATGTTCATGACAGCTTAACATTAGAATGGCCACATAGTTTTCACTACAGTGACCACAGTATTTAGAACAAAGAGCAAAAGAATAATCATGTGGTTTTCTAAGGGGGAAACCCTCCTTACCTAATCGTTCAGTCAATTCACAATACAATAATCAATACTTAATCATTAAATCAATTCACAATAAAATAATCAATCTTCCACTCATGGCACAATTATAGATTAACTTAATCAGTCACTTATCTAGCAATCAGTCACTAAATATAATCATTAGAAAATTACACAAACCCTCCACCCCTTGGCATCTGGTAAACTTCAATTTCATCATGGGTCCAAGGGGAGATGTTTTCTTCATCTTGACTCAGGCTGGTCTCTCAGATTCCCTGGGTCCCAGCTCCTTGCAGAATGTACCAAACAGTCACCTGGCTTCAGAGGCAGACAGCTCCCAGGTTCTCATCCAGTCCTCTGGCAGTTCTTGTTATACACTGAAGCTCACAGGGTCCAGCACATCTCAAACCCTTCACCACTTCTGTTGCCAGGAACTCAAGGATCACCCAAGCCACAAACAAAGTCTTATGCCAGTCATGCTTCTTCAGTCCTCCAGCAGTTTAAATGCTATTGCACTGTTAGATACTATTATTATTGGTTATTAAGGCTATGGAAATCATCTCCTAGCTCTGTTAGGTTCTGACAAGTTAGAAAGACTTTGAATATAAGTCTAGTAATGTACTCTAACTGTAATTCAAAGACAAGTCTAAGTTGACAGTCATTCTTTATCAGAAGCTGAGATACTATATGATGGCTATTTCCAGATACGACAACTCACAAAGACCATTAATAGAGGCAAAGAAGAGTTACCAGATGTATTAACACAAAGAGCACTCAAACTCATAAAATAAATACTTGAAATGGCAACTTTAATATAAACATGAGAAAAAAATAAGGATAGGGAAAATATATATATGGGAAAGTATAGTTCAGGATAAAAAATGGGAGAGGTGAAATAATTAGATATTTTGCAGAAAACTCTGTCTTCTACATCATGAACACTTTTCAGGGGGAAAAAAGAGTTATATGGTATTGGAGATACTGAGCACAAAGCTACAGTATATGAATGAAGTTGACTACACTTTAACATGCATGAAAACATTTACAACAGATATGTAAGTTACCCCTTAGTCAGCTGTTTGTGTACACTTAAACTAATGATCATAATAAATAAATAAGGATTTATAATAAATAAGAAAATAATACTCAAAAAATATAGGGCATGTAATTAAGATTTGAACCTGAATGACTTAAATAATTTATGAAATTTTTTAAAATGGGAAATGTATGATAGAAATGACATTTGGAAACCCCATCAATGTAAATTATATAGTACAACAAGGAAATGAAGAGTCCCCAAAGTGCTTCAATGAGGACATATTTGACTTATTTGCCAAATGAAGTGATGTGACTCAAAAATGAAAGACTGGGTTAGGATATGAATGCATCTGTATAATTTTGCAAAGAAGGATTATGGACAGGAATAAGCATTGATTCATAAAGCAGAAATAATGGGTTGAGGGTAAAAAACATCTAAAGCAAGCTTGATAAGATATCCAACTATGAAAAGTACTCAAAGATGATAATGAAAAAAGAATGACAGAAAGAGGAAAAAGAAAAAAGGATTTACCAAAAAAAAAATTACTATAAAATGTCTTGTCCATCAATGATGTTGGAACTACCAAATTTGGATCCTAAAATCACACTCCATAAATGTTCTGAGAGATAATGATGGCACTAAAAAGAATAAAGATTGGAAAAATAGATGGAACAGACAAAATCAATAAGGAAGTGATATAATTATTAAGACATTGAAACAATGATTTACAAGGTTTGTTTTGTTTTTGTTTTTTTTTTATAAAGGAATAGAAGATACTAAGGTGTGGAGAAAAATCTGGAGCCTTACTGAATCCAGAAATATATTCAATAAAAAACAACTATAATTCCATATGCCTCCACTCCCATTTATACAAAGTGTTCATGAGTGTCTTCTATGTGCAAATGACAGCATTCTTGCTGATAGACTTAGTAGGAAATAAGAAGGCTTTAATGAATTGTATTAAAAATGGATCACATTTTTTCATCTCAAATATTAAAAATGTGAAGACAATAATATACTATCAGACTTATTTTAATTGTAAAAAACACAATAGTTGACTCATTTACATAAAAGATTACTGTAAACTTTCTTTAATAACAAAGAGTCATGCATCACAAGAACCTTCAATATTTCTTGGAAGATGTAACAATAGAAAAAACATGTTAAATAACATTTTAATTATAAACACTAAGCAAGGTAATAAGGTAGGGGGATGCATGCTCACCAAAAATATTCATTACATTTATGAAGGAGATCCAACATAGAAACTGGTCAATGGTGAAGTAATCCAAATGCTCCTGTTTGCAGATGACATTTCATTGATTGCATTAATATTCAAGATACTGCTGGGACTTTTCAGACATCTGTATTCAATAAAAGGAGTTTGGTTTGTCCAGACACTCAGGAAAAGATAAAATAGATGAAGAATATTTTTTGCCCAGATTTCAACATGCTTCTGAGTAGCTACTCTATAGAACTTTTCTAATAGAATGTGTATATAAGATAGTTAATAAAGATGGCAATATAATAAAAAGAACTGGATCTAGAGTCAAAAAGAAGGAAGAGAGTGAATTGACTTGTTTTGGGGAAAATTTGGGAAAAATGAAACACTTTTTACTGACCTTAAGGTTTTATGTGAGTGCAAATTGCTTATGCAAAGACATAATATTGGCCGAAAAAATGTTACCAAAGTCTCAAGCAAATAAATGGCAATTGGATGAAAATTTTTGTTAGATTATAATTTAGCTTTTGATTTTTGTCTTGAGTGATTAGTCTAATGATGTCACAAATGAAGTTTATAAGTTCAATATGTTGTTTAGTTACAATACAGTATTGATGATATTGTAAAATGATATTGATTATGGTGATGTTTTCTTGCTGATGCCTGTGTATGACTTATCTGCTTGACATAATCTACTTAAATTCAACTCTGTCTTCTTTTCTCACACAGTAGACTGGAGGGGGGGGAGGGCGTGACAATGTCCATCTTTTGCTTTAGAAATATGACATAGGCAGTTGTGTGTATGATAACTTGGAAGGAGGCAGGGAAGGAGGCAAGGAGACTAATTGGAGGACCTGCAGAAATCAATGGGAAGAGTGAAGATGGCCTAGATTAAGATGGTGGATATGTGAATCAAGAAAAAGATGTAAGAAACAGTTTAGAGGTAATTGTGATAAATTTGACAACTGATAACATGTTAGGGGTAATGGGAAAACTAAGGATAAATCCGAAGTTGCAAGCCTGGATAAGAGGAAAGATAGTGAAGCACTTAATAGAAAGTAAGGAAGTTCAGAAGATGGTTATTGGTCATGTTTTGTAAGAGAGATAATTTCTGTTTTAGAAATGCTGAGTTTAAGAAATATTTCAGTTCAGCTGCTTTTTTAATTGTGTGTTTTCATGGCCCCATTTGGGGTTTTCTTGGCAAAAATACTGCGGTAGTTTGCCAATCACTCCAGCTCATTTTATAGAAGAGGGAACTGAGTCAAACTAGGCTAAATGACTTGCCCAAGGTTACACAGATAGTATGTGTATGAAATCAGATGTGAACTCAGGAAGCTAAGTATTCCTGACTCCACTTTCAGCACTTTATCCATTGTGCCACCTAGCTACCACAGGATATCTAATTTACAATGTTCTATAAATAGTTGCTGATGAGGGATTGAACCTCTACAGCCACATAATTTAAGCTAAAATTTAGTGCTTTATTTCTTTAATGGGCAATTTTATAAGTCAAGGATTTGATTCTTACCTCCTGTTTTTTACTTCACTAACTCCAAGGTGCCGACACATAGCTAGCATGTAACAGGTGCTTTTTTTGTTATTGATGGCCTCTTTGTAGGCAGTATTCTTCTGATTTATCTTTGTGCATTGTGGTATTGGGCACATGCATATGTCTGTATACATGTACACCTATGCATAGGCAGACATATACATCTGTTACAAACTCATGTTTATATGTATTACGAAGAGAGAATAAGATTGATAACAGGATGTCTGAAAAGTCTTAATTCTGTTTTCAGTAATTAAAGATTAGTTTGGGACAGCAAGGTGGTTCAGTGAATAGAGTATCAACCCTGGAGTCAGGAGGACCTGAGTTCAAATGTGACCTCACACACTTGACACTTAACTAGCTGTGTGACCTTGGGCAAGTCACTTAAGTTCAATTGCCTTACCTTCCCCCTCCAAAAGATTAATTCAAAGAATTACACACTGTAGGATATATAGGACACAATGTATAAATTTGGAGTTGAAGATAAATAACTAGGAATACTACCATATTTCATAAGTATGACATAAAAATCATTTTTATCTGTTTTATTGCTGTAAAAAATTTTATGGCCACCGTATTTTTTCAGCTCTTTTTATGCATGAAGATATTTATTTATCTTTCTTTCCACTTCTATTCTAATACCTTAGTTCTTCTCATTCTGGTTTTATTTATGAATATATTAAAACTTCATCAAATTTGGATTCACCCACCTTTACATTTCTTAGTTTGGACAAACTTCACCTTTGAAAAATAATATATCAGTGTATGTGTTTTAAGTCCCACTGTTGTGACTACAACTTCACTAAGTCCCCAAGCAATTTCACCTTGAACAATATTCCCCCTTTCTTCCGGTCCATGGTTGCTATTAACTTCAGACTCTAAGGAAGAGACATACCTAATCAGTCACTGTATTTATACTCTAAGAATCCCCACTGCTTCACTCAGTTTCCTACTCAGCTTAAACTTTTAACTCTGGATAATTTAACCCCTTTCCCACCAATCTTACCTGCTAGCTTCACCGCTTATGTTTCAGCATAAGACAATTAATATCAGGTCTTGAAGAACCTCAATCACTAGGATTTTACTTACTCTTGATATGTCTCCTTAGTTCAGTCAATCATGCAAATTCTCCAGAGAGTGAGAATATGTCTCTCCTGCACTGATTAATTTATTCAATCGTTGCCCGCCAAATAAGGCTTCCTTTTCCTTTTTCTTCCCAATATGTCTCGCTTGTATGTCTATGTTAAACAGCCGTTATACCTAATAAAATATTAATATTTCTGCTAAATATATGTAACTATATTCCTTTATAAAATAATATGCCGCAATTTAAATGTCTAAAGATGTAATTGACTATCTAAACAATTAGCTCAAAATTACAAAGTTTTACTCTTCCCAAAGAAAACCTGGGTTCTAATTTTCATTATTTTTTTCATACTTTATTAATAAGATTTTGGATCCATTTTCATATTTCAACATGAAATCCATCATTATGGGTTCTTTTGAGAGCATTTCTTATTCCAAAGAAGCCAGTGAGAACATATGTCAATCCTGTAAAATGTGTTTTCATATTGGAGAGACTGAGAGAAATTAATCTCCTAACGTCCACTTTTAAATATAACATCATGCAATTAATACCCTCCCGTTTAATGTTTATCAGTTTTCATCCTTGCCAAAGCTAGATTTTTAAGTACAGGAAACAAATAGTCAATAATTCATATAAAATTATTGTTTTATAAGAGAATTATAAAATAGTAATGGCACAGGCTTTAAAGAAAACCAAGGGCACAAGATTCTGGGAAGATGGCAAATTAGAACAGAAAACTTTCAGCTTGCAAATTTCCTACACACAAAAAGACAAAACATTGCCTCAGAATGATGGTAGAGCAGCAGAAATAAACAAAGGTTGAGGGTAAAACAGTTGTCCTCCTAAGACAATTTGAGAAGATCCCACGAAACACTTGAGCTCAAGGGGTGAAGATTTGGCTTGAGTGAAGCACAAACACCTAATAGTCAACTCTGCCAAATCAACAAACAAGCTGTGGGGACAGCTGGGTTGGGAGACATCTTCAGCCTCAGGAGACTCACAGACAGTGGGTTGGGTCCAGTTGATGAGTAGGAGAATATTGAAGGACCTTCTCTGTTGAGGTACACCAAGCACAGCTGTGCTGACCTGACAAGATCTTAGGTTACAGCTTGTGAGGCAGAAGGAGCTAGCACATGCTTGGTAAATATACTAGCAGAGGACCCTGATAGCTGTGTTTACTTGCAGGAGAGTAGAATCTCTGGTTACAGTTCCAGGACAAAGAGGAAAACTATAGTTTGCAGCCACAGGAGGGAAAACAGAGAGCAAGAGTTTGTGAATCAGAGTGGCTGGGGCCCCTGGCCCGTAACAGCAATCAATTTAGCAGATACCTTAGAACTTAGTAACTTAGGGCTAAGTATGGAAGGTGTGAGCTGTTCTCCTGTCCTATTGTGGCAGGAGGGGGTTGGCTGAAACAGGAGGCCAGTGTGTGTATATAAGAAGAGTTCTAGAGACAGAGAGACAGAACTGGGAATCTTCCTCCTGGTGGCTCCTGTTGAAGGAAGCAGGATTGTCCCACCATCTGGGAACTGGGCTGATGGACTGAAGAGAGAGAAAAAGAGAGAGAGAGAGAGAGAGAGAGAGAGAGAGAGAGAGAGAGAGAGAGAGAGAGAGAGAGAGGAAGAAAGAAAGAAAGAAAGAAAGAGTTTCTCTCTCAGCATCTGGAAGCTGACTGAGAACTGAGTTGGAGTTTTCCTGAGACCAGAATCTAGTGAAGGCCGATGTGGCTGTTGCTTCCACCTGGATGGCCAGTGTCGCTGCTGCTGCCTGGAAGGCTGAGTTTTCTTACTGGGTCCTAGGGCCAGCTGAACTGCAGGAGGACTGAAGAAGCATGACTGAGATAAGCCTTTGTTGGTTTGTGGCTTGGCTGATCTTTGAGTTCCCGGCTACAGAAGTGGTGAAGGGTTTGAGATGTGCTGGACCCTGTGAACTCTGGTGCCAGGGACTGACCAGAGGATTGGACAAGGACTTGGGAGCTGTCTACCTCTGAGGACTGGATGAGAATCTGGGAGCTGTCTGCCCCTGAATCCAAGTAACTGTTTGGTGGATTCAGGTAGGAGCTGGGACCATGGAGGGGGATCCAGGGAATATGAGAGACTACCCTGAGTCAAGATGAAGAAAAGGCTTCTACTTGGATATTGAAGGGGTTTACTAGACATGGAGAGGTGGAGGGTTTGTGTGATTTTTCTAATGACTATACTTAGTGATTAATGATATTTAGTAATTATGAATCTAGATCAGTGACTAAGTTAATGGTTGCCTCATGAGTGGAAGATTGATTATTGTATTGTGAATTGATTGAATGATTAAGTATTGATTATTATATTGTGGATTGATTGAGTGATTAAGTGATGAGGGTTTCCCCCTTAGGGAAACCAGATGATTTTCCTTTTGTTCTTTCTTCTAAATATTGTGGCTACTGTAGTGAAAACTGTGTGGTCATTCTAATGTTAAACTGTTATGAACACTATATTGTGATTTTCTGTGATAAGATGTAATGTTGTGAATATTGTACTGTACCTTGATAGGTTGTGAATATCACATTGTGATATATTATGAATGTTTGCCTTGATTTGTAATGGATTAAACAGAATGTTCACTATACTGTGTAATCCAAACCTTAAAAGCTGTTCACAGTAGCATTATTTTTGGGAATCTGCTTGTGCATGGCATTACATGGCCATAGCCTAGACATAGCCCAAAGTTGGGCCCCAGGAGGGAACTAAGAAAATAACAGTAAGAAGTATCTAAGGCAGGTGCCTAGGTGGCACAGTGAATAGAGCACTGCCCCAGGCATCAGCAGGACCTGAGTTCAAATTCAGTCTCAGATACTTAACATTTCCTAGCCATGTGAGCTTGAGCAAGTCACTTAACCCCAATTGTCCTCCCTTTCCCCTCTAAAAGAAAAAAGAGAAGAATCTAAGGCTTAGGGCATTATTCCCCATACATTCATTATTAGAACTTGATTATAATAATAGCTGCTAATAACAAAACAAAATGAAAATTAGTAAGCAAAAGAGAAAGAAGCCAATCATAGATAGCTATTATGGGCATAGTGAAGGGTTCATATTCAGAGGAAGATAGTGGAGCTTAAAAAAGCCATTTGTTTTTCTGTTCTTTTTTTTTTTCATTTTTTTTCAATGACTTGTTTATTTACTTTTAGTTTGCAAGATTCAGTTCCACAATCACTTGAGTTTCAGATTTTCTCCCCTCCCTTCCCCCGCCAATGGTGGCGTGTAATCATGTATAGGATCTGCAAATACTTTCACATTGTACAATAGTTTGGTTATAGAGAAGGGTTGTAACCTATGAGTGATCACTGGGAAAAAAAAAAAGCAAAACCAAACATGAAAAAGAACAATAGCATGTTATGGTTCGGTCTCAGTTTAAACTGTAGTCTTTCTATATCTTTCTCTGAGTTTAGATTTCTCCTTCCATCCTGAGGATT
>CM053586.1:291778081-291792242 GCA_028646515.1 Pseudochirops corinnae | reverse complement strand
GTAATAGCAATGTCAATATTCTCTCTTATAAAATAAAGCATAGCTATTACAAACATCGTCATTGTAAAAACACACGTTCAAAATTCCTCTTAGTGGTGTGTACTCCCCCCATAATGCTCTATGACTATAATATGTATACACACATACATATATACATATACACATGTACATATTATATATGTACATGTGTATATTTGTGGGTATTTATGTATATGTATGTATATATAAATGTGTATGTATATCTTTGTGTATAGACATATGTAGATATAGCATGAGAGAGATCTTTAATTGAATTTATAAGATGTTAAGGAAATTTCTAATAATTTCTAATATCTAATAATCCCCTAAAGAGAATATTTTATCCTGAAAATAGGAACTTTTAAAAATATATCATTTTAGGGGCAGCTAGGTGGCACAGTGAATAGAGCACCGGCCCTCAAGTCAGGGGGACCTGAGTTCAAATATGACCTCAGAGACTTAACACTTACTAGCCATGTGACCTTGTGCAAGTCACTTAACCCCAATTGCCCATAAGAAAATAAAAATATTTCATTGTTTCTTTGTATTACATTTACATTTGATATAAAACACTGTATGGACAAGTATTTCTTGGATAGGCACTGTCACTGGACATTATAAAATGTAATGGTTTATTTGTTTTCTTTTGTAATATAGCAGGTGGGTCTCCCTGTTTCAAACAAGAAAGCTGGTCTTATAATGAACAAGCAGCATAAGAATACCATTTGGTGTTTGGGCCTATAGTGGAAAGACATGAGAGAGAGAGAGAGAGAGAGAGAGAGAGAGAGAGAGAGAGAGAGAAAGGGGGGGGGGTGAGAGAGAGAGAGAGAGAGAGAGAGAGAGAGAGAGAGAGAGAAGGAATTTATAATTTATTGAATTCTTACCCTGTGCCAGGAACTGTGCTATTAAAAAAAATAGTAATACAGATAAAAGCATAAAGACAGTACAGTGCTCAAGTCCCTTACATAACTTACATTGTAATAGAAGATAGTATGTTTTAAGGATCTGAAAGAGGTGATTGAAAAAGTATTCTGTAAGTTTTAGGGCTCAGCATAGTTAGAAATCAGCATGATTGTTTGGGAACTTCCTCAAATAGAGGTGCATGGAAGAACTCATCAAAGGGAAGAAGGGAGCACTGTGGTGGAGGCATTGCCAACAGGAAAAGATCACTGGGTCAGAAGAAAAATAGTCTTGAGAGTCATTGAATGAGGCTAGTTTGAAGAGAACAAAGCTGTCATAGGAAAGATAATCAAAAAGAATAAAACAAAGACAGAATTCCTATTCAAAAAATTTTTAATGTTACTTTATTTGAAAAAGTAAGACTTTTTTCCTATTTCCCTCACCTTCATTGATGGGGAACTTTTTTCATCATTAGTCTTCAGGAATACTGGTTGGTTTTTGTGTTGATCCAAGTTTCCATGCTGTATGTGTGTATGTATGTATGTCATGCATTTGTTGTTATTTTAATCAGCCAAGATCCACTTTCTCAACTTCCCACTCTTCATTGAGAAAATAAGAAAAACAAAGCCCATTGAAAACAAGTATTGTCAAATTTAAGAAATCTCCACATCATCTCTATTTTTTTTTCATTCAGCTAATTTTTTTTCAGTGTTCTGAGTCCTCTTAGGAAGTGGCCAGCATGTTGCACCATTGGTCTTCTGGAATCTTGTTTGATCATTGCACTTATAAGAGTTCAGCACAATAGTATTGCAACAAGTTTATATACCATAACTTATTCATCTATTTCTTAATTTATGGATTTTTGCCACCTCAAAAAGAACTATAAATATTATTGTACATTCTTAGAATTTGTTTTGCTTAGAATTTATACCTCCCTTAATCCACCCTCCATCTAATTCCTTCTCTCCTCTTTTTGCTGCCCTTCTAATTCCCTCTTGATTTTCCTTCTAATTCCCAATTAAGAGAAATTTATTCCTGTATCCAATTCTTAGTAGAGTCACTCCCAGGCCTTGTCTAATTGGATTCCTTCTATGAATCTTGATAATGACAGAGATCTGGGTGGGGCTGGTGGGGGGGGACATAGAAGGGGAGGCATATAACACATCTTCTCATATTTGAATGTAAGCAGTTTATCTTTGCTTATTCTTTCATCATGTTTCATTCCTGTTTACCTTCATATGTTGCTCTTTACTTTTGTGTTTTAAATTTAAAATTTCTCTGCACTTCTGGTTTTTTCATCAAAAATGCTTCAAAGTCCTCTGTTTCATTTAAGTTCTATTTTCCCTGATAATATTGTGCTTGGTTTTGCTACATAAGATTTTTTTACTGTAAGACTATATCTTTTTCCTTCTGGAATATTGGGTTCAATGTTCTTCCCTCCTTTATAGTGTTGGCAGCTAAATCATGTGTGATTGGACTATAGCTCTGAATATAGCCCCTCATTACTTGAATTATTTCTAGCTTTTTGTATTTGAAGTGGGAGCTCAAGATTTTAGATACCACGTTCCTGAGAGATTTCACTTTGAGGTTCCTTTCAGCATATGTCTGGCAGATATTATCTTTTTCCACTATGCTCTCTGGTTTCAAGAGTTCTGGGAGCATTGTCTTTTAAGAGTTCTTGAAATATGATGTCTAGGCTCTCATTTTATTTTTTGGTTATGAAATTCAGATAATCTAATGGTTCTTTGCTGTCTTTTTCCTCATGATCTTGTTTTCTAGGCCAGTTGTTTTTGATAAATTACTTCACATTTTCTTTCATGTTTTTTCAATCTTTTGAATAGGTACTGGAGTGATTTGTGGGCATGTTTCTTGCCTGACCTGTCCTTAGTGTTCACAGAAATGCCTGTGTCTCTTTTTCTGTTGAGCTGGACTAGACTGATGATTTGCTGTGATTTTTTTTTTCTGGATTTCACCAGAATCTGGTCTGGTGCATTTTCAAGATCTGTTTGGAAATGTGTGTGGGGAGGGATTAGGGGATTTCAGCTGTATTGCTTCCTTTCACTCCAACTTCTTAACTTCATTCCCTCTGAGACAAGATTTTTATGAAAGAACCTAAACCCATTGACGTTGAGAGAAAACGATGCTTAGCATAGTGCCTCTTGCTTAATAAATACTTGTAGACTTGACTTGAGTTTCAAACTGAGCCAGATATATTAATAACTTAAAAAATTGCTGAGAACACACCATTAAAGTCACTATCTTTAATACAAGGAGGCATGATTCCTGGCATATCACAGAAATGTTATGTGAAGTAGGGATTTGTACAGATTAGTTAATATAAATAAAATTTCTATTCAGCATTTTTTATTTGTAATTGAACAAGCACAGTTTTAAGCTAAGATGTAAAGAATGGCAACCCTTCTTGTTGCTAATGCCAATCCCTGTACTTCCACAAGTGATAATATGCCATCCTGTCTCCTCCAGGAGAATGCTCCCTATCATCTCCATTCTCGTTAATTGTCAATCTCTCCCTGTCTGCTGGCTGTTTATTTATCTACTACAAACATGTTCTTTACTTACTACAACATATTCATCTTGCCCATGTTCAAAATACCCTCACTTGATCCTTCCACCCCTGCTAACTATTTTTCCATATCTCTTCTGCCTTTTACAGTGAAACTCCTTGAGAAGGATGCCTATAATGGGTATTTCCATTTCCATCTTCCTCACTCTCTTCTTCCTCTCTACAATCTGGTTTCAGATCTCATCCTTCAACTGAAATTTCTCTTTCCAAATTTTCCAATGATCTATAATTATCTACATTCTTGATCTCTCTGAAGCCTTTGACACCCACATCTGTCATTGGTATGTAAAACTCAAAATGCTCCATATCTAGGTCATTATGTAATTTGAATCTGGAATAGGCATTACCATGCTTACAAAAAAGATTTAAGATGTAAATATCACAGGAAAAATACTAGATATCATTTCCTGGAAACAGGTTTTGTTAGAAGGGAAAGAAGATGAGCAGAAGAGTGGTGAATGCCTGGAGATTCACTGGGATAGGAGGAGAAATGAGCATTAGAGTCCAGCTCCTTCAAAAGGATCTGGAGGCATTGGAGATTTTCCCCTTTGTAATTATTCCTACAGAGAACCCTGTTAAAAATACAGCTTTGTGTTGGAGATTGTAATAGACAAAATATACAGATTATTTCTTACCTCGAATGCCCTAAAAGTGTCAGATGTATGTGTATATATACATTGTTATTTCAACATCAAATAGGAGAATCTTGACCTAAATCTATGAAGCTGACAGTATGGGGCTCAAAAGATTTAAGTTAATGAATATAAAAGCTTTCTCTTTATGTGAAAATGCATAGTCTCTGTGGAGAGATTGCACGAGAATATGATGAAAGTATAATTGCAATCCAGGACTTAGAACAGGATATTGTTATGATTATAAAATGCAAAATTAATTTCCACGAACCATGTTATATGTGACAAGCCTGTCAGTACATAATACAAAAAGCTTTTATCATTCTGTTTCTAAAATGTCAATATAGATATCATCTGATGGGAAATGGGATGGCTCAAGTGAAACAACATTGATTACCTCTAAAAAATAACCCTGCTACACTCTGCTCATAATGATAAAAAAGACTGAAGAATTTTGTTGTTCTTTGAACGTGATTTTCATTCCTGTCTTTCTCCTTCAACTGCTACCAGATATCATGAATCTCTGGTAGCAAGTAAGCTAAGAGAGCAGACTCCTGGGTAAAGACAACAACAACAACAAAAACAACAACAACAACAACAGACCCTATGAGTTGAGGTTTTCATAAGCATGTCATCTGATAAACATGACATCTATTAATATCTGTTTAATCTGATTTGTTCATTAGAGTCCTGAAGTATGAAAGCAAAATGAAAGACAAATGTAAGACAACTATACATTTAGACTTAATATTTTTATACAAGTATTATTCTAAACAGCTAAAATCACTCATCATAAGAGCCCATATTTCTATAGGGTACCACAATTTACTATGTGTTTTCTTTATGCCAAACCTATGAGGTAGACAATTCACATATTATTTTCACTGTTCTATAAATAATGAGCCTGAGATTTAGCATTTAAATAACTTTCCTGTGGTTATAAAGCTAGTGAGAATCACAGTAAGTACTTCAACTAATGCCTTCCAGGACATAATTCTGCCTCTGTACATATGTATTATGTGCTCTTGCATAGATATAATTTTAGAATGCAACAAAGGAGTTAATAATTCCTAAAAACTATCTTGTAAAGTGTTTTTAAATATGTTAAAGTAGTTATAAGATTACAGGAATACAAGGAAGCAAGTCAAATGAAATGATATAATTAGTCAGTTCTCTTGATCTCTACCTCCAAAGAAACAAGTACTACATAAAACGAAATAGGACAGCAATCAAAAGGAAAGAACTTCCTACAAGGGAATCCTCATACAAATTTTGGAAGCTAAAATGAAAATGTCAAGTGGGAACTCTCTAGAATTAGGTACATGATTAGACCAAAGGAAATCACAGG
Organism: Pseudochirops corinnae; assembly: GCA_028646515.1. Taxonomy (NCBI): domain Eukaryota; kingdom Metazoa; phylum Chordata; class Mammalia; order Diprotodontia; family Pseudocheiridae; genus Pseudochirops; species Pseudochirops corinnae. The sequence goes on along the minus strand of CM053586.1, from coordinate 291,786,760 downwards.
GAGCATTTGCAAGGACATTTTGTTTTATTTTATTTTATTTTTATTTTTTAAATAAATAAATTAATTTATTTTCTTGTTTACATCATTCACTTTCATGACATTTTGAGTTACAAATTTTCTCCCCATCTTTTTCCTCCCTAATACCTCAAACAGTCATCCCACTGTATAACCCCTTCCCCCAATCTGCTCTCTCCTTTATCCTCGCCGTCATCCTCTGACTTTCCAGTAGGGCAGGACGGATCTCCCTACCACCGTGCCTGTATATTTTAATTCGCAGTTAGATGTAGTTAATAATAATAAATGATAATAATAATAATAATAACAATAATATATACATATATATTTTAAACATTTGATTATAGAACTTTAAATTCTAGATTCTTTCCCCTCCTCCCTCATCACCCACCCCTACTGGAAGGACAAGCAATTCAATCCAGGCTGTACATGTGTAATTACCCAGACCATCTACACAGTTGGCATATTGTGAGAGACTAATTATATAATCCCTCTTTCCTATCCCGCCCCGCCTCTTGTTCTATTCTCTACCCTGTCCCTGTCCCTTCACAGAAGTGTGTCCTTCCAGCAACCCTCCTCTCCACCTTGTCCTCCCCTCGGTCATACCACCTCTCATCCCCATCCCCCCTACTCTCCTGTGTAGCAACATACCCAGTTTAAAGTTCATGTCATTCCTTCCCTAAGCCAAATTCAATGAGAGTAAGGTTGACCCTTTCCCTTTTGCCTTCCTGTTCTTCCCCTCCATTGTAACAATTATCCCTTGCCTCTTCTATATGAAATGATTAACCCCACTCTGTCTCTCCTTGTCTGCTCTCATTCTAATCCTCTCCCACCTCAAAATTTCACCTTTTAGAGTATCGTCCCTTGCTATTCAATTGATTCTGTGCCCTCTATATACTCATATATACACATACTCAGATGTGTTCATACATATACATAAACCCTCCTATACAGACATATGTATATTTATACATATATATACATTTGAATTCCCTTCACCTATCCTCATACTGAAAAAAGTTTCATAAGTTCAATTATCACTTTTCCATGTTGGCATGTAAATAGTTCAACTTTGATAAGTTCCTTATGATTTCTTTTCCATGTTTACCTTCTCATGCTTCTTGTTTTTGAGTGTCATATTTTCTTTTTAGTTTTGTTTTTTTCTGTAAGAATTTTTGAAAGTCCTCCACCTCACTCAATGACCATATATTCTCCTGGAACATTATGCTCAATTTTACTGGGTAGGTGATTCTTGCTTTTAATCCTAGCTCCTTTGATCTTCAGAATATCATATTCCAGGCCCTTTGATCTCTTAATGTAGAAGCTGCCAGATCCTGGGTTATCCTAATGGTGTTTTCACAGTATTCAAATTGCTTCCTCTTGGTAGCCTGTCATATTTTCTCCTTGATCTGTGCACTCCAGAACCTGGCTATAATATTCCAGGAGTCTTCTTTTGGGGATCTTTTTCAAGAGGTGATGGGTGAATTCTTTCAAGTTCTATTTTGCCCTCTATTTCTAAAATATCAGGGCAATTTTCTTTGAGAATTTCTTGAAGGTTGCCTTCTAAGTTCTTTTTTTGATCATGGCTTTCAGGTAGTCCAGTAATTTTTAAATTGTCTCTCCTGGATCTATTTTTCAGGTCAGTGGTTTTTTTCATGGAGATGCTTCACATTGCCTTCTATTTTTTTCATTTGTTTGGATCTATTTAATAGTATCTTGATTTCTCATAAAGTCTTTTGCTTCCATTTGCTCCACTCTAATTCTAGAGGAATTGGTCTCCTAAGTGAGCTTTTGAGATTCTTTTTCCATCTGGCAAATTTGACTTTTTAAGGCATTCTTCTCCTCATTGGCTTTTTGGGCCTCTTTTGCTATTTAAGTTAATATTTTTTTTAAAGTGTTATTTTCTTCAGTCAAGTTGTTGACTCTCTCTTCATGATTTTCTTGCATCATCCTCATTTCTCTTTCCAATTTTTCCTCCACTTCTCTCATTTAGTTTTCAAAATCCTTCTTAAACTGATCTATGGCTTGTAGGAAGTCTTCGTGTTTCTTGGAAGCTTTTGGTGTGCAAGTTCTGACTGTGTTGTCTCCCTCCCATTCCATGCTTTGATCTTTTATGTCCCCAAAGAAGGATTCTAAAGTTCGATTGCTGTTCTTACTTTGCTTCCTTTGCCTGCTCATGTTGTTGCCAGTCAATTACTTGATTTTTTTAGCTCTGTGGAACTCTGCTTTCATAGGGGTAATCTCTGTCCCAAATTCCTGCGGTTTCTGCAGGTGCTGGAGCTGCTACAGGCCCTACCACCATTGGTTCACTGAAAATACATCCTAGGACCATCACCCAAGACCACAATCTGGATCCAGGCCACTCAACACAAGAGCACTTAGCCTCTGAATGATGGCTTGGCCCCACTATAGTCTGCAGGCCTGGAGCTCTGAAGCAGTCATGTCGAGGTGGCTGCAGGGCCGCCGCTTCTTCTACTTCCTTGCTCTGTAGGTAGTTTGGCTGGACCGCTTTTCTCCCCCAAATTTAGTTGAGTTACATTGACTTTTCAATTTTCCTTGTTTCTTATGGCTTGATAATTCTGGAAACTGCCATAGCTGCCTCTGATCCATTCTACTGAAGGCTCCAGCTGTGGCTCTTCCTGGCTACCCCAGGGTCAAGCCACAGTTTCAGGCTGGGCTGGTTTTGGCTCCACACACACTGTGATGAGCCCTTCCTGCTGAGCTGCCTTCAGTGGGAGATGTGTTTTTCTGTATTTTTCTGAGTTTTGGAGCCCTAAATTTTGTTTAGAGTCATATTTTATGGGTATTTGAGGTGGCTGTGTCGGAGCTGTGGAAGCTTGTTGCTTCTACACTGCCATCTTGGCTCTGCTCCCCCCAAGGACATTTTATACCTATACATTACATATAACATTATTCTGCTTTAAGAAATAATTAATTAGTTTGGCAAATAAATACAGAGAAGGATAGAAAGAACTTCATGAACTGATGTAGAGTAAAATAAGCAGAGCCAAGAACACTTCAATAATATAACACAAAAAACAACCAAACTTCCTCCCCCCCAAAAAAAAATCAAATGAATTTTTGTATCAGCAAGCACCCTAGCATACCCAGGATGGCTGCTAGCACAGGTTCTTAGATCTTATTTTCTAAAGGAAAGCAACTCAAAATGAGTTAACAGTCTCACTTTAATCAATCAAACACATATCATTTACCTAGTTCAGGGGAAAAAGTCAGCACCCTGAATTTCAGAGAATACAAACAGAATTCAAACAAGTTACAAGCAGAAGTTACAAGCAGTCAAAGAAACAGATCATCAGATGGGCTTCCAGTCGTCTGACCATTACATCCATACCTATTAAGTTACCAGAGTGGGAAGCATCAACATCTGGGTTTTCAAAGCCAGAGGGCTCAACAGATTCCCAGAGTCTGGTCTGGCCAAGTCACACAACTCTTCTCAAAGTGAGTCCCAAAGCTAAATTTCATATCAGCAGTATATATAGCCTTCTCCTGGATCAGAGTCTGTCACAGCCCTCTTGACCCACTGCCCAATCACAAAATAATAAGGCGTGGGCATTCCTGAAGAACAAGCCTTCCACCACAGGCTCCACGTGACCACATTCAGCCTATTAGGGAGCAGAGTATACTTTCAAATCAGGGAGGGTTCTCAGAGCCACTTAAGCAAAGGGCCTAGGGGCAGGGAGAGATCTTCAGATTCCCTTAACATTTGGCCTTAAGATCTTGCATGCCCATTACATAGGCAACTTACATCTGAATTAGCATGAACATCTCTTAAGGACAACATAATCCCCACAAAATAAGAGACATCACATTTGCAGGATATATAACATAGCAATTCATGACCAGCAATCCAAAAACAAAAATGTCCAAATAAAGTTCTCATGGTGGGGTTGTCTTTCCCCCCACACTGCCCTTGCAGGCTTCCTCCTGGCACTTTCATGTGCCGACTCTAATGAGCCAAGTCCCAGTCTTAACACTGCTCCAGCCCCTGCTTCCAAGGGCTATGGGGAGAATGGACAACAAAACCAATAGAGTGGGGTCCTTGTGGGTCCATAGCACTTCACCCCACCCACCATAGACACAACTCCATCCTCCCCCTGGGTCCCAAACTGTGGGACACAGCAAGAAAACACATTCAGTGCTCCTCCTTTTGTTCACAGTCCTTATCTGAATTGTGAACTCCTGGGTTCCTCTTCCTCCCTCAGGAGATAGCCACTCCTGGCTTCTGTCCCAGTCCCAATGCAGGTAGCTCACCATTCCTGCTCTCACCTCAGTGAAGTCAACATGCAGGCAGTTCTGCGTTCCAGTTCCATCGCTCCACAGAGTCACAGCTACCACAACTGGGAAACAAAAAATTGTCCCAGCCCCCATGCTTTCTTTATAGTTTGCAGATCCTATTTATATATATATATATATTTTTTTCTTTTTGGAAGGCAATTGGGGTTAAATGAGCAGATCCTGTTTGTGATGCCATTTGTATCATTTGTGATGCCAGAACCAAGCTAGCATCTGCGCTGTGGAAAATGGAAGCAGTGGCAGTGGCAGGAGAAGCAGTTGCACATGAACTCCTTTTTCTTTGAGCCTTCCAGAATCTCTGCTAAGGACGCCTGCTGAGGACTGCCAGGGATGGCAGTGGGGGCGGTGGAGGCAGAGCTGCTGGGAGCAAGCTGCCTGGACCCTGAGCAGTTGTTGTGAATGAGGAGAGGAGGATCTTTGCCTGAGGTAGCCTGTCCTGTTTTGAGGGCTTGAGAATGTGGGTGTTTACTACTTTAACTACATGTGCCAACTTCATAACTACTGTGTTGGCTTTGACTTTCTGGTTTTGGGACTCAGGTTTCTGGTATTTGAATAAATGCTCTAGCTATATTTCCCAAGTAGAGAGCCTGTTACATTTTGTGGTTAATAACCATATCAGCATACTTATAGTTGCTGTAGGCATTGTGAATACTGCATTGCTGATACATTATGTTACAAAATTATAAAGAACTAGCATAGATCCAAAAGTGAGATTTAAAAAGACATCCCTACATACAACTTTAGAGAAGTTGGAAATCTACCCTCTGGGCTACTATATTTATTTTTAGATATTTTCAATGTGCTGTGGAGTTTTACATGTTTTCCTTTTTGGTTTATTTGTTTTTTTCCCTTTAAAATATTATATGTTATATGTTGTGGATCCTGGAAGAAAAAACGGTGGGAAATTTTGTTATGTTAAAAAAAACCCAAAGACATCAATAAGAGAGACTTATTTTTAAAAAATTCATATGCTTTAAAGCATTCATAAATAAATACAGATAGGCATAAATAATTTATATATTCTTTATTGAATTAAATAATATTGAACTTGTATTCAACAAGAGATTTATGAACAAAGATTCAGAAGTAAATGTAAACCTAGCAATATTGCCATAAATATTGAAAGGGCCAAAGAATAAACCATCAATGTAATATATAATTATATTAAATAAAATGATCTTTAATGAGGTAGCATTCCACAATTTATGGTTAGCTGTTAGTACAGTTTTTTGGGGAAATTTTGTATCTCTAAACAGTCATGTCAAAAATAATAGTCATGTCAACATCCAAGAAAAAGGAAGCATCGTAGTGTTTATCATGTTGCTAAGCACAGAAACAAAGCAATGAATAAGTCACCCAAAGGGGCAAATCTAGACATACTGAAAATTCAGACCAAGAAATCTGAATTCATTGCATGTTGCTAGGTGCTCATTGGACACTTGTGGAGATACAGTCCTGGTGTTTTCTTTTTCTTTTTTACATGGAATTATTTTCTGTTCCAAGTGGTGATTAGCAGAACATCTGGTAAATATGCATTCCTACTTATCGACCTTAATAATTTTACTTATATAATTATTAAACGGATTATTTTCTTTTCAGAAATAATTTTGAAAAAATGAAGGTGAATGCACAACAAAAAAATAAAGGAATTAACAAACTAGTAGAATGTAATTATCAATAGTGGAACTACAAATTCACATAAAAATACATTATGTCTGTACTAGGCTAGGATCACTGCCATGAGTGCTACCACTGCTGGGGAATTATTTCATCCTCATTGGCCAGGGCCATGGGATGACCGCTTTGGGTGGAGGAGGAACTAAGGAGCCCCCCTTAACTCCCCACTTCTATGCCAAGGGCAAATGATATCTCACTATTTCAGGCCACAGTCTATCCCCACTACGGAAGAACTGTGCTGCTTTCTGCTGCAGGTCAGGGTATCACTGCTGCTCCACCACATTAGTGACTTCACAAATAGCCAAAATTCTGAGGATTTTTTTCAAGCAGGTCAAGCATTTGGTTCTTCCTCCTCCTCTCAGTTGTATTTATCTCTCTGACAACTGAGGATATTCCTGTCCCTGGAAGTCACCCCTCATTGAGGGGCCTAAATGCTTCTAATGTTTCAAACTGACAAGACTGCCATGAAGGCTAGGCACGTCTAGCTCAGTGCTACTCTATGCTTGAGGAAAGAGACATAAAACAAAATGAATATCCATAGACTTATCTAAACTAATACCTAGGATCAATCTACCACGGAAAAAACAGTTGTCATAACTAAAAGGCACAACTTCAGGACACTTAGAAAAAATGTGGGATGTTTTGTACCAAATGAATCACCTTGGTAAATATCATATACTAAAAAGGTCATTATTTATGACTATTTGAAATTAACTTACAATCATCTGGAAACTCACCAATGGGGACCCTAGAGCTACAGAATTAAAAAGATACCTTTATCGCCTAAGCATCAACCCTAGAGTCATGAAGGGATGTTTCAGCCATCCTCTGAGTAATTGACACCCAATATAAGTGGGAGGTTGGAGAAGAGCTTCAGAGAATGGGTCTTATAGAAAATCCCTCCACCAGCACCTAATCAACAAACTCCAGAGGAGTGACATAGGCATATAGCTGTCAAGTGACCAGAGTTATGCAGTTACTAATTCAGATGTAATATTTAAACTTCATTTTTCCTTGACTGAAAAGTCCAACCCTCTGTCAACTAACTATATTACGCTGTTTTGGTTTACATAAATATATAAATACTTATATTACTATATAAACATTTATCTAATAGCAAGTTCTTTTTTACTATATTATTTCTGCAAATTTAAGGAACAGACAGCAGTGACAAGGATCACTTCTTTAGGGATTGTGAATATAAGAGCAAGGAAATAAATTGCCTTCAAAATGTCATCCTTTGATGTAGTGCTTAACAGCAGGTGGGGCTTCTCTGATCTTTACTTGGCTGGCTTTAGACTAGTACATAACCATGCAGGAAAGGAACTCCAAGGAATTTTATAATTGGACAGCAGTAGCAGGATTAGCCTATGAAAGGGACCTTAAGGAAGATTCAAGAGGTTTGAAGTAGTCAGATCCTATTTACTATGCCCAGGAAACCTAAGAACAAAAACTGAAGTGGGTGATTTTCTGATATGTTTGCTCCAAGGTTAAATCTATCCTTTTATGTATACAAACTTCAGTGGACATTCTTTTTTTTTTTAATTTTATTTTAGTTTGCATCATTCATTTCCACAAGATTTTGAGTTACATATTTTCTCCCCATCTTTCCCTTACCCACCACCCCAAAACAGCCATTCCAGTGTATCCCCCGTCCCCCAGTCTATTCTCTCCTATGTCTTCCCCACTCACCCCTCTGGCTTTTCGGTAGGGCAACCACAGTGCCTGTGTATCTCAAGTTCCAGTTGGATGTAGTTAATAATAACAATTGCATATATATATATAGATATATATTTAGAACATTTGATTATGGAATTTTAGATTCCAGATTCTTTCTCTTCCTCCCTCGTCACCCACCCCCACTAGAAGGACAAGCAATCAAATACAGGCTGAACATGTGAAATTACGCAGAACCTCTCCATAGTGAGCACACTGTGAAAATCTGATTACATGTCCCTTCTTCCTATCCTGCCCCCCCAAACCACTCTCCACCCTGTCCCTGTCCCTCTACAGAAATGTGAACATTCATCAGCCCTCCGCCCTCCCCTATATCACCTCCCCTATATCTGCCCTCCCCTATATCACCCTACCTTTCATCCCCCTTCCCCCTACTTCTATGTGGGAAGATGCTCAGTTTAGAGTTTATGTCATTCCTTCCCTAAGCCAAATTCTATGAGTAAGGTTGACACTTTCCCTTTTGCCTTCCTGTTCTTACCTTCTACTGTAACAATTATCTCTTGCCTCTTCCATGAGATGCACAACCCCATTGTGACTCTCCCTGTCTCCTCTCAATCTAATCCTCTCTCACCTCAGAATTTCACCATTTGGAATATTATGCCTTCCTATTCGATTGATCTTATGCCCTCTATGGATTCATTTATACATATACTCAGATATATGCTTGTTTGATATGTAAACCCTCTCATATAAAATTATGTGTATGTATATATATATATATATACATTTGTATTCCCTTGCCCTATCCTCATACTGAGAAAAGTTTCATCAGCTACAATTGCCACTTTTCCATGTTGTCATGTAAATAGTTCATCTTTGATAGGTACCTTATGATTTCTTTTCCGTGTTTATCTTCTCATGCTTCTTGTGTTAGAGTGTCAAACTTTGTTTTCAGTTCTGTTTTTTTCAGCAGGAATGTTTGAAAGTCCTCCACTT
>CM053586.1:291747421-291777581 GCA_028646515.1 Pseudochirops corinnae | reverse complement strand
TTACAGTATCAGCCTTTATACCTATATCATGCACCCATTTAGACCTGACTTTGGTGTATGGCGTTAGATGATGGTCTATGCCCAGTTTCTGCCATACTATATTTCAATTTTCCCAGCAGTTTTTGTCAAATAGTGAGTTCTTATCCCAGAAACTGGGGTCTTTGGGCTTATCAAACAGTATATTACTATAATTATTGGCTATTGAATCTTTTGTACCCAATCTATTCCATTGATCCACTACTCTATCCCTTAGCCAGTACCAAGCAGTTTTGATCACTGCTGCTTTATAATACAGATTAAAATCTGGTATGCCTAGGCCACCTTCCCTAGTATTTCTTTTCATTAATTGCCTTGATATTCTGGACTTTTTGTTCTTCCAAATGAATTTTGTTACTATTTTTTCTAGTTTTATAAAGAAGTTTTTGGGTAGATTGATTGATATGGCACTAAATACATAATTTAATTTAGGTAAAATTATTATATTAGCTCAGCCCAAACAGTAGCAAAATTATAGTTATGAAGTAGCAATGAAAATAATTTTATGGTGGGGGGTCACCACAACATAAGGAACTGTATTAAAGAATCGCAGCATTAGGAAGGTTGAGAACCACTGTACTAGACAAAAGATTTTAAGCATTAATGTGAGGAATTAGTATTTTCTGCCACCAGTAATAGAGAACCATTGAAGGTTTTTTAATAAAAAATTGTAAAATGGTCATAACTGTGATTTGGGAAAATCAATTTGTCAACTGTATGGTATGGAGACATATTAGAGAAAGGACAGATGAGTAGCATGGAGGCCAATTAAGAATCTATTTAAGTAGCTCCAGTGAGAGATGATGAAGGGTTAAACTAAGGTGTATGGGAGCAAAAGAAATGACTTTGATAGATATGATGGGATAATACTTGTAATTGTTTAGAGAAGCGGTGAGAATCAAGAACGACTGAGTTTATAGATGTGGATAACTGGAGATGATTGTTGCCACCAATAGAAATTAGATAATTTGAGAGGAAGGAGAAATGGAAATTGGGGAGAAATGTAAAGAGTTTTGTTTTAGATTTATAAACTTGAGATATAGACAGGACATCCAGATGGGAAATTATAGCAAATAGTGGGTAATGTGAGATTAGAATTAAGGTTAGAGATTAGGGACTGATGTATATACCTTCACAAGTCATCTCTGTACAGTTCACTTATTGGACTAGTTATCATGCTTTTAATTTTTTTAAACTGTCCTTCAAGCAAAAGTTTTCTGGATTTTTTTTTCTTATTTCTTTTCTCTCATATTTTGCCATTACACATCATGGGATTCACAGAAATGAATGAGCAAGATTCCTACATTAATGTCTTCATTTTGAATATATAATTATTTCCTAGAAATTGTATGTTATATCCAGATATTCAGTAGATATCATTTTTACACCAATCATCACTAGCTTCCATTTAAAAAATAAAAACAAATGAAACAATGGAAATGTTATAATTATAATCATTTTGGTATACACACACTTTTCCCACCACCCAACTTTAAATTAGTTTCAAATCATTCTCCAGAATCATTGGAGCATTTCACAATTCTACCAACAGTGCGTTAGTGCATCTTTTTTTTTCACATCTCCTCCAGCATCTATCATTTTTTCCTTATTAGCTGTTTTGATAGGTATGAGGTGTTATCTCAGAATTATTTCAATTTGCACTTCACTAATAATTAGAGATTTAGAGTATATCTCATCAGATTATTGAAAACTTTGATTTCTCTTTCTAAAAAAATATCTGTTCAATTATGCTGATTTTTTTCTAATATTGAACCAGATGTGCATTACTAGTATAAATCATGCCTGGTCACAATGTATTTCTATTTTGACATGTTGTTATAATCTCCTTGTAAGACACAAGTATGACTAATATGACAGAAAAGGAAAATGCTAAATTCCAGAGGATATCTCAAAAAAGAGAGACCCTGAACTTGATTCCACTGTTGGTGGAATTGTGAACTGGTCCAACCATTCTGGCAAACAATTTGCAACTATGCTAAAAAGGTCATAAAACTGTGCAAAGTCTTTAACGCAGCAATACCAGTTGTAGATTGGTATTACAAAGAGAACAAAAGAAAGAGGAAAGGGCCTATTTGAACAAATTATTCATAGCAGTTATTTTCATGGTGGCAAAGAATGGGAAATTGGGAGACTGTCCATCAATTGAAGAATGACTGAACAAGCTGTGGTCTATGATTGTAATCAAATATTATTGTGCTATAAAGAATGATGAGCAAGATTCTTTCAGAAAAAAAAATAAACCTGGTTTTATATGAACTGATACAAAATGAAGTGAGCTGAACCGGGAGACATGGTAAACATTAAGTGGAATATTGTAAACATGAATAGGAATATTGTAGCTGTGATCAAGACAGTTCCAAAGGACGCATGATGAAAAATACTATCCACCTCTAGAAAGAGAACTGTTGAACTCCAAGTAAATATTGAAGCATACTTTTCCACTTCCTTAATATTTTTTTTTGTTTGTGTGCATGTGCTTCCTTTTGTAACACAGATGATATGGAAATATGTTTTGCCTGACTTCACATATATAAATGACATCATATTCCTTGCTTTCTCAAGGGCTGAGGGAGACATAGGATGGAGGGAGAGAATTTGGAACTTAAAATTAAAAAAAGAATGTTCAAATATTTATAAGCATATTTGAGAAATATTTACCAAAATAAAATAAAATATATAATTTTTAAAAATCATAATGGTTTTTGAGTTTTTAAAAAGAAATATTTGTAGTTTTTTTTTCTCTTGTAGTCCAAACAACCAAACTTCCAGGACACAACTTAAAAACCACCTGAATTAAAATTTAAAAGTTACTATATATGCACATGCAGACACATCATTTGTATGTTTGCATAAAATACTGTATTTGTAAACATATTCCATCCATAGCCGACTAAAATTATCCAATTAAAATTTGTAAGAGCAGTTTATTTCTTTGAGATAAGTTCACTAATTCTGGAGATATTTAAATCAATAAGCAATTAGTTCCCAAGAGCGTAATTTTAAAATGAAATAGTTTTGAAATACATAGTTTTAGAAAATTGGCTTGATGATTGCACGTTACTTATGATGCTTTGAGTTGCTATTCAAAAATAAGTCAAGTGTTTTATAATGAAGGAAAAGATCCTTTCATGAAGCCTTTGGTATCTATCCCTACTTTTGAAAAATCCGTTACTTTATTTAAGAAATGTGATTATGTCTAGGCCTAAACGCACCCATGTTAATTTGAAAATTATAGCAATCTACCTGAGTCATGGGGAAAAAAAAAATGAATTCATTAGTGATAATCTGGCCTGACTTTAGTAAATTTATTTTGCTTTCAATGATTTTCCATGAACAAATACTTTTCCATGCAAGTCTTTTATAATGCAGTTATTATATTGTTTTCAAGTGCCTAGAACAAGCTCATTCAATAAAAACTGCTACATAGGCCTTTAAATTTTGCAAAATGTTATGTGTGTGTACATATATATATATACATATAAACATACATTTATTCACATATAAGTACATATAATAGCTTCACAGAAACCTTCAAACTTAAATACTGTTGGAATTGTTATTCCTATTTTATAGATGAATAATTGGTTATACAATTAGTTATACAACACAATGAGCAAATGAGCAGAGCCAGCACTTGGTGTCCTTGCCAAGCAGAGACATAAGGCATCCAAAAGTAACACTGCTTTGAAATATCAGCTTTGTCCAGTCTTACAAGAGAAAAATAAGATTTGAAAAAAAAAAAAAAAGCCTTGGTGAATAACCAATTAAATTAGTTTGCATTGAGACTAAAGATTCAAACCGAAAGAACACCAAAAATTAAAAAAAATTAAGATTATTAAATCAAACAAATTATATTCTTCAACAATGACACTCCTGAGAACACATTTCTTCATATACTGTATCGATAAAGATAAATATTCTGCTAAAAAAAGTAAGGGAAAAAACAGTAAGAGCAGTCAGTCCATTATAAGTATATACAAAAAAGAACTGTGCTGGGGGAAACAAAATTTTGAGAATATAGATAGGTCAATTGTGAACATACCTGAAAGAGGGAGGAGGGAAGGATATAACACTTGTTAGGAAAATCACAGATGTGATGACTGCTGATAAGAAATAAAAATGTAAATAATCAGAAAAATCTCATGACTAATTCTCCATCTCTATCTTTATCATAATTTTTATTTTTATAAAACCTTAGGATATTAATATAAAAAAATCATGAGGTTACTGATATGTAAATCATTCAGCATCTGTCTAGATTTGCTGACTCAGTTTTCATATGTTATAGCTTATTTCTTCAGCCGATATAAATGAGGTATTACAGACATCCAATGATTCCTATTGAGGAAGAAATTAACAAAGTTTCTATTTTCTTTTTGACACTCCAACCTATCAAATATGCTTTCTTTCAAAAATTATTACTGAATGTTGGTAAAGTGTATCAATCAAAATGGTAGTATATAATTTTAAATGATATAGCCTAGAATTTTCATTTTTTACCATTAAGAAATGACGGATTCCCTACTCTGCCTTCCAGCTTAAACCATATGTATGTTTTCCCTATGAATAGAATAATTGAACTACGTGTTATTAACCAAAGCATTTACCCTAAAACAGTAGCTATATACTTAGGGAGAGAAAGTAATATTGGCATAAATCATAATCAAAACATAATTCTTAGCACAGTGGAAGCACTCAAGAAATGTTTTGCTGAATGAACTGCAACTCAAAACTTTTAATAGTTTAAATAGGCTTCAAATACTTTGTTCTTCCCTTACCCTTGAAGCTAAACCTATTTGGCATGATATTTACCTGCCATTTCCTATCTTATGTCATTTTTTCAACAATAATAAAATTATACCCTTCACTTTAGCCTCAGATTTCTGATTTACACAATAATGTTACTGATTTTTGCAAAATAACAAGAATACCACTAATTGTTAAAACTAGGAGGACAAACCAACATGACCTTGATAAGTGCTTCTCATCAGTTCATCATGGTAGGATATCTATATCTATATCTATATAAATACATGTATGTATATATGTATGCATAAAGCTACTTGAAAATTATATAATACTTTCACTTTGAAATAAAATTGTTTGTCTTATCTCTATTTTCTTTGTTTCACTAAAATTTAAATATGCACTGCATTATCTGTGGTCCCTCATGGTCCCTCCCATTATTATGTGGTCCCTCAATGTACTCTTAAATGTACTCTTTCTAGGGTTAAAGGATGTGAGGCAAAAAAAAAAATTAAACATCACTCAGTATATTAGAGTACTTAATTCACACTTTCATCCAATTTTAATTTCTAATGCATCAAAGCTAGGAAGAAAAAAATGTTTATTTTTTCATATTAACCTGTGAATTTAAAAAAAATGTCAAAATGATCACATAAAGAAGATACTGAAAATTAAAAATAGAAATCTTACCAATCCAAGGAAGCATTAAACTATGATTTCTCTCAGCAATGCAAGGTTATAAGACAACTCCAAGAGGGTCATGATGGAAAAGGCTATCCACATCTAGAGAATGAATTATGGAGTCTGAATGCAGATTGAAGCAAACTGCTTGCTCTCTTTTTTCATTTCGTTTTGTTTCTTCTTTTTGTGGTTCATTCCAATGATTATAATTCTTCTTTATGACTTGACTAATGTTTAATGTGAAGGTACCCATATTGGATTGCATGCCTCCTTGAGGGGGGGGACAGGGAGGGAGAGAAAATTTGGAACCCAAAAACTTGTGAAACTGAATGTCATAAACTAAAAACATATTTTTTAAAATATGTAGATTAAAAAAAAAAGATATCCTCCACTCTTGGCTTATGCTTCCTTCAGTATTTTATCAGAATCTGTAAGTTCACTGGTAAGTGATCATATCCACGTAGACTGCAACCCTTCTACAGTTTAATAGATGTGGTGAATTGCTAAGGTCAATGTGGTACCCACAAATACATGTGTACCTTAACAGCTTTAGCAGAGACAATATATAAAAGAGCAATTATGAACTAAGGTATCCTTGGAATCAAAGAATAAGTAAAAGTACATAAATTATGTCATGAATAGTGGTGTCAAAATAAAAAAGAGTGAGAATAGGTCCCATTTAGGTTCACAGATCTAAACTTTAAATGCCCATAAAACAATGGGAGATTTAAGATTCAGTCTCACCAAATTTATTCGGGACAGATTAGAAGAGCATTTTATTTTATGTGTTCCTTAATGTTCTTCAAAAAGGATCTGGAGTTGAAAAGCTGGGTTTTAATGAAGTCCTTGGCAATGAGCCTTGAACCTCCATTATTCATGAATATCATTAGCTGTCAATAATAATAAAAAAAAGAATGACCCAATACACTTAACAGCATGACCTCAGGTTTAAAGAAATTTCCTTAAAAAAAAAAAAAGTTAAGAATTCATTTTACTTTTGATATTGAACCTTAGTCTGCCCATTCATACAGATTTCTTTAATGCTATCCATGAAAGATCTCAAATGAGCTTTCATTCTCACATTTTATCCAACAGAAGTAGGATCAATTTCTCAGCATAATCTTCTCTTCTCATTATGCTACAGAAGATTCATTATCTACGTATTTTATGTTCCACTACTGGTTTCCTTACTAATATGTAGGCTAGGAGAATCTGAGATGATCAGAATGAGAACTTAAAAGAACAATTTTATTTTTCTTCTGTTACTTGTAAAATTTAGATTATTTATTGTAACCATAACAAAGTTCTTATTTCTTTGGGGATTGTAAAGGTTACAAAAATATTCCTGGTTTGTTTTTTTGTTTTTGTTTTTGTTTTTTGGTGTAACACGGTAGACTCTGGTCCATCTCCCTTAGGTCCAGGTGTTTTACACATTACTCTATGAACCCAGGGTTCTCCAATACACTCCAATACATAGGTAGTTGAGAAGTTTTTGTTTTCCCACCATTGTTTCAAGTTCCTACAATTGTATTCTACTCACCTTTCTAGTGAACAACAAGCAACACCATAGTTCCATTTATCTCAACATCAAATTACTTTTTATGAAAGAATATTCACTTCAAATAAATAGCAAGAAAAATATACCAGAATTTTCCCAGAAACCTTGGGAAGATAATTCAATTTACATTTCTTCATTCCTGGGTGGTGGGGTGGTTAAGGTGCGGGGCATGATGGTTAAGCTTACAGTCTATCTCAGTTTCTCCATAGCATTAATCCTACCAAATTCAAATCCAAAGCTTCACTGATCTAGTGCCAAGGACCATTTCCCTCAGAACTCCTTTCCTCAGAACTTCCTGGCTTCACAAACTCAGCCTGGAATTATCAACTCTGAGATTTCTGTGGCTAGAGCTGGCCTTCCTTCACCCAGAACTGAAAAGGATGAATAAAATAGACAAAAACTTCAGGCCCTGTTCTTGAAGAAATGCTCTAAGAGAAGAGAAATGGGAAGGGGTGTAGCCCTCAGGACTCATTTCTTACATCATGGTATCAACTACCGTAAGTGACATGAGTCCTTTACCATTAAACACAAAGTGAAGTAAAGAGGTGTTATATATTCATAGTCTGTGCTCAGTCAGGTAATTTTAAAGACACTGACAGCTCTGGGTATACCATCAATAGGAAAAACAAACAAAAAAAACCCTGTTCCCAAATATTCACATATGTAGTAGTTCTCCTCCCTCCAGGGCTAGTTCTCTAGCGTCTTCTATTTTGGTGATGCCATTTTAGGTGCCCTGGTTATGAATCAAACCCCTATTATTTTTGAGATTCAATTGCTACAATTTGTTAAGGCACCATTATCTGTATTTATTTTTTCCTATTTAGAATGATCAAGAATTTTAGGATTTTGGAATGTCTTGAAAAGGGCAGACTCCTTAAAGGTCATTAAATCCAACTGATACATAAACAGGAAAATGACCTGATACTCAGCAAATGGTCTTTCAAGTCTTCACTGGAAGAGTACTAATGTAAGGGATCCTATAAACTCTTGAGACAATCCATTTCCTTTCTTTATAGATGTGGTTATTGAGAAGAGGTTCTTCATATTTTAAATTTGTTTTTAATATGATCAAAACATCATTTAGCATTTCAATAAAAAAGAATAAAATAAAGGCTTATGAAGGAAACCACAAACTTCTTTTACATAGTGTTCATCTGTTTGTTTTAATATAATGCAGTAAGAACAAATGACCTAGTTTATTTTGATATCAATACTAATTCCATTCCTCTTTAACTTCAATTCTTTGCTCCTCATTGAACCTATAAGGATCAGTCAAAAAATAAATAAATAAATAAATAAAGTCTCCTCTGTTTTTGTTTCAGTCTTTCAAATATTTAAAGTCAGCTACTACGTTTCACTATATTTGTATGTTTTCTAGGCAAACAAAACAAAACATTAATCATTATTAGGTGACAGAGGAGGAAATTTTCCATGTGCAAGAAAAATTTTTTTTCTCTTTATTCCTAAAGTTTAAGTCAGATATTAAATAAAATTTCCTTCTGGGTGGGTATAGAAGGTTAGAAATTTTGGGAATCTAATATTTCAATAACATAAACTATAATAAATTCTTTTATTTGTATAGATATTTTGTGTATATAGTATAAATTGCAGTAGTGACAACAATTATTTGAACAATTAGATCACATGTGACAGAGAAATATATGAAAAATATTTTGGTCTTTGCTGGTCTTGATTCTATGTTTACAAGGCTTCCTAGTTCAAAAGAAAACTTTTTTTTTTCTTCTTAAAAATATGTTGGCTAAATGAGACTACTTTACTGACTCTGCTACGTATAGCCAAATAGAAGTTCTGGAAGTCATTTCTAGTAACTTTGAGTATTGTTTTAATTTAATATTCAGCTTTCATTCCCATAAAAGCTAGCCTTTTTGCCCTTTGTCAACTTGTCTAGCCAAAAGTTTGTCTGCTTCATTTCCATTATTAATAGGAATGTGTCTTTCAAGTTAAACTAAATGTTCTTAAAGATAACAATTGAGACTCACTAACTACTCAGATGGTTCAGTTAATTAGATTTCCTAAGTTAGATGTGGCTTATCCAACAAATATTTTTGATTTTCTTTGTTCAATATAAAATCTCCTCTTTTCTTTTGTTCCCTTCCTTCTACTCTCCTTTCTTCCTTCGCTCCATCTCTTCTTTCTCTATCTCTCTGTCTCTCTGTCTTTGTCTCTCTCTCTCTTGTTTGTTTCCTCAACAAAACATTTAATTGTTATAATTTTCCCTCATATTTGTAATTTGGCAGAATTCCAGTGTGTTTTAAACATTGTAGGTTCTATTATCATTATTGACTAAGTAATCCTGTTCCAAAACAAAGTTTCAGTACCATTTTTCCATTCTAATTTCTAAGATAAAACATATATAAGTTAGCCAAACCTAAATGCATCTAAGTGTGAGTTAAGTTTTAGATAATTTCTCAGGTTGTAATGGGGAAACTGAGAAAAATACTTAAGGATTAGTAGCTAAATTATTGACATATTTTATCCTGTTTAGTATAAAATCTGACTTAAGGTCCTACTATACCATTACTACTACTGCTGTTGCTACTATTGCTACCTCTATTACTATTGCTGCTGCTACCACTACTATACTACTATTGCTGTTGCTATTAAGTGTTACTGCTGCTCTGGCTGCCAATACTACTGCTGCTGCTGCTGCTACTAATCCTACTGCTGCTACTACTACTATATTCCTAATATTGTTGCTGCTAATCCTACTGCTACTGCTACTACTATATTATAATGGTCATGGAATTTAAAGATGCCCCTGTATTGGCTTGGTTTTCCTATTGAGTGTTGAAATGCTGAGCTTGTCAATCCCACTTGTGGGATGGACTTGTTGACGTGAAGAGAGAGGATTGAACTGGGAGTAGCTGGTGCCCTGGATTTAGAGACAGCTACCAGCAGAGAGAAGGCCCAAGCAGAGGAGGCCAGAAGAATTTTATAGGGATGTGGTTTTCAAGCTTGCTTCATCTAAGTATGTATTCATGTTAATTTGAAGGTTTATGGATCACCACACTCACTATTTACGTGAGATTCCATAATGTAATTGATTTCTAGTGAAAAGTTGATTGGTTGTGTGAAAGCAAGAAACCTTTAGTACTGTGTAATTTCACGTGAAATTTTAAGGTCACCACATTGGTAATTAATTGGTTTTGATTTCAGAGTTTAAATTTTAGAAGATGGTAATTGCTTGTGATACTGTTACTGGTAAACAGTTATATTCCAAGTTTGTCTTTGTTTAAAAGGAAGTTTCAGTTAAGATTGTTTAAATTTTTAAGATCGTTAACTAAGCTATTTGGATATAGATCCCACAACAGCTACCTCATACTGGGATCCTAAAAAAAATAAAAATAAAAAAATAAGATATGGGAAGCCTGAAAGACATCCTGGCAAGGAGAAAAAAAATCAGTATTGAAAATTGGGGACTTGTAACACATAAAATATATGGTTTTTATTCAGTCCAGAGGAAGAATATCATAGGGAGGACCAGGCCCCACTTCTGAGTCAAGGGTTTGACTCTTGACAAAAAGAAGTGAGGAATGTTGTACCTAACTCCAAGTCACCCTCCATCCTGTCCCAGTCCTCACCATTTTGTGCTCCCTTTTTCACGGAAGTGAAGTCCTACCACAGAGAACCTCCCAAGGTGTATTTCTGAGAAATTGCCCAAGGGACAGTCACCCATCCTGTTCTGGGGAATTGAAATTTAACCATAGTCCACATTCCATATAAGGCCCTGAGCTGAGTATTAACCAATTGATTTTCTCTGCTTCTGTAAGTTTCTGCTTATGAATAGATCAGAGCATTACTTGGTGGTTTTTTTCTTTAAATACTCTGGCTCTGCTCCTGCTCTTGGCTATTTGATTTGAGTCTATACTCTGCTTGAGTCATGTGCTTGAATAAATCCACATTTAAATTTATGACTGGCTCTTGCTCACACTTTTCTGTACATTTCTGGAGGCCCCAGTGAGATCAGGGAATATCCTTTGGCACTCCCTGTTACCGGGTCCAGGATAGGCCACGTCATCAGGGGGTGGGCCTCTGCTTGCCCTGACTTCCAGGGGACCAGTCCCCTGAGATGTTCCAGGGCCCCAGACTCGAAGTGGAGGAGAAGTAACTCACTCCTCTGACACTGACCTGCCTTTATTCAGACACCTGTGGTTCCAGACCTCTGGAGGTAAATCAGGTTTCCTTTTCTGATTCTGGTGGGAATTCCCTTCTGGTTATGTCATATGTTTCCTCCTCTGGGTGCTTTGAGAACTCTGTATCTGTTTTGTTTATGTCACCTGTCTTTCAGTATCTGTCTGCTCTGTGTCTGTGTAAAAATCCTTAAGTCTGCCACCTTGTAGGATTCAAAATACAGCCAGGCAGAAAGAAACACTGTACCTGGGCTAGGAAGATTGATAGATTCTTAAAGAAAGGTTGTTGGCAGAAAAACAAAAACCTCTCTCTTTCTACTTCCTTGGACTCTTGCCAAGTTTTGGAGGAAAGACAGATGGAAAAAGGTGGAAAGGGAAACTTCTCCCCTAAGATTTATCCGAGAGAAAAAGGGTCACTTCACTGATGAAAGAGAAGTAGTTTTCAAAGCTGCACTTTTGAATAGGACTAGCACTTAACCATTTCCTGGGTCACAGAAAGAGAACTGTGCAATATCATTGGGAATATAGATCCAGGTAATTGATATCATTCTGGTTACTATTTGGCACTAAGATAAATTGGGAAAATGCACTGATCTAAAAAAAAAGGACACTTTAGAGAAGAAACTTTGAGTTCTCCAGTATGGGGAAGAGGGGGCTAGGCATCACTGGACCTTTTCTAGAGTCCCACTCACCTTTATTGGAAGGTTCAAAGCTCTCACTTTCAAAGAAGTTTTTAAAGGAGTAAACACCTGAATGAAGTTTACTTGAGCAAAAGGTCAAAAAACATCCACTAGGATTCTCCTTCCTGTAGTCCTGCCTTTGATGAGGCTAGGGCTACAGTTCCTTCTCTCTGTCATCCTGGCTCTGACTGAGCTGAGGATACAGTGCAAAGTTACAACCACCAAGATTCTCTTCCTTGTGGTCCCAGCTCTTCCCAAACTAGGGCCAAAATGCCTTCTCTCTGTCACCCTGGCTCTGACCCAGTGAAGGGAATTTGAGTTAACCTCTTCCATCTGGTGAAAGAAACAAAGGGGGAGGCACAGCAGCTACATTCAAGACCCCACTAGCAACAACCCTAGGTCTCTGGGCTCCCTGAAGCCCACTTCTCTAGGTAAGCAGATAAACCTCTCCTCTCAAAACCCCAAGCCCTTGCTCCCACACCACCAGAATCTGGAGTTTCTTCTCCAAGTTCCCTGAATACCTGGCACTCCCCAGTTCATAGGCCCCCCCCACACACAAAGCTCCTTCTCAAATTGACCACCCCCACAACTAGGCTTTGCAACTGTAGGGATATGAGAAAAGGAGAGGAGAAAATGAGGTCAGAACTCAACAAGCCTCTGCACTTGGTAAGATAAATAATTTTATACGTGATTTGGAAATGTAATTAATGTCATCTTATTGTTTTCTCTATTATTGTATTTCTACACCGCAGTATATCTGCTATTTAGAACACCAGGTATTTACATCTTTACTGTAGTTAAAAAAAAGAGGCTACAGCAAATTTAATCTGAATTGTGTTGCATGTAAATTGGATTTTTATGTTGTAAAATCTGATCATTAAAAACTATTATACTTGGGTTATAAACAGGTAGTATCTTTTTTGATATTCTGGAAATACACGATGATTTAAAGTTGCGGTTTCCACATTATTAATGATGAAATGAATGATTCTCTGTGCAAGGTGCATTGGAAATACATTTTGTGGAATTCTCCCAGCCCCAATGTTCTATTGGCCTGACCCTCACTATAGGCCCTTGTTTGTTTTACTCAGTCAAGCTTCTCCCTGTAAGGGAACCTAGGTATCAGCAACTGCAAGAGTTACTTTCTGACAATGTATCCATCACCCCATGACCAGGCACTAATTGTGAGTCAAGCCTTCGACTGTGAGTCAAGGGTTTGACTCTCGACAAGAAGAAGTGGGAATTGTTATCAGCATCAGTTTCTTCTTTGGGGTTCCTATCGATTTCTCCTTATTTGTAAACTTGCCAGATCCCCAGAAACTACCTGGTGGGCAAGGTCATCAGCCTCAGGAAAAATAAAAGCTTGTTTGGGTCATGGAGTTCCTAAACAATGAATTTGGCTTACTGAGAAATGATGCATGTAAGTTGTGGTAAGCTTTTATTACTTATTGCAACTCCATAAGAATAAAAGCAATTGTATCAAGCCCTAAGCTGTGATTGGTGAGACTTGACATTTGAGGTAAAAGATATTGGGATTGCAACTAGTTTTATTTTGAGTTTGAATTTACATATAGTTGTCTGCACTAAATCAGTATCTGAGAAAATGCCACAAGCTACTCAGAAGGAATCTTCCTACAGGTGAAAGTTTGCTTTTGGAAAAAGCCAAGAGGGAAATTTCAGCCTCAATCTCAAATGGGACCCTCCTGGCTTGGTTTCCCCATTGTCTTCCTTTGAAAAGGAATGTCTTCCACCTTGTTATTCCTGAGTCTGGCTATGAGATGGAATTAAAGTAACTCTTATCTGAATTCAAACAGAGCTAAGGATGCTCTATCCTGTCATATCTGGCATGTTCCTGCTTTTTCCTTTTATGACAAATTTCTCTAATTAGAGCAAGAGGTCAGTAAATATACGAATATAATGCAGGTATGTAAAGCTTTGCTGTTTTCAGTCTGCATGTGTAATTATTCCATATCCCAAACAACTGGGTAAATTAATACACATGCTTATCATCTGCCTGCCTACATAGTCAAGTAAAAGGTTAAATCCCTGGAATAGAACATTTTTTTCTGAATGACATGGGAACAATTAGACAAAAGGAAAAGAAGCTTGTGAAGCAAAGGTACAAATACAAGTTAATCATTATCCCATATACTAAGGCTGGGATACATCTGAACTACTAAAGTGTGTGTTAGATCTGAGCTATTTAGCCAAAAATAATATTTCTACAGCCTAAATAGTTTAGTATAAAGGTACTTAGAATAGTCAACTTCCTCTTATACATCTGTCTTTCTCCTTATATCTTGAGTCCTGCATATTGAACTTTCCTGTCAGATTTGTGTCTCTCAAATTACAGGCCAGTTCACCTACAGTTGGCTGCAAACAGTGGATACCAGTCCACACTCATCCATCACTCTCTGGATGTGATCTATGCTCTGTTCCAGTCAACTTCCTCCTCGGGACCAACTGAGACAAGGACAGCTCTACTCTAGTTTGAGCCTGAAGAAACTACTGAAGCTGAGACCTTCATCCCTTCTCCCAGATAAATCTAGATCCCAAGCTCTTTAAGGGGGGAATGATGCGATCCTAATAAAGCTGCCCCCAGCCCCAATATTTGTGCTCCCTTCTGTGAAGTCCCACCACTTGCCATGGCATATTTCTGGGAAATTGCCCAAGGCATAGTCACTCATCCTGATCTGGGAAACAGAAACTTAACTATAGTCCATATTCCATATAAGATCCTAAACTGAGTATTAACCAACTGCTTCTCTCTGCTTCTGTAACTTCCTGCTTATGCATAGATCATTCCATTAATTAGTGGTTTTTGTCTTTAAATACTCTGGCTCCACGCCTGCTCTGAGATGTTTGATTTGAGCCTATACTTGGAGCAGTCATGTGCTTGAACAAATCCACTTTAAATTTATAACCAGATCTTGTTCACACTTTTCTGCACAACAGGAACAGTATTGTGGAGGCAGAGAGAGAGAAGAGAATTGCTGGGGTCCAGAGTTGCTGAGAGAGGACTGCTGAGGGCCAGTTGGAACTGCCCAGGGCTTCTGAGAATTGCCACCCAGAGCTGCCGAGAACTGAGTAGGCATGGCTGTAATGCTGGTATTTTGTCTGTCTGTTTTGATGTTGTTTTGCCAAATTTGTCTGCTGGTCAAGGACATTGCTATTGTTGCTGAGGTCCTGGAACTTTGCTGTTGGTTTAGAAGCCTTGAAGAAGAATTTTCTTGTTGTATGTTTACAGAAATCCTGGAACAGAGCCTTGCTGATGTTTTCAGGGGTTCTGAGATTGTTCTGCAGCCAGAGGGTAGATTGATGAGGACACTGGCAATGTATCTTGTGGCTTTGTTAAGCTTTGTCTCCCCAGGAACAGAGATTGCTGAGAACTTGCCTCATGTCAAGATGAACAAAGGACCTCTCCTTGGGTATTCAGTGCTGTCATGATATGTTAGCCTTGTTGTAGCTTAAGGGTGGATGGCCTTTTGTGCTCTCCACTGTCACTTTTGAGAAAAGTGCTTAGTCTTAATGGATGGTATTGCAATTCACTTGTGATCCAGGGGTGGGAAACTTTTGACTTTTTTTTTTTTGTTTATAATTAGAAACTAATCTCCATTTGAGAAGAGAGACTTTGTTGACTGACTAAATGAATGTACTGCCTAGTAGTGGGCTACTTTGACTAATGTACTACCTGGGGTGGTGTACTTGGACTCTGGTACTTTGCAACTGAATTGAGGACTTACTAAATTATTGAGTTATGCTATATTTTGATTTTCTGTGAATGTTTTGCCTTAATCTGTCACCTAATAAATCAAGTTTGCTATGTTTGTAATCCGAATCTGGAAGTTGCCTCTGCTTGGCATTATATATATTACTACTATTGCTGCAGCTACTAGTCCTACTGCGGCTCTTGCTGCCACTACTACTGATGCTATTACTACTAGTCCTACTGCTGCTGCTGCTACTGCTCCTATTATAACTTCTACTACTGCTGCTGCTACTACTACTACCATAGTACTACTATTGCTGCTGCTACTAGTCCTACTGCTGCTGTTGATACTACTGCTACTGCGGATACTATACTACTATTATTGTTGCTACTACTATTACTGCTGCTGCTGTTGCTACTGACAGTGCTACTGCTACTAATACTCCTGTTCAGGATTATACCACTGCCTCTGCTAATACTACTACTCTGTCTGCTGCCACTATTCCTACTGCTGCTGTTGCTGCTGCTGCTAATGGTGCTACTACTGTTGCTGCTATTAATCCTAGTGGTGCTACAACTGCTACTATACCACTACTACCACAACTACTACTATACTATTGCTTCTACTACTCCTATACTTTTACTACAGCTGCTGCTACTACTATTGCTGGTACCACTATACTACTTCTATTGTTGCTACTACTACTATACTACTACTGCAACTGCTACTACTACTGCTACTTTTGCTACTGCTGCTACTGTTACTACTATATTACTGCTGCTGTTGCATGTGTATGGATGTGTGGGTGTATAATATTTACCTACTTGTGTTCCTACTGTATCTCCTTATCCCCAAACATCAAAAAAACATTGAATCTTTGAGGGCAGAAAAGGTTACACTTTTTCCTGTGTATCCAAAGCATACTGCCTTGAACACAGTCAGCCCTTACATAATTTGTCCAATTGAATGGGGTTTAAAATATTTCTAATTTTTAAATGTATATTATATGTATGATAACAATATATAATATTAATATTAACATATGTAATTATACATTTTATTATTTATATGAAAATGTAATTCATATAATATTATATACACATATGCTTTAGTGTGTTTTTTATTTATATATGTATATATACATGAGTGTTTATACATGTGTACATATATACACATTCTGTGAAAAATCAATAATAATGTAGGTAGAGTCAGTCTTCTCAAAGAAACATTCTACATTTAAAAATTTTAATGTGAAGGGTTGATAATGAAAGCTAGGTTTCCACTCTTCATGTTGCTAATCTTGACACTCTTATGCTTTAAAATTCATCTCAACAAAATTTTGTTAAGCAACTAATATATCCAAGGCACTGAAGGATATTACACATACTACTTAGGAAAATATATTAAAAAATAATCAGTGGTCTAAAGGAGCTTACATCAAATTAGAAGAAATCTGACATTTTAGGTGATTACCTCTGGAAAATCAGGGTCCCACAACTTCAATCTCTAATTGTCAAGCTTCCTAATATCAGAGAAGAAAACAATGTTGAGGTGAAACAAAATAAAACAAAACAACAGCTGACTCAACAGATATAGTAGATAAGTTAAATATAACATATTAAATTCAATAGTAATATATTAAGTACCTAGTATGTGCCATGAAGGGACAAGTAGGTGACACAGTATAGAGCTGGTTCTGAATTTAGGAAGACTCATCTTCCTGAGTTCAAATCTGTTCTCAGACACTTAATAGCTATGTGACCCTTGACAAGTCACTTAATTCTGTTTGCCTCAGTTTCTCATCTTTAAAATGAGCTGGAGAAAGAAATGACAAACCGCTTTTATCTTTGCCAAGAAAACCTCAAAATCGGGTCACAAACACTCAGACACAACTGTAATGACTGAACAATATACCACAAAATGTGATCGATACTCAGTATATGAAAACAGAAATCAAATTTCCTCTGCTTTAAATATTCTGTTTGCGGGAAATTGCCTATACGCAGAGAAGAAAGGATAAATATCTAAAGAGTATGGTATACGTACATAATACATATATACACACATGTATATATGCATATATGTGTGTATGTGTATACATACATGTGTATGCATGCATATATATGAAATAATCGTGAATAATTATGCTCACACATATACACACAAGCATGGCAGCCATTCCACTTCTCTACATCTATAATTTAGACTCATATCAAGATATCATTTCAAGAGGGCAAAATGCAATAAGTCCAGTCCTTTCTCCATATAAGAACATTTTCCTCTCTCCCATACACACTTACTTTACTGTTACTAATTTACTTGCTTTTCTTGAATATACTCTAATTGACTTTGTCTTTATCTTTCTTGAGATGTAGCAATTAGAACTGCATGAAGCACTCTGTAGAGAAAAAGAAAACTGTTATATGAATTAGATAATTTAAATTAGATAAATTGAAATGTGAATATATTTTAGAGGGGTAACAATAGAAAAAAAAATCCAAAAACTCAGGTTTTCAGTCAAATGAAGTTTTAAAACTGCCATTCAGCAAACATTGGTCTGAAAGTCGCTATGAATAGGATTTAGATGATGATTCTGAAAATCAAAATATACAGAAATCACTTAATGGGTCACACCCCAATCCCAGGAGACACACTGGAAGTACAGTAAGTCATGTGTGTTTTCATTCTCTTTAAGCAGATCTCAAGCAAGGAAATCTCATGAGTAAATGGGAGAATTGCCTATGAGAATAGTAAGTATTACTAAAATGGGGAAAATCTCCCTCACGTAGTGGCTTAATATTTCTTTAGGTGTGAAAACTTAAGTCCATATTGATATATTGAATTGTCAAGTTATTTCAGACTATAGAAGAAGATGAGAGAATGTGACAAAAAGTATCATTGAACTTTGACATATATGGAGTGCAGAATTCACACAATTGCATATTTTACTCCACATTAAAATTATAATCCAATAAAACCATGCTCTCTGAAACTATCCAGTGAGGGTTTTGCTAAATAAATGGAGCTGTACCAATTTAAACTTCAGCAAGGAGGCAGTTGCTATATTTAAACCTGTCATGTTGGAATGTCTTCCTAAATAAAATATAGATGAAGGAAAAGATTGTTTTGTGTCTGCCATCTATGCAGTTCTATAAATGGATATATATCTGCCAGATATATGTACCAGGCATAGAGGGTGGTTTTTTTTAGGAAAACAAAGAAACTTTGCTTTTAACACTAAATCTAATTTTAAATGTAGAAGAGTTAAGAGATGCATATAGCTGGGACTTCCTGAGCTATATATTTTCTAAAAACATCGATGCCCATGAGCCATTAAACAAAATAATATTATAACTTCAACTGCCATTCTGGTCAAGATTCTATGATTTCTCATCATAAAAAAATGAATCCCCTTTTATTTGCAACACTAATTTTCTTAGATCATGGAATCACAGATTTTGAGAGATAAAAGGAACCATAGTATAGAGGAAAGAACAGTCTCTGGAGCTAGAAGACCTGGGTTCAAAGCCCACCTGAAATCTTTCCTGCCTATATGAACTGAGGCAAGTTGTTTTACCTCCCTGAGACTCAATCACCTCATACTAAAAGAGTTATTTGGGCATAAATCTTCTGAGGTCCCTTTCAGCACCAAATCTATGATCTAATCACCACAGCAACCATCATCTACAGAGAATATTAGCCTGGTCTCCATGTCCCTTTTTGACCTATGGATAGATGTCAAGGGTTCTATACACCTGAGTAGGAAAACAATTAATTTTCACTAATCTGTAATTGAAAATTTGCATTTCCTTTCAATTACTTAAAACATTATTATGAGAAGAGGTCCATAGGGTTCACCAGACTTCTAAAGGTGTTTTTGACAGAAAAAAAAAGATTCTTGAGAACCCCTGATACTAGAAAAGAATCTTCACTATAACATCTATGAGAACTGATCAACATCTAATTGAACACTTTCAAGGAGGGAGAATCTACCATCTCACAAAGCAGCCCAAGTTTCTTTCTTTTTTTTTTTAACTTTTGTTTATTTTTAGTTTACATCATTCATTTCCATGAGATTTTGATTTACAAATTTTCTCCCCATCTTTCCCCTACCAACCACCCCAAAATAGCAATCCCACTGTATACCCCCCTCCCCCAATCAGGTCTCTCCTATATCCTCCCCCATCACCCCTCTGACTTTCCGATAGGACAAGATGGATCTCCCTACCCCAGTACCTGGGTATTTCCCTGCTTTCTATTCCATAACCCACTTGTTCTATTCTCTACTCTGTCCCTGTCCCTTTACAAAACTATGTGCTTTTAACAGCCCTCCCCCCCAAACCTACACTTCCCTCCATCTTTCCCCCTCTCAAACCGTTACCCCCAACTCTCTAGGGGGTAGGCCAAGATACCCAATTTAGAGTGTATGTCATTCCTTCCCTAAGCCAACTTCAATGAGAGTGAGGTTGACCCATCCCCTTTTGCCTTCCTGTTCTTCCTCTCTATTGTAACAATTATCCCTTGCCTCTTCTATATGAGAGGATTAATCCTGTTCTGTCTCTCCCCGTCTCCTCTCATATTATTCCTCTCCCACCTCTCAATTTCACCTTTTAAAATATTATTCCATCCTATTCAATTGATCCTGCAACTTTTGTCTATGTACACATATACAGACACACTCACATATGTATCCATACCCATATTTACCCTCCTATATAGACATATGTGTATGTATACATAAACACACATATGTATACATATGTGGGTGTGTGTGTCTCACACACACATTTATATTACCTTCAACTATCCTCATACTGAGAAAAAGATTCATAAGTTATAATTATCATTTTCCATGTTGGCATGTAAATAGTTCAACTTTGCCAAGTTTCTTATGAATTCTTTTCCCTATTTACCTTCTCATGCTTCTTGTATTTGAGTGTCAAATTTTCTTTTCAGTTCTGATTTTTTCAGCAAGAATGCTTGAAAGTCCTCCACCTCAATGAATGACCATATTTTCCCCTGGAACATTATATTCAATTTTGCTGGATAGGTGATTCTTGGTTTTAATCCTAGCTCCCTTAATCTCCAGAATATCATATTCCTGGACCTTTGATCCCTTAATGTAGAAACTTCTAGATTCTGAATTATCCTGATTGTGTTTCCACAGTGTTCAAATTGTTTCTTATTGGCAGCTTGTAATATTTTCTCCTTGATCCAGAAACTCCAAAACCTGGCTATGACATTCCTAGGAGTTTTCTTTTGGGATCTTTTTCAAGAGGTGATGGGTGAATTCTTTCAAGTTCTATTTTGCCCTCTGGTTCTAAAATACCAGGGCAATTTTCCTTCAGAATTTCTTGAAGGATGCTTTCTAGGTTCTTTTTTTGATCATGGCTTTCAGGTAGTCCAATAAGTTTTAAATTGTCTCTCCTGGATCTATTTTCTAGGTCAGTGTTTTTTTCAAAGAGATATTTCACATTCCCTTCCATTTTTTCATGTGTTTAGATCTGTTTCATAGTATCTTGATTTCTCATAAAATCATTTGCTTCCATTTGCTCCACTCTAATTCTGAAGGAATTATTCTCTTCAGAAAGCTTTTGAGATTCTTTTTCCATCTGGCAAAGTTGACTTTTTTAAGGCATTCTTCTCCTCATGGGCTTCTTGGGTCTATTTTGCTAATTGAGTTGATCTATTTTCTAACGTGTTATTTTCTTCAGTCAGGTTGTTGACTGTCTTTTCGTGCTTTTCTTGCATCATTTTCATTTCTCATCCCTATTTTTCCTCCACTTCTCTTATTTGGTTTTCAAAATCTTTCTTAAGCTGCTCTATGGCTTTTAACCAATCTGCATTTTCCTTGGAAGCTTTTGGTGTGGGAGTTTTGACTGTGTTGTCTTCCTTCCATTCCATGCTTTGATCCTTTTTGTCCCCCAAAAAAGGAATCTAAAGTTGCATTGCTGGGTTTGGTTTGCTTCCTTTGCCCACTCATGTTGTCAGTCAATTACTCGACTTTTAGGTTCAGTAGAACTCTGCTTTCAGAGGGGAGAGCTCTGTCCCAAATCACTGCGGTTTTTGCAGCTGCCGGAGCTATTAGGAGGTGCAGTCTCTGTAGCTCCCACTAGCTTTGGTTCACTGAAAATGTGCCCCAGGACCACCACCCAAGACCATGATCTTGATCCAGGCAGCTTAAGGCAAGAGCACTTAGCCTCTGAATGATGCTTGGTCCCCCTGCAATATGCAGGCCAGGAGCTTCTGAAGCAGCCAGGTGGAGGCAGCTGCAGCGCCGCTTCTGCTGCTTCCTTGCCCTGGAGGCAGTTTGATTAGACACTCTCCCCCAAATTTAGCTGAGTTCCACTAACCTTTCACTTAGTCCTTATTTCTTATGGCTTGATAATTCTGGAAATCACCACAGCTGCCACTGATCCACTCTTCTGAAGGCTCCAGCTGTGGCTTCTCCTGGCCACCCCAGGGCCAAGCCATGGTTTCAGACTGGGCTGCGCTTGGCTCCCCACAGGCTGTGATGAGCCCTTCCTGTCCCACCTGCCAAGCTGCCTTCAGTGGGATATGTGTTTTTCTGTAATTTTGTGAGTTCTGAAGCCCTAAAATTTGTTTAGAATCTTATTTAATGGGTATTTTAGGTGGCTATGTGGGATCTGCGAGTGTTCCTGCTTCAACGGCACCATCTTGGCTCTGCCCCTGTACTATCTTCTTAATCCATCCTTTTTCTTCTATTTTATTTTGGTCAGTTTAGTGAAGGCCCTCATCATCTTTCACCTAAATTATTCTAATACCTTTTTTCTAGTTTCCTACCTCGTGATACTGGAGTAGTTTGACATTTCTTTCTCTAGCTCATTTTTACAGATAAAGAAACTGATATAAACAGGATTAAGTGCCTTGCCCAGAGTCACAGAGCTAGTAAGTATCCAAGGCCAGATTTGAACTCACAAAGATTAGTCTTCCTGATTTCAGGCCGATCCATTGCACCACCTAGTTGGACGTCTATCTCCATGATCTATATCTTGACATGGAACCACATGACTCCAGAGAAGAAAGTGAGGCTGATGTCTTTGCACAGCTCTCTTTTACTTAAATTCAATTCATTTGCAAGTCATAGCATCACTTCCCTGATGTCATGGTTGTCTTTGTGAATGAAGAACAAACAACAACAACCTATCTCATGAATCTCTCTTCTCTAATATCTCCTTCACAAGGCTTCCAATGCCAACCTTTTGGTCAAAATTCGCTGGCTTCTGGTTACTTATAGAATAAATGCCAACTCTCTAACATAACATTACTTCTTTCCAGAATCAAATTCTGTCTATCCCTTCCAGGAATATTTCACCATAATCTTTAATCACAGACCTTATTTTCTAGCCAACTTGAAATACAAGCTTTTTCCTGATCCTGCTCCATCCTCTTATAATTCCAAGTAGTAATGTAGTCCAGGAATTGAAAAAAAAAGAATCTCCACATCTCTGCTTGTTGAAATTCAAAGAAAAGCAATTATATTATAATACAATATCTGTCCTTCTATCCATACATCCATATGTGTGTATACAAATGTTACATATATGTATGTATGTGTGCATATATATACATATACATAAATGTATATATATGCATATGTGTGTAATACATATGTGTGTATAATATATGGAGAGAGCGAGGAAGAGAGAGAAAGACATAGAGGGAAGTTGATTGCTTCCCCCAAGTTTAAAAGCTCTCTATAATTCTTTTTTTGATTTGGAAAGGACCTAAATATGGATTATATGGAAAATATATAATTATCATTAAGAATTTAATTATTTTAGATATAAAATATATAACTAGACCTGATCTTAGATCCTCATAAAATAGGCAACTGAAAAATGATCTTAATATTTTAAATTTATGTTTGTGTAATTGAATTTTTAAAGGAATACTTCAATATAGGATGTTCATAAACAACAAATTCCCTCCCCTATTAAGTGGATCCTGCATTAAAGTCCCATTAGAACAGAGGGATTGCCAACAAACTGAAATAAAATCCTCCTTTTTAACAATTTGTATTATATAACTATTGTAAATGGAGTCATGGGACTTCCTTTGGACTGCTATGAATATGCTCAAGCTTCATTAGGCTTGCAAAGAGCTGTTCAAGTGCCACATTACCAATCCAGGGATTGCTATCATACTTTGGTCACTTACTTAGTTTAAAGTACTGGTGAACAGAGACCAATTATCCTTCTGGAGAAAGGAAAGACAGCTACTCAAATTTGATATGCTGCTTATCATGGGCTAAAAAATATATATTAAAAAAGGAAAAAACAGAGAGCTACATTATCGCTTCTCAAAATAAGTAGACTAATTTAATATCATTTGAAATTATTTACATTAATGTTTGTCCCTGTCATACTTAGAATGACCAAATACCGTTACTCATGCAAAAAATATTATAGCCTCATAAAAACCTAAGCTCAATATCATTGAGGATATTATGTGAAAATTTACATATCATACTTTGAGCACAGAATTCAGTGGGTTAAAAGAAACTTATCACAAGGCTGGCTAAAACAAAAGGAATATGGAGATGAGTTCAGATCTTTATCATCTCTTGTCTGAACTACGATTATGGCCTAACTGCTCTTCCTGCTTTTGTCTTTATATCCATGTCCTTCTTATATCCATCTCTCACATAGTCAATAAGGCAATTTTCCTAAGATACAGGGCTAGTACTTGGCACTCCCCTGTTAAAAACAAACAAAAAAACAATAAACAAAAGCAAAAAAAAAAATCTGAAGTGGTTCTCAGTTACACGTAAGATAAAATACAACATTGACCTAACATTTAAGGACCTCCAAGACCTGACCTCTACCTAAATTTTCAGTCATATTACATACTACTACTCTTTACCAACACTATAGCAAACCAAATAAGGTTGCTAGGTATTCCTTAAATTCAACTTCTCTGTGTCAGTGCATTCACAGAAGCCAGTATCAATACTCTCCTCCATCTTCACTTTGACCCAGTGATGCTAATAGGAGTCTGTATATGACACTAAAAGTACTAGAGAGCCCCTAAAAATTTCTGGGCAGTGGAACAAGATCAGACTTGTGCCTTAAGGAACATCATTGCCGCAGTTATATGGAAGATGGGTTGGAGAAGGATATGATGTGGCAAAGGGAGAATAAAAGTCAAGAGAAGATGAAGTCTAAAATTAGTGCTATGTGTATGAGAATAAAAAAGTGAATGCTTGTGATACATAAAAGGCATAATGAACAAAAGAAGTCAATTGGTTGAAACAGACTAAAGGAGAATGAGGAGTTGAAGATGGTTTCCAGGGAGCGTGGGTTCCCTTCTTTGTTCTTCCCTCCTCCTATCCTCCCTCCCTCTCTCTGTCTTTATTTCAACCTCTGCCCCTGTCTTTCTGTCTGTCTGTCTCTGTGAATCTCTCAATCTTACTCCCCAGGCTCCAAATACAGTGGTCATTCTGCCCAACCCATTGCTGACTAGAATGGAAGCTTTGAGGTACTCTACTTATATCTGTGATGGTTTGTCACATCTTAGGTAAAAATCGTTCTCCAATGATCAAGTGCTGGAAGTACATGATCAGTTAGCTTTCAAAATAAGATGTGAAAACTAATAACGGCTGACTGACAAATTACTTCAAATCACAAACAATCAAGTAAATGCACATCTAAATAACTCTGGAAATCAATCTGAAAATCACATTGAGAAAAAAGTGGCTAAAACAAACTGGGAAAAAATACAGTAAATATCCATTACTGGTCACATGGGGATAGGAAGGAATATCATTATGCCATAAGAAAAAATACATATGACAAATTTGGAGAAGTATAGGAAAATTTATATTAACTAATGCAGAATAGCATCAGGGGAAAAACAATACAATATACAACAGCACTAAAGCAAACAAATGGAAAGAATGAAAAAGAAACTGAAAGTTATGTAATTATAATTACCATACCATTTCTTTTACTCATACTTTTTCCCTTAAAAAATAACAAAAACATAGCAAAAAACAAAAGGGAAAAAAAAAAAACTTTTTATGACTCTATTATCCTTTCTCAGCTAAAATCCTAGTAAAAGTCATCTATACACAAGGCCTCTATTTCCTCACCTGCTATTGATTCCTTAATCCTTTGTAGTCTGGCCTGCGAGCACAGCATTCAACTGAAACTACCCTCTCCAACATTACCAACAATCTCTTCAATGTCAAATCTGATGATCTCTCGATTCTCATCTTTGGTTACCCTCCTGTTCATGATACTGTCAGCCATCCTTTCATCTAGATAGTCTCACATGTCTATGTTTTCATGATACCATTCTCCTTTTCCTTTTACTTGTGACTGCTCCTTCTCAGTTCTCAGTTGCTTGACGCTTATACTCCTTGCACTCTACCTTAACTAGACATATTCTCCTAGATCCTTTACTGAGCCTTCTTCTCTTTCTCAGGAATCTCTTCAACTCCCATGCATTTAATCATCATATTTTGTCCAGATAACTCATATTTAGCCCTATTCTCTAGCCTGAGCTATAGTCCCCAGTCCCATATTACCAGTGCATTTGAATATTCTAAAATTAATATCTTAGAAACATCACAAATTTAGTGTATAAGAAACCAAACACAATTTCAGCACAAAGCCTCTCTACTGAACCCCACTATTTTTTTTTCAGGGTATCACCATTCTTCCAGTCTCTTATATTCTTTTCCTAAGTGTTATCTTTTACTACTCATTATCCATCCACTATGTATCAGAGAAGTTATCACATCTTATGTGTCTGTCTCCACCATATCTCTCATATCTGATCCCTATCTCTCTATTTACATAGTCATGATTATAGATTAGGCCCTTATCACCTCTCGTCTGGAAAAATTCAATGGCCTCCTAAGTAGTTTCCTTCTCTCAAATCTCTGCTCACTTCAAAATATCTTCGACAGAATTGTCAAAGTTTCAACATCACTGAATAAATACCAGTGGTTCCACATTGCCTCCAAAATACAGTCTGAGCTCCTGTGGCTTTAAAAGCCTCTCACAACTTGACACCAAACTATCTTTACAACATCATTATACAGTAGTTTTTCATATACTCTGTGGTCTAATTTCTAATGCCTCACTCATTCATATTAACTTCATATTCTTTTAGAACATATTTTGGAGGTCAAATAATGTTTTGTTTTTCTTTGAATCCTCTAGTCCTTAGCACAGTACCTTAGGGCACAGAGTTAAGTGTATGATAAATGTCTATTGACTAACTCTGGGAAGAGCTAACTAGGCTTTTCTTAGTAGAACACTTGACAAAATGCTATAGCCTTTATTTATTACAAAGAAAGCAGACCATGAATATGGAATTTTGCATGTATTCAACTGTTTAAAATATGGTTGAATGGCATGTATTATGGATGCATTGTAATGTCACTGTACTTCCTTTCTTTATAATTCTATTCAAATTCTTTGTTTATTTTTTCTTATAATTTCCTAATTTCCTTAAAGAAATATATGGTATTAATACATAATACTATTAAACCTTTCCTTTTATCGTATCTTTCTTTTTTTTTAACAAAGTAATAGGAGCAATAGAAGTATCCAAAGAAGTAACCTAGAACAAAGTTATCATTTTATTAATATGAAAACCAAAACTCATAGAATTCACCTGACTTACCTAGAGTTTAAAAAAGTAGTAAGTGGGTGATTGAAGATTCACCTCAAAATCTCTTACTACTGATATCCCAGGCTGTATTCATGATTCTCATATCATCAAATTTCAGTATACTTACCTAGTTGCATTAACATCCATATGGATTATCTTCACCTGACCTGTAGTAGAGCCTTTCAAGCTTGTATTGGTCTGAACAGCCCCAGTCAGACACAATGTACATTGACCTCATCATAGTGACATCATTTGGGTCCTCTTCAAGAACACAGGGCAACAAGCAAGCAACATCCATATTTAAAGATAGTCTACTTTTTTGGTTGGTTTTCTCTATGTATTTGGGCATAGAGATCTGATCTTCTAAGACATTCTGAGACTTAAAATGTCTGAGGGATAAGCATCCTCCTGTAACCAGAAGAAAGATTTGAAATATTGCAATCTTTGAATTGAAGAAGGACTTGAATAATGTGTGTGGGTTCTCAGAGAGACACATAAAGCCTTTGGCAAGGCCGAATAAGAGAGAGGAACAGGGAGACAGAGTCCCAGCTCCGCAAGGGATATAAGGAGCTTAACAGGAAAACATCAGTCACACAAGAAGAACAAAATAATTCAAAAGGAGAAAGCAAAAGAAGAAACTGAAAGCAGAGCATAGCTATAGTAGAGAAGGGAGAGATGACAGTGGGCCATGAGGCCTATGGAGGAATTTTGTGATAGATGCCCCAGGATAATGTTATTTCCCTCTTCATGTGCTAAGGGAAGTTCCAAAAATGTGTCCTCTTTTCCTAACTTCTTGTTATGTATGCCCAGTAACAGTTACATTAATATATTTTTATGCTACTTTTACCTCAATATTTTCTGTATTTTGGTCTTGTTTCAAAAATAGAGAAATCAGTAATGAGCCGGACACGCCCAAAAAAATCAGATTTGTACAGACCTGGATATCTGTTGGAACTATATGAATTATTCCCTAATGAAGGTTTTGAGCTTTTATGATTATATTACTAAAATTTCCTTTGCTATAAATTGTATAATAGAAGATAAGGGGTCAAAAGGAATCTGAGGGCTATCATATTGATCTTGTACTCATCATTGTAATAGAGTGTATTTGATTTAATCTTCAGAGAAGGGGTTCATAGAAAGAAGAGAATAATAGCCAAATGAATATGGATATTGATATTGATGTCAATATAGGCATGGATACAGATATATAGCTATAGATATAGATGGCATATCAAACCTTCAATAATTCCCCAAGGTGAAGATAGGCAAGATCTGGGAGTAATTCAGCTGTGTCCCTCTCTTACTAAGGCGATCTGTGTGGCATAGTGGAGAGAGCACTGGGCCTAGCATCAGAAAGACATAAGTTTAAATCCAGTTTCAGATCCTTACTAGCTCTATGACTCTGGGCAAAGTACTTAACTTCTATTTGACTCTCCTCTCAACTGTAAAATGCAGATAATAAACACCCACCTCCCAGGGTTTTTACAGATTCAAATGAGAAGATATTTGCAAAATGCTGGCTTTGTGGCTTAGTGACTGGCACTTAGTAAGCACTATAAAAAGCCCACTTATTTTTTAAAAGGAATGAGTAGAGATAGACTACCAACCAGTGAACTACACACTTTATAGCTGTACCCAAATTACTGGAGATACTTTTGTTTTCATATCACATTTGATATCATAATCATTTTTGAATATTTATATATACATATGCATGTATATATATACACGTATGTATCTACAAATATATATGTATGTATGTATTTATGCATCCTGACTATATATAAAACTCTACTACAAAGCAAGAAGCTGTACCTAAGATTTTTCTTTAAAGAAAAATTAAAGCGGGGAGGAGCCAAGATGGCAGCGTAGCAGCAGCAACATATTGCAGCTCTCACATAGCCACCCCAAAATACCCATAAAATATGACTCTAAACTAATCCTAGAACTCCAAAACAGACACAAATATACTTTCCACTAAAGTCAGCTTGGCTACAAGGAATTATAACAGCACTGCAAACCAAAACCAGCCTGGCCTGAAGCCCTGGCTGAGCCCTGGGGGGGGCTGAACGTGAGGAGCCGAGGAGCCTTGGGTGAGTGGATTGACAGCAGCTGCGGCAATGTTCAGAACTAGGCAAGTGGGAATTGCAAGGTCTTGGGAGAAAAGTGGTCTGGCCAAAACGCCTCCAGGGAGGGAAAGCAAAAGGCAGAGGTTTTGCACCCTCCTCCGCATTGCAGCTTCCATGCCCTCAGCCTGCAGACTGCAGGGGGAGTAAGCGATTGTTCAGAGGCCAAGTGCTCTCTCGTTGAGCGGCCTGGATCCAGATTGCGGTCTTGGGCTTTGGTTCTCTGAGTCTTCTTTATCCAGTTACCTGGAAGTGGGAAAGGGACCCAGCACCTTCCTGAAAGCTACAGCAGCTGGGAGGACCCCAGCAATTTGGGACAGAGCCTTCCCTTCTGGAAGCAGAGCCCCACAGAGATTGAAAAAAAAAAAACACTGACTGACCAACCATGAGTAAGAATAAGCATAAGAAGCAGGGTAAGAACAGCAATCAAACCCTAGATTTCTTCTTTGACAAAAAGAAGGACCAAGGCAAAGAGCTGCAGGACAGCACAGCTAGAGCTCCCCACCAGGGGCTTCCAACAAACATGAAGGATGCCTTAAAGCTAGAGATGAGTTGAAGAAGGATTTTCAAAACCAAATAAGAGAAGTGGAAGAAAAATTGGGAAGAGAAATAAGAATGTTGCAAGAAAATCATGAAAAGAGAGTCAGCTATCTGACTGAAGAAATTAACACCCTAAAAAATAGATTAACTCAAATGACAAAAGAGGCCCAACAGATCCAAACAAATGAAAAAATAGAGGGCAATGTGAAATATCTCCTTGAAAAAGCCACTGACCTGGAAAACAGATCCAGGAGAGACAACT
>CM053586.1:291736842-291746921 GCA_028646515.1 Pseudochirops corinnae | reverse complement strand
ACAAAGCTACAAGGCATGGGCATTCCTGGAAAACAAGCCTGGCACCACAGGCTCCATGTGACCACATTCAGCCTATTAGGGAACAGAGTATACTTTCAAATATCCAAGGGTCCTCAGAGTCATGTAGCCACTTTAGCAAAGGGCCTAGGGGCAGGGAAGATCTTCAGATTCCCATAACAGGGAGGGGGGATACACTGGGATGGCTGTTTTGGGGTGGTGGGCAGGGGAAAGATGGGGAGAAAATATGTAACTCAAAGTCTCGTGGAAATGAATGATGCAAACTAAAATAAAATTAAAAAAAAAAGAAAAATTAAACCATTTCAGGAAAATCTAGCAATATATTAACTCTAATATTATGGAAACCACTTGATACTATAGTTTCTATCTTGACACACATAGCAAATATAATTAAAAATAATACTTCAAGTAGCTGTGTATTCGTCACAGTGAGTATTCTCTTCAATAGTACAGAATTAAACCCTTCAAAAGCTTTCAAGGTATTAGAGAACTGTATAACAAAAAAATGTGATTATCCCTCACCTAAGCTGGTGAAAACCCTGCTCACAAAACAAGGTGGTCATTAAGAAGCATTATATAAATGATTACAGAGAATAAAACTACATAGCAATTCAAAGAAAGATGAGACCACTTCTAGTGGGGGGGGGGGGGATACACATTAGTCCCTGTTGCTTGGGTAAAATGCCACTAGGTAACGATTTTTACTGATAGAGGAAGGAGATTTCAGGTTAAAAGTTAGGCTATGAGTGAGAAAAAAACAAGGAATTCTGTTAAACAAATATCATGGGATATATAGAGAGATAACTAAAATCAATTCAACAAATATCCGTTGTTGTTATTCAATCATTTCAGTAGTAGGTGAGTCTTTGTGACCCCGTTTGGGGTTTTCTTGGTAAAGACAATGGAGCGCTTTGTCATATTCTTTTCCATTTCATTTTATAGATGTGGAAACTGAGACAAATACTGACATTCCGAGGGACACAAATCTCTTACGTGTCTAAGGTCAGATCTGGACTCAGGAAGACAAATCTTCCTGACTTCAGAGCCAGCACTCTTCACTCTGCCACCTAGCTAATACACATACATACATACAGGGAGAGAGAGAGAGAGAGACAGAGACAGAGACAGAGACAGAGACAGAGACAGAGAGCGGAAGAGACATAAACAGAGAAAGAGAGAGATAAAAACAGATGAAATACAGAAATAGTGATTCCCTAAAATTAATGGAAAAATATTGATCCCATCCTATAAGAAATGAGAGAGTCAAGTGTTTTTTTTTTTTTTTTTACAGCTGGCTATCTGATCTACATGATATTTCTAGAACCTGGCAATGAATTTATTTTTGAAAGTATTAGAAAAATAGTATCTAAATTGCTCTGTAAAATAAGTAAAATTGCTACTAGATCATCCAAATTAAAACTGGCTTCTAATAAAGTACAAGTCATTTATTTTCTAAGCTTTGGACTCATATGGTAGGAAAAAAAATGAGGGCAATAAAATGCCATAACTGAAAACTATTTTTTAAAAAAAGCAATTGTCACTGTTCACTTTTCTGAGATAGTAGTTCTGAAATGAAATGAAATAATAAGGGCTTTTTAAAATATAATCAGAAACCTCGAAAATATGTGAAGTGTAAAGGTTTAAGATATTAAGTCATATCTTGACCTTCCCACTCAATACCACTGATAATGAGCATTAATTGTTTAATAAGGTGTGTTTGATATAAAGTCAAGATGGAAAACTTGATGTGGCTACAGGGACTGTGTTTTTCTGATTTGCAAAATCCCTCCACCATAATTTTTTGAGTAAGTAGTCATACAATGTTTGTAGGAGAATAAAGAAGAAAAGATAATTACCCCAGCTCCATTAATAGTCTCATTCACTCAAAACTGGCCTTTCTGCAAGAGGTATTTTTGTTAAAATAGAGCTTTTTTCATTAATTATCCCAGGTGGACTGCTCAAGTGTTGAAAGCCCAAAAATGTGTCAGCATAAACCATAACGATGGCTAATTCCATGAAGCAGAAATAATGATGTGCCCAGACAGTCCAATGCAGCTGGTTTCAATTGCTGCCTTCAAAGCTGTCATTATTAAGTAATTATCAAATGATTCACACAATTTGATCACTGTAACAAAACAGGGGAGAGCAATACTGACTTCAGGACCATTCCTTTGTGTTAATATAAGATAAATCTATTTTGAAACACTAAAAATATGGATTCTCAAAAAAGAGGGCATTTAAAAGTTATGTGAAATTTTTAAAAAATCAAGACAAAATTGAATTCAATACTAATTCATTCATTAAAGGTCTACTTGGATATGATGAAACAAAATTTAAAAAATTTAAAAAATAAAGAAGGAAATGTGAAATTTCTCATTGGCAAAACAACTGACCTAGAAAATAGATACAGGAGAGATAATACAAGAAATACTGGACTACTTGAAAGCCATGATAAAAAAATGCCTGCACAATATTTTTTGAGAAATTATCCTAGAAAACTGCCCTAATATATTAGAATCAGAGGGCAAAATAGAAACTGAAAGATTCCACCAATCACCACCTGAAAGAGATTACTAAATGAAAACTTCCAAGAATATAATATCCAAATTCCAGAGTTCACAGATAAAAAAGAAAGTATTGCAAACAGCCAAAAAAAAAAGAAACAATTCAAGTATCAAGAAATAATAGTCATGATTACACAGGATTTGTAGTTTTCACATTAAAGATCAAGAGGGCTTGGAATAAGATATACTGGAAAGCAAAGGAGTTAGGATTATAACCAAGAATCACCTACCCAGCAAAACTGAATATAATATTTGGGGAGGCGGGTTAATATTTAATGAAATAGAAGACTTTCAAGCATTTCAAATTAAAAGACCAGAGCCAAATAAAAATTCTCACCTACAAATACAAAACTCACAGGAAATATAAAAAAGTAAAAAAAGAAAGAAAGAAAGAAATAATAAAGAGAAAACATAAGAAATTCATTTTTGTTTTTATATGGCAAGATATTATTTGTAACTCTCAACAACTTTGTCAGTATAAGAGCTATTAGAAGGAGTATATGTATACAGAAGGTGTCTTTGATGACTTTGATGGAATGATATCACAAAAAATAAAATAAAATAAAAAACAAAACAATGAGAAAGAAAATTGCATTGGGAGAAGAAGAATGGGAAAGATTGGGAGGGGCAAATTATATCCTACATAAAAGAGTCATGAAAGAACCATTTATATGGAGGGACAGATGAGTGGGGAGGTGGTATTGGAAAAAACTTAAATCTTACTCTCATGAAAATTGATTCAGAAAGTGAATAACATACACATTTAGAAATCTATCTAGCCCTATAAGGAAGTAAAAAGAGACAAGGCTAATAGAAGGGGGAGGGAGGACTGATAAAATAGATGGTTTATAGAGGAAGGCAGAAATCAGAAGTAAAATACATCTGTGGAGGGAAAGGGTGAGGTGTAAGGGCGGGGGTGATAAACAAGTGAAAAATATCACAGAGGGAAATATACAATTAGTAGCTATGAATGTGAATGGGATAAACTCTGTCATAAAATGGAAGAGGAAAACAGAATGGATTAAAAACCACAATCCTACAATATATCTTTATGAGAAATGCATTTGAAGCAGAGAGATACACAGAAATTAAAGAATAAGTACTGGAACAAAAACTGTTATGCTTCAACTGACACAAAGGAAAAAGGAATAGCAATAATGATCTCAGATAAAACAAAAGCAAAAATGTATTTAAAAGAGATAAGAAGAAAACTGCGTCTTCCTGAAAGTTACCATAGATAATGCAGTCATATCAATACTAAACATATATGTACCAAATGGTATAGCATCTACATTTTAAAAGGTGAAGTTGAATGAGTTACAGGAGAAAATAGATACTTAAACTATACAATTAAGGGTCCTCAAATTTCCCCTCCCAGAACTAGATTAATCTAACTACAAAATAAATAAGGAAGAATTTAAAGAAGTGAATAAAATTCTGGAAAAAATTAAATATGATAAATCTCTGGAGAAAACTGAATGGAAATAGAAAGGAATATTTCTTTCTTTCAGTGGTACATGTTACTCACATAAAAACTGACCATGTATTAGGACATAAAAACCTCACAACCAAATGCAGATATAAAGAAATAATAAACACATCCTTTTCAGATCATAATACAATAAAAAAGACATTCAATAATGGACAGTGGAAAGAGAAATTAAAACTTAATTGAAAATTAAATAATCTAATGCTAAAACAGTGGATAAAAGAAAAATCATTTAAAAAATTGTTAATTTCATTATAGAAAATTAATACAAGACAACATAACAAAATTTCTGGGATGTAGCCAAAGTGGTATGTATGAGAAATTTTGTATCTATAATTGCTTACACCAATAAAATAGAGAAAAAGCAGAACAATGAATTGGGCATGCAACTTTAAAAAAATAGAAAAAGAACAGATTACTAATCTCCAATTAAACACCAAATTGGACATTATGAAAATCAAAGGAAATTAATAAAAATGAAAACAAGAAAATCATCAGACTAATAAAACTAGAAGCTGGTTTTATGAAAAAAAAAGTAAAATAGATAAACCATTGGTTAATTTTATTTCTTAAAAAAAAAGGAAAGAAGAAAATAAAATTACTAGTATCCAAAAGAAAGGAGTGCATTCAATACTAATGAAGAGGAAATTAAAATACTTGTTCAGAATTATTTTGCCAAATTATATGCCAATAAATTTGACAATCTAAATGAAAGAGATGAGCCTTTAAAAGCCAAGATGACAAAGGAAGCTCTAAATCACTGTAACTCTTCAGTATTCACCTCGAAACAACCATAAATAGTGCCCTCAAACAAATCCTGGAACAGCAGAACCAGCAAAAAAAAATGGGGTACCACAACGTTTTCAGCCAAGAAACTTCAATGATCAGCAAAAATGTCCATCTCATTGTGGGAAAATGAGGAACACATTCCAAGACAGGAAGCATCCCCACCTCAAAGAACCAGTGAGACATGCTGAGCTCCAATATAGTGCAACAGGGAAACATCAACACCATGACCTCCCCAAATACCTTAGCATACCCAAGGAACCTGGAACTCTCCAGCTCTGAGGACCACCATATGTTTTAGCATAGCCCTGGGGAAACAGGCATTCTCCAGCAGATAGACCTCCATGTGCTTCAGTACAACTCTGGGCAAATAGGAATCCTCCAGTGGACAGAACTCAAAGTTCTTCATTGTAGTCCCCCAAAATGCAGAAATACAACACTGGGTATCATCAAACATCACTAGGACCCAAGTTCAGCACCAGGTAAACTTCCAGACTCCTATGGCTTCCAGCAGTGCCACTTACCCCTTGCCCTACCCCAGAAGCACAGTACCAGACACAAAAATTCTCCAGGGGCCAGAGGGAAACATCAGCACAACATCAAGTAAACAACCAGGGCTTACATCCACTGGCTCAAGAAGCCTGAGGCATAGCCCCTTGCATCACAGATGCAGAGCTTAAATTTAAAAGAAAGGGAAAATAATCTTCTTCCACCCCTCA
The DNA here is from genome assembly GCA_028646515.1 of Pseudochirops corinnae. Taxonomy (NCBI): domain Eukaryota; kingdom Metazoa; phylum Chordata; class Mammalia; order Diprotodontia; family Pseudocheiridae; genus Pseudochirops; species Pseudochirops corinnae. Next base: position 291,741,345 of record CM053586.1, on the reverse strand, counting down.
GCCACCCCCCTCCCCCAAAAAAAGATGAGAAAAAAATAACAACAATAAATGAAAAAAAAAATCTGACCATAAGAAGTTATTATGGTGACAGGGAAAATAAAGGCAAAAACTCAGAAAAGAGAGCAATGTCAAAGCACCTATGGGCAAAACCTCAAAGAAAAATGAGAAGTGGTCTCAAGTCCAGAAATAACTCATGGAAGAGCTCAAAAAGCAGCTAACATATCATATAAGACAGACAGAAGAAAAGATGGGTAAAGAAAAGAGAGTGATGCAAAAGAATTATGAAAAAAACAAACAAGAGATGACAGCTTGGAAAATTGCTTAAAAAGTAAAATTGGCCAAATGGAAAGGGTGATACAAAAATTCACTGAAGAAAATAATTCCTTCCTGATTACAATTGGCCAAATGGAAAAGTAAGTACAAAAGCTAATTGAGGAAAACAACATCTTAAAAGTGAGAATTGGGCAAATGGACTCTAATGACTCTATGAGGCATCAAGAATTGATCAAACAAATTCAAAAGAATGAAAAAATGGGAGAAAATATAAAAGATCTCATGAGAAAAGCAACTAACTTGGAAAATAGATTCAGGAGAGAGAACATTAGAACCATTGGACAACTTTGAAAGTCATAATCAAAAGGAGGACCTGGACAGAATCTTTTAAGAAACTATCAAAGGAAAGGATAGAACTGAGAGAGGAGGAAAGAGAAATGTAGAATAAATTACACCACATGAAGAAGAAAAAAAGATTTATTACATTAGAGGGGAAGAAAGGGAGGAATGAGCATCGTTTGAGCCTTACCCTCATCAGATTTAGTTCAAAGAGGGAACAATATATATACCCATCTGGATATGGAAATTTATCTTACCCTCTAGGGAAATAGTAAGGGAAAGGGGAAAGAAAGGGAAAAGGAGACTTATAGAAGGAAGCACCAAAGGGAAGGCAGAAGTAGGAAGGGGAAGGAGAAATAAAAGGAAGGGTGGGTGATAGAAGGGAGGTCAGATTGAGGGAGGGTATTGTCAGATGCAAAACTCTGGTGAAGAGGGATAGGATGAAAGGAGAGGGAAAAGTATAAATGGGGAAAATATATTGCAGGGAAATACACAGTTAGTAATCATAATTATCAACACAAATGGAATGAAATATCCAATAAAATGGAAGTTGACAGAGAGTGGATTAGAAACCAGAATCCTACAATACGTTGCTTATAAGAAAAACACTTGAAGAAGAGAGATACACACAGAGTAAAGGTAAAAGGCTCAAGTAGAATATATTTTTCTTTAACTGAAGTAAAAAGAAAAAAAACAGGGTTAGCAATCCTGATCTCAGTCAAAGCAAAAGTTGAAAATAGATCTAATTAAAAGAGATAAGGAAGAAAAGTTCCATAGGCAATGAAGTAATTTCCATACTAAACATCTAAGCCAAGTGGTATAATATCCAAATTCTTAGAGAAGTTAAGTGAGAAATATATAGCAAAATTAACTAGTGAGGAACCTCAACTGTGCCCTCTCAGAACTCAATAAATCCAACCAAAAACTAAACAAGAAAGAAACTGAAGAGATAAATAGAATTTAGTAAAGTTAGATATGACAGACCTTTGACATGATTTAGAGATAAAGGTTGACACCATAAGTAAATTAGAAAAGCAAGGAATAGTCTTTCAGATCTATGGGAAGGAGAAAGATTCATGACCAAACAAGAGATAAAGAGCACTACAAAATGTAAAATAGGTAATTTTGATTCTATTAAATTAAGAAGCTTTTGTATAAACAAAACCAAAGAAACCAAGATTAGAAGGAAAGCAAAAAAACTGAAACAATTTTTACAGCGAGTGACAGTGATAAAGGCCTCATTTCTAAAATATATAGAGAACTCGGTCAAATTTACAACAATAAAAGCCATTCTTCAAATGATACATTGTCGAAAGAATATAAACAGGCAGTTTTCAGATGAGGAAATCAAAGCTATCTATAAGCATATAAATAAGTAGTCCAAATCACTTTTTATTGGAAAAATACAATTAAAAAAAAACTCTGAGGTACCACCTCACACCTGTCAGATTTGCTAATATGAGGGGGGAAAAGAAAAGGAGAAATGCTGGAGAAAATGTCAGAAAATTATAACACTAATGCATTTTTGGTGGAGTTGTGAATTGATCCAACCATTCTGGAAAGTAATTTAGAAAGGAAGAAAGTAAAGAATTTGTTTTGTAGTAGAAGCAGGTTTCAAACTGATGGATGCTCCTGTTAGTGATGAGAGATGTTCTGTTAATGGCAATGGGGGCATTGTATTGTGTACAGTCTGAGGGATCTAGTTCTTGAAAAGACCATTTGTCCTGTTTCAGGACAGAGTAGGGACCTCCTTGGGACAACTGATGCCTGAGGAAATGGGAGAATATAGGCCTGAAAACCCAGGGATGAAGTTTTTGGGGCAAATTGGAAAAGAAGGTAAGGGATTGGGTATATGATACTAGTGGGCTGCATAATAAGGGAATAGTGATGAGAAGAAGAATCTTTCCATGGGATGGTATTGTCTGTCATCTATGGTAATTGTTTCTGGAGTGAGGCACAATAGAAATGAAGTTTCTGTGGGACAAACCGATGAGAAGATGTCAGGACCTGCCTAGAGACAAGAGGGCAAAATGGATACCTCAGAAGTTTTGATTCCATGAGAAATAAACAGAATAAAGAGAGACTAGATAATTAAACTGTGTGATGAACCACAGAATGAGGGTCTAGAATAGACAGAGGGAATAGATAAAGAAGAAAAATGCTCTCTTGAAAAGGAATAAAATTGAATTAAAGAAAATAATGAATAAGACAAGTTAAAAAGGAGGAGAGAAAGGGGGAATCTACTCAACTGAAAGAATAAAAAGGGGAGAAGAGCAGGAAAGAAAAAAAGAACTAATAAAAACAAAGTGGGAAAAGGGTTATAATTAATAGTGGATGTGGAGTGAAGACGAGAGACAATGGAGACAGGGCTACCTTAATTTAATAAGCTAAAGTTATTGAAAGAACATAGTACCTATGGAAGGAGAAAAATTATAACATGAAAAATCCCAACATTTGAGAAAAATTTTAAATTTGATTGGATTAAACAATCCAGTAAAACAAAAAAGTGTGGTATATTGGATAAAAAAGCAAGATTCTACAATCTGTTGCTTATAATTTTTTTTAAAAAGACATATGCAAAATGAAACTGAGGGAAGGGAATGTAATTTATTATGTAGCAAGTGAATCCAAAAAATCAGGAGTTACAATCACTCTTTCTGACAAACCAAAGGCAAACATTTAAAAAAAAAAAAGGATAACCAAGGGAAAATATGGAACTGAACAAATTGCTTGGAGAAACTATAATTAAAAGACTTATGAAATCTTCTAACTTGATTATAAAAGAATATACATATTTTCATCACCAAAGGAACTGTTTACAAAAATTTACTAAATGTTAATGCAATGAGACGCGGCAAAAAAAAAAAAAGTACATAAAGGCAGAAGCAATTAATACCTCCTTTACAGAATATAACATAAAATAATAATTGATTCAAGGACCACAACAAAGAAACAAGAACCCAAATGGAGATTTAGCAGTGAAATTCTCAATAATGAGTGGGTCAAAGAACACATCATAGAGACAATTAATGAGTTTGCAGAGGAAAATGTTGGTGATGAAGCACATGTCAACATATCTATGATTAAACTATAGCAGTGCTCGGGGGGGGAGGGGAATCACATCTCTACAAACATACATTAACACAACAAAAAACAACATAAACAAAACAGCTAATGAAACAAATATGCATTTTCTTTAAAAATAGAAAGTAGATGCCCATAAACTATGGAATGGCTAAACAAACCATAGTGAACAAATTTAATACAATATACCTGTGCTGCAAGAAACAATAAACATAATGAAGACAGAGATAAAGAGAGTTTTACTTGAAAGTGAAGTAATCATATCTGGAAAATCGAGTCACATAATGACAACAGTACAAAAGGAAAGAAAGACAACCTCAAAAGAAATAAAACAATGTTCATTAGATAACACTGCTTCCTGACCCTTACCCAGCCCCACTGTAAGTGTGGTGTTCCATAGATGTAGAATATAGTACATAACATCACTTTTTATGTATTGATTGATTTTGTTAACTGTTTTTTTTTCCTTTTATCCTCTTTAAAAAAATATTTTATTTGTAAGGGATATCTCTAGGAGGGAAGAGAAGGTTGAAATTCAGCAGTGAATATAGGCAGTGTAAAAATAAAAGATGCCAATTAAAATCTACCTAGTGATTTTCTTTTTCTGTAACAACTTTGCTAATTTTATTTTCTTTCTTAATCTTTCTATATAAAATTCAAAAATGTGCAAATTTGCTGTAGAAGTGCCATAGAAAACCTTCCTTTATGTCAGTCTTTTTTTTTTATTTTGTCATTGTCACCCCAGTTCCTGGCACATTAAAAACGAGAGAGAGAGAAGAGAGAGAGAGAGAGAGAGAGAGAAAGAGA
>CM053586.1:291719446-291736742 GCA_028646515.1 Pseudochirops corinnae | reverse complement strand
AATAATAATTTTATAACCTTTCTCCTGTTAATGAGCTTCTCCAAACTGTGTTAGTCTGTTACTAGTTACAGAGTTTCTGTATTGACTTGGGTCAAAGATTTTCCAGTTTGTTAGAAATTACCAGATTTTCTTGGTACTCATCTGTATTGCCCTCAAAGCCTGTAGTACTCTGTGTAATATGACAAAGTACTCAAATGGAACTTTGGCGTAGAATAAGTATAAAGCCAGAATAAAATAATATAATTTAATTTTCAAAGTTGAAGAGGAAAGAAACAAAATTTGAGTGAAGGATGATAAATTTTGTGATTTGAGTAACATCTAAAAATGTAAAAGATATTCTGTTCACTCATTTTATATAAATGTGATAGAATGTGGCCTGAGGTATTTATTATAAAGTTACCAATAAATAATAATTATTTTCTAGAAATTAGTGTAAAAATATTCATTCACTATTTTTTAATACAAGCACAGGTTCTTTGAAAAGAGGTGTATACAGCTTACATATCTGCTTTCAAGAATAACTAAACAATTTCTTCTTCATGGGATATTTTATAGGAAATCAAATTATATCACTTCTGTAGGTAACTTGTAAAAATATTAATGTTATGAATTTCCTGGCAACAAAACTTTATTTAAAATTTTAGAAGTCATATTTTTGGTACTCTGTATCATTCTATCACTCAATCACTCCATCACCTATCTATCCATCTTAAATTGCCTCTCTCCTAAAATATCTAGGTTTTGAGCCTTATGTCATATTAGTAATGGTAAGCATGAATGCATAAATCAGCTTCCTTCTTGACATATTTATCAATGAAAAAAATATACTTTGAAATCCCTATTCAGTCAACATTCTCATGGTCCTAAATTTTCATTCTGAGCTGCCAAGCAAAGAATGTTAAAAGGGTGTCCCAGTTGCAAATAAACAGCTCTCCAACAGAGAGAGCTCTGTTTCTTTTCTAGTACCCCCTACAATGCAGGAGCAGTTTGGGTAATGTACCTGTGGTTTGTCAATCTGTCGTTTTATGCTATTTTGCTAAGAAGCTACTAAATTTCTTTCTTTGGAATACCATGCACCATTTTAACTTCCAATTATTCAAAGTAAACATATCTGCCACTGAGGGAAATGTGAATCAATATCTAAGGCCAGCTGATTTAAAAGAACATTCATAACAAGATCATTCAGTCTTAAGATGGACCAATCTAGGCCACAATCTTAATTGGAAAGGAAAGAGTAGCATGAGTTATGCTTGCTAGGGAAAATGCTTATAAACACTGAGATTCGCTACAGAGATATCACAGACTCATTCCACTTTAGATAAGGGTAGATGGGACTTCTGATGTCATCTGATGTAAGCTTCCTACTTCACAGGTGAAGAAACTGAGGCACAGAGAAATACATGACTTGTTCTAAATTTTATAGCTAATTCTAGCTATTCAATAAATTATATATTATTTTATTTCACTTCATTTGCATTGTTGGGAGGTACACCTATAATCTCTCTCTCTCTCTGTCTCTCTGTCTCTCACTGTCTCTGTCTCTCTGTCTCTCCCTCTCTCTGTGACTCTGTCTCTGTCTCTCTCTCAAAAGCTCATTAACATGTTCTCATATGATATTATGTAGTGAACAGATGAAAGCAAATACATAAAGGAAGCCTTCAGTAAAATTAGAACATCATTTGTAAGCATCTCAGAGAACTAAGATTATTTACAATTGTTTATAATCTTTTTGTTTAGAAAAGATTCCCTAAATGGTATTGAAGAATTTGAGTTTGAGACTTTATATCTTCCCAGCTATAGTAAGAACTGATCACAAATATCATCAGCACTTTCCCTCCTGGGAGAAATCTGGGAGCCTGGAGCTTAAAATTCTCAAAATTGTTAAGGAGGTGAAAATTGTGACAATCTGCATTAATAAACAGTGCTAATTGCATTTAAAGTATTGGCATAATGCAATTCCCTTCCAAAAAGGAAAACAGTCTGAATAATAAATTATTAACTTATTTCTCATTTCAAGCTTGTTCTGTCTGTACTGGAGTATATTTATAACAGTAAAAAGGTTCTTATGGGGAATATCTGATTAGAAGGAAATGAGGTGAAACTTGAAATCCACTTCAGTGAGAAATAAAATACTGGATATTATCTTAAATATAGGGAAACATGTATTTACTTTCTCTTTAGTTAGTATGAAAGCCAGTGTTCATAGAGAAACAATGTAATAGAAATTGGCATCAGAAAACCAGTTCACCAAGGCGAATGTTAGGTTATAACAGTACCAAAATGTTTTTTATTTTTTTGAATTCACAGATTTTCACAGGAAACAAATGAAAGAAACAAGATTACTTATGTCACTGAATAATTTTCAGTCATTCTGATTATGACAAATTATATAGTATCTCTTTGTTTTTCAGGAGCCAAGGCTTCTGAACAGAAGTGAACTATATGTTTGCCTTATTGCCTATCATTAAAGATCAACATGAAAAAGGGAGTGTGATCTGAACTGAATCTTACTTTAAAAATGAAAGCTAAATTTATATCACATCAGTTAGTATGAAATGCTTGTTGAAAATTGTTCAAAACCATTTGCATGATTTATTAAAGCTCTAGTACCTTACGAAACATAATTCATCTTATTTGTCACAATGATATGCACCCAGAATTATTAATGGAAGTTTGTAAAAACTCAGAGGAACTAAATAGGAAATATATTATCAGTGCATACCGTCTCTGATACATAAGAAAAGATTTTAAGTGTTATAAAAAATTTCAGAATCTTTTATGCATGTGTATAAATGTTCATACAGTCACTTACCAATTATAATATATGTAAGTATGATATGTTGGTCTATTCCCAGACAGAAACTATGTGGCTATTTGCTAATATATCCTCTGTGTGATACACCAACATTGTAATAAAAATTTGCCCATGAAAAATGTTATTTTTAAGACCTCCATAACTCATAAGCCATGACAGTCTTCCCCTCTGCAATGTATTATTTTGCATTTTTGTTTTGCTCTAACTGAAAGTTCTTTGTCAATTAAAAGTTTTGTCAACAGAAATGGAAATCATAACTACAAGCCTTTACCCCAAACCCAGTAAATTGGAAAATATAGCAAAAGAGAAAGAATAGTCAGGGTTGGAGAGGTGGTGTGAAGATAAAAATATTAACACTCTTTTAGTAGCATTGTGAATTTTTCTGTCATTCTGAAAAACAATTAGGAGATATGTTTTTGGAGATTACTAAAATGTCTATGCTTTTGAACCAGAGATCCCAGCGCTTTCATATATACCCCAAGGAAGTTGAACACGAGTTGGATGAGGGGAGCATCTCCTATATGCAACATAATTTATAGCAGCATTGTTTTTGTAGGAGAAAACAACCATATGTTCACTGATTATTGAATAATTACCCAAATTATGGTACATTAACATAATTAAATATTAATGAGCTGTAAAAAACAGTAAATATGAAGTATACCGTGATCAATGAGAAGACATATAAACAGTATCACAGTGAAGTCAGCAGAACCAGAAAAACAATATATATAATGCTAACAACATAAATAGAATGGATAAAGAAACAATAAAAAAGCATAAAATGTATGCTTTATTCTAGTATAATGGAACTCTACTACATGCACTGAGCACATGGGGTGGCATCATCTATGTAAAAGATGCTGCAGAGGTGTTTCCAGGAGAAGGGAGTACAAGTGAACATTTTACGTTGGCCTTCCACATGGATAGAGTCATTTTTCAGATAGTTGCATTGATGGAACTTCTGGGTTCTTGAAAACAGCATGACAGCACTGGCCTGGCTTTTAAATCATTTTTATGTAAGGGAGGAGGTGACTCCTTCACTCATAATATGTTGAATCACTGTATATACTATCAGACAGAAGGGATATTTAAGAACTAGCACCTCTGGTATGATAGCCTACAGAGTCCTTTTAGGGGCTACCCATCCACCTTTAGAGTCCATCTGTCACTCAACTACCTCCTGTGGCTCCAAGAAGTTGTACTAGTATCTACATCCTGGTAAAACAGCTTGGCAGATTGGCTAAATCAGGTTGAAGGCAGCCAACAACCACAAGCCCTTTAGTTAGTTAGGGGAGATGTCTTCCCCAAGCATGTGAAGACTTCTTCCAGTGGAACGGACAGATGATAATAAATTGTTTCAACAGCCATGAAGGCTGAAGCAAGCACTATGGAGCGCTTGGGCAGGGGTGGGGAACCCATGGCCAAATCTTCATTCTGCGAATTTTGGATTCACTCAAGGGCTGTACTTGAGGACCTATAAAACCACATGTGGCCTCAAGGCTGCAGGTTCTTCATCCCTGGCTTAGAGGTTGGTCAGATATCAAAGACTTTAAGGTCATGCAGAGTATCCTTGACCATTGCCACTTGTCTTGATTTTTGTCTTGTCCCTGGACTTTGATGATTCTGGAAGAGAGAGGGAAGCTGAAGACTTTGAGCAACTCTATCTCACTTGAACCCAATTCACATAAAAGTCAAGACATTGCCTCATGATGTCATTGGTCCTCTTTGAAAATGAGAGGAAAACAATCACAATACCATCAGATTCTGATGATATCTTAGTTAATTTTGGTCATTTTTATCTCTTTCTCTGTTTTTATTATTTGTTACAAAGCTTGTTTCAGAGTGGGGGGAGGTAATGTTTGGAAATGAAGGTGACACAAAAGAAAAATCCATAAAAATTATTTTTAAATTTTCAAATAAAATTTTTAAAAATTTATTTTCTAATAAAATAAGATATTTTTTTCTTTTAATTAAGTATTACATAAGGTGTAGAGAGGGAGGAGTTATCTATATAGACAGTAAGAATAGATTGCCCCTAATATGAAAATTTGATCTAATACTTGTACCCTTTACTTAGAATAATAACTTGTGCCAGATATGACAGTATTAGTTTTTGTTTTGTGTGCATTTTTGTCTAATTAAAAAGCTTATTTCTTTTACCTGTATCTTTGCAGAAATCAACTGGGTGCAAATATATTAAGAAATTAAGTAAAGCCCATATGGAATGGACCATATTTTCATATGAAGATTAGAGCTATTGTGCATTTCTTGGTTAAAGGGAACTCTTATCTTGAAAAATCCCTCTAAGAGGTTGACACTTTTTCTTCAATTTCCATAGTCTTAGAGAATTACACAGAGTTCCAATAGTTTAAGTGACATGTCCAGGGTCACATGGACAATATTTATCAGAGATAGAATGTAACCAATTACCTATCATGCTGTCTTTATATAAATAAATAACAAAATAGATTTTGGATTGATAAATGGAATAGGAATCAGCATCATATAGGAGTAAAAGCCCTTATATAGAGTCAAACATTCTGGGACAGAAACCTTGTTCTATTGCTTCCTGCTATAGTGTGACCTTGAACATATCACTTAATTTTTTTCAGGTTCTTTGTTCTCAACCCAATTCAACAAACACTTGATAAGTAACTACACATAGAATATAAGGGACTGTACTAGATAATCTTTAACGTCTCTGCCCAACATATATACATACATACATACATATATACATATATATATATATATATTTATGTATGTATATACTTTCAAGTCATGGCATCACCTTCCTGATGTCACAGTCCTCCTTGAGAACAAAGGACAAACAGCAACAACAAGATGCTTATTTTGGGGGAAGTGGGAGAAAGGATCCTTGGCCATGATAAGGCTACTCTAGATAGTCTCTACGAATGCCTTCCAAATATGAAATTCTATGATTCTATGATGAGGCGTATAATTTATACACATAATGACTTACAGGCTCTTAAAGAAGGAGAAGTTTACCACCAAAAGTCCTGATGAAAAAAAACATCCATTTTTAATGCTGCATTTTCCTCAGATACAAAATAATATAAGTAGAGCTTAAATAGTGTTTGAACTTTTAGTATAAAACCTAGAGTTATTGTGTCAACTCATTCTCCCTAAAAATAATTTATTATTTCTAATTATATTCTCATATCCCAATATAACATTATAAGGTCCAGACGTTCAGAACATGAAAATTTACAAAAGCAAATATTCATCAGATCATTTTCACCAGTTGCATTTCAAACCTTAAGCAATATTTTCATTAGTTTAATGTGCCATATGGAGAAGACAGATTTTTTTTTTTTGCTTTTATTAATTACAGAATCTGAGAACTAGGTGATAGGTGGGATGGGGCTGGGAGGAAGAAGGAAGAGTCAATTACCTTCAGTAATTCAAATATACAGAAGGAAAATAAATAAAAAGCACATGATTCTTTATCAGTCATACAATCTTCCCTTCCCTCCACCAATCCAGTCAAAGTAAAGATGTACCAAAATTTAAAGAATTCTGTGGATTTAAATTGTTATTATGTCTGTTTTTAAGCATGAAACTACAAAGGAGACATTATATGTGTGTATGTATATATATTATATACATATATAACATATATGTATATGTTATATGCACATATATTTAAGATGAAAGTCTTCATGTAGCATGTCTGAAAGGCAGACAGAATGGAAATCCCAAAAGCAACCAACTGCATAAATTTCAGGGGAAAAATTCTTTTTTTTCAATATCATTTTTGTCATTTAAGAACTAATAACACTTCTGATCCTCTCACTGAACACATTATAAAATGAGAGTCTTTAGTGCTCTGTTTCTTTGTTTGTTTTTGTTTTGTTTTGTTTTGCTTTTTGAAGGGGGAAGGTAAGGAAATGGGGGTGAAGAGACTTGCCCAAGGTCACACAGCTGATTAAGTGTCAAGTCTCTGAGGCAAAATTTGAACTCAGGTCCTCCTGACTTCAGGGATGGTGCTCTATTCACTGCCCCCTAGCACTCTATTTCTATGAGACTTTCAAGATTTTTATTTTTAATTGTTAAAAAAATACATCATTCTGTAAGAACATATATAAAGTGTCATTGGTTAAAAAAGAGATCTTACTTTCATATTGTTACTGAAAGTATTTTCTTTCATTACTTTTTGAAACCCAGACATGCTAATTCATTCAATCTATTGGTCATTCTATATACTCAAAGGACTTTTTGAAGTCAATTTATTAGAGATACTTCTTTAATGTGCTACAAAGCTGTAGATGTTTGTATATTTTAAAAATATGTTTATTAGCCATCATATTATTGTTTAGAGTAATTTAGGAAAATTCGACAGAGGCTTTTCCTTAGTTTAGGATATTCCTTATATCTATCTTTATAAAAGCATCCTTTTGTTTAGAAAGCACCATAGAGAATTCTTATTAAGTCAATCTATGGAAGCCTTCAAATGCTCAAAGTTGTTTATATGTCTATCAACTTTTGCCATTATAATTTTGAGAATCTTTATGTTTTAATAGATTCCATCAGACGTATTATATCTAGAGGCAGCTGGGTGTAGTAGATAAACATGCTCTGTTAGGGGCCAGAAGACCTAGGTTTGAATGCAGCCTCAGACACTCATGAGCTATATCCTGGGCAAGAAACATAACTCCTAAGAGCCCCAATTTCTTTTGTGGAGGCTGTAATAAGAAATTATTGACATAATATATATGTTCTGATCCATTCTTCCAGAGCCAGAATGCTGCATTTGCCACTCAGACATCCAGGCAGTAATTCTGAGAAGTTAGGGTATTGGAATTTTTTCCTCTAATGTCATTAACTCCAGCTTCCACAATCTGTGTTCCTCTTATTATCAGACTTCTTGTGATGAGTGCTCCAGTTCCATTTAACAAAATAACATAAAATACCATTACTACTACTACTATTGCTACTACTACTACTACTACTAATAATAATAATAATGATAATAGCATTAAGGCTAGCAAAGAACTTTATAAATGTAATCTCATTTCACAACAGCCTGGATGGTAGTTATTATTATTTCCATTTTACAAATGAATAAACTGATAGAGATAGACATTAAATTACTTGCCCAGGGTCATATAGGTAGCAAGTATTTGAAGTTGTTTTGAATCAGATATCTCTAACTCAAGATTCAACACTCTATCCATCGCACTTACAAAGGGATATTTACTTCAAAGAGTAAGAGCAAGAACAAATGTACAAACACGTTCCCCCACACTTTTGGAACATATTGCCTCCTGTATGTCCTCTTTTTTTTTCTTTTTTTTTTTAAAAGGAAAATTGACTTAACTTCATTCCTGCATAGCCTTGATTCTACCAAATTCATGTTTAGGTGCAGAGTGACTGACAGATGAACCTGTATGTCTGCTACCCTTGCTCTGGGTCTCAGATGTTGCTGCTGAAGATGACTCCTTCCTCCTCATGAAACAGATGATGCAAAACCAGAAACTATGGAACCCTGAGGTATGGTATCCACTATACCTACAAGGGGAAAAGTACAAATATACAGACTAAAGACAAAGGCTCTCCTACTTGGTCATACAGACTCAGAGGAATGACGCCTCACAGACTCTCTTATTATAGCACTGTTTCAGATACAGTGAGTGAAGGTGTGTTTTGATATGGTTGCTGATCTGATGGACTCTTTTCTTGATTTCATTATGACTCTGCTATAGTACTCTGTGAGTTACAAGATTTCCTACGCCATTATACCGAAAAAAAAAATTCACAATGGAGACCAACAGAAGGTAGTCAGATACTGATATAAAGTAGAAACTTGGAAGAAAGAGAAGGAAACATAAAAGAACTCTAGTGGACAGAAATTCTATTTTAAATATTCCCTTGGGATATTTAAGAAGAAATTGCCAGTATACCATACATATGTAATAGAGAAATGCCTTTTCTTATTCCTGCTATGCTATTTATAATAGAGGGTGAAACTCCTTATGAAGGATAAATGCATTTACATATAACCATTACAGAAACACTACAGGTCATATCAAAGTCAGCTCCAACCAGTGAAGTTATGCTTTCCATGCAGCCCTCAAGGCATGCAGCAGCCAATAAAGATATCTTCATTTTGGAGTTCCTCTACAGTTATTTTTGAAATGTTGCCAAAAGAAATCATCCAAATTTGGTTATGTTGCCCTTGTGAATGGCTCACTTTAATACTTAAATTTCCCTAATAGCTCTTTTATAATTACATTATGAAAATAATGTAAATATGCATTACCATAAACCACACTATGAAAAAGTATGGTTTATGAAACATAATTACAAAAAAAAAACGTAAGTCACAAAACATATAATCAACTAGTGCCTTATTTGTTGTTCTCTCTCTCTCTCTCTCTTTCTCTCTCTCTCTCTCTCTCTCTCTCTCTCTCTCTTTATATATATATATATATATATATATACACAAACACATACACATACATACATGTATGTACACACACAAATATGTTTGTGTTTGCTTCATTATATATGAAATCTTTCTAATATGACCTAAAAAAATATTCATTATCAGAAACTTGTGTTAATGGGCTCTAATGGCAGGATGGTATATTATTAACTCTCCATTGGGTTTCTCATAATTCATATCTAATTATAACTTCTTTATGCAATGTGAACTTAGTCAATGATGTTGATGTTTCTCTCTTTGGTAATGTATTAGTACTAATTTGGATTTTACCTACTGTTATTTTTATAGATACCTTAAATGAATGAATGAACTAATAAAAAACAAACAAAATTTTACCATGCACTTACTAGTTGCCAAGCACTGTGCAAAGTGCTGGGGACACATCTCTACGAAAAATCTTGTTCTCCGAGAACTGACGTTCTGCAGACAACACGTGTAGGGAAGGAATGCTGAGGAAAGAGTAATTTGTATTAAAAGTTACAGGTACGGAAAATCAAGTCACATAACAGTAAAATGATACAAACTTTTCATGAAAAACAGTTGACTTGAGGGTTAGGCAGAGGGCAGGGTTGGATACAGCCGCAAAGGCCAGGTAGCCAGAAAAACTGTACAGAATATATCTTTGAAGGTTTATAGATAATCAATTTTTATATCTCTGTGATCACTCCTAGGTTTTATAATGATAGAATTTTAAATGCTAAGTTTCAGAAGGGAACTTAGAGTTTATCCAAGGAAACATCTACATTTCACAGATGAAGAAAAAGAGTCCCAAAAGGATGATGTGTCCAAAGTCACATGACCCCTTTGTTAAATAAGAAATGGATGTCAACTAATTATTATTTAAATTAGTGAAAAGATAGAAGTTAATATATTTATTAACCTTAAAATTATTTGGTTTTCATATAGGAGCAAATCAAACGATTTTTTTTTATTTACACAAACATTCCTGGGGGCAAATTTATGAATATCTAGATCTATGCTTATCTACAACTATGCTTAATGTAACTATTAGAGTGTACCACAAGAAGGAACTGATTAAAGAAATTGTGAATTAATAGATTTAATTAGAGGTCTAAAGACAGGAGTCTGTCAATTAGTCAACAGTCATTTATTAAGATCATACTACATGCCAGGCACTATCTTAATTAAGTGCTAAGGACACAAAACCATACAAAAGCACAGTCCCTTCTTTCACGCTGTTCTCATTCTAAAGGAGATATAATTGTACAAAAACATATATACATATATATCTATATATCTATAATATGATATATGCATTGAAAATGAAAAATAATCTCAGAGAGAAGGCATTAGTAGTCATGGGTGAGGGGCAGAAAAGGTATCCTGCAGATGAAAGTAGGCTTGGGGCTAGAATTTGAAAAAAGCCAAAAAATCCAGGAGTTTGAGGTAAGGATAAAGAGCATTCCAGGCACTGGGGACTGAAGTGAAAAGGCTTAGAGTCAGAAGGTGGAATTTCATGTACGAAAAATGATAAGAGTGCCAATGCTGCTGAATTGTAGAGTACATAAAGAGGAATAAAGTGTTAAAAGACAAGAAAAATAGGAACAAGTTTGTAAAAAGCAGCCAAGCAGAGGATTGCATATTTAATCATGGAAGTTCCCCAGAAGTTTACAATGTGGGCAGGGAGGACAGAGATATCATCAGAGCAGTCTTTACACAAATTAGTTTGTCAATTAAGTGGAGGATGGACTGTAGGAAAGGGAAGGACTTGAGGAAAGGATATCAACCAAAAGAAAATTTGCAATAGCCAAAAGGGAGCTGATGAGAGCCCGAAACAGGCTATGGCAGTGATAAGGTGACATAAATAAGAAATATATTGTGTGGAGTTACAGACTTGGTAATAGATTAGAAGTGTAGGAAAGTAACAGTGAGAATTAGAGGATAATATCAACACCATGAATCTGTGTGACCAGAGAGAAGATAGTGCTCTCATTGTAAATAGGCAAATTAGGAAATGAGAAAACATTAAGAGTAAGATAATGATCTTTGTTTTGGATATTTTTAGCTTTCTATACGTGTTAGATACCCATTTTTAAAAGCTGAAAAGGCAAGTTAATAATATGAGTCTGAAGAGCAGGTGAATTGGTTGAAGCTGGATATAGCTCTGGAAATTATATGTATACATATCACAATTTGAGCTATAAAACCTAAGGAAATCATCAATTTATAAAACATAGGGCAACAGGAGAAGAGGTCCCAAAAGAGAGCCTTGGGTCACCTATAGTTATTGGCCATGACCAAATGAAGATCCAGCAAAAGAGAAAGAGGAGCAGTCATACTAATAGGAGAAGAACCAAAGGGGAAACAGTGTCCTGGAAATTTGAGAAAGTATCCAGGAAAAGAGAGAGAGGATAGCAGTTTCAAATGTTAGAGAAAGGTTAAGGCTGATGATTGAGAAAATGCCATTAGATTAGACAAAAAAAAAACAAAACCAAAAACAAAAACCTAATCATTTTTAACTTTAGAGATTTCAGTTGAAAGATGAGACTGAAAGCCAGCTTACAAAGAATTTAAAAGAGGATGATCAGAGCAGAACAAAAGTGGATGGACTGAGTGAAGACGGTTTTCTCAAAGAGTTTATTGACAAAAAGAAGGAGATATGTAGAACAAAAACTAATGAATATTGCTAGATCTAGTAAATTGTTCTTTTTGTATTTCTCTGTTTGGGAAGACTTGGACCTGTTTGTAGGCAGCAAAGAAGCAGGGAGAGATTGAGGTAAGTGAGAGAGAATGATAGAGAGGCAAATCTGTTGCACATGAAGGAATTTAATGGGATCAAGAGCCCACAAAAAGGATTTTTGCCTTGGCAAGGAGAAAATTCTCCTTTTATATAAGAATAAGTAGAAAATAAAAATAAAAGAGAAAATTGTAGAGAAAGCCATGAGAAATGTGAAATGAGGAGAAAAGGATAAGAGTAAACTCAATGAACGGCCTCATTTTTTTTTCTATTACATAGAAAGCAAGGTCTTCAGTTTAGAGGGCAAGAGAAAGCAATTCCTTAGAAGTCTTGAGAAAGAAGGCACATATACTCAAGAGTGACACTGTATTCACTGCAGTTGGAATAAATTCTGAAGTTAGATTAAATACCCTTGAATCGTATTATACATGGTTTGATCTCCATTCTTGAATCTTACTTTTCCCTCCAAAATTGACACTTCTGAAACTATCATTAAATCAATATGTGAAAGTTCTTGTTTTCATATGACATTTTAGAATTTGTTTTTTTGGGAGGCTACTTCTTTCAGTTCTAGACTTCGGATATGCCTGTCTGGAAGAACCTGATTTCCTGTTACTGCAAGTTCATTTCCATTCTAAGAGAGTGACTATCCATTTTCTCTTTGATCCTCTGAACATAGCTGTTCAAGTATATTTAGATCAATTGACTTTACATGTGCTCCAGATGCCAATTTCTGCTGTAGCTATGCCTCTCTGCTTACAGATGAAGCATTGTTGAATCACTACTTAATTTTCTAACAAGCTATCATCTGTGACTTGTATATATATTTGGAAAAAGGTTGTCTCAGCACACAGTAAAATGATCTCTGGCATCAAATAAAAAGGGATACCAAAAAAGAAACAGTTAAATATTTCTAAAAAGCTGGGGCTCAAGCTAAATTGTGACTTCCAAATTCTGACATTGTTTTAGTTTTATAGTAGGTTGAGCACTGTCCTACCTGTTCCACTGATTAGTTATATAAGATTGGGAAGACCTGCATTTTCTCATCTATAAAACAAAAATAACAAGCAGCATGCCATATGGGAAGGAAAAACATCCTTTGTATCTCTTTTAAAGCTATCAATATCTTGGACTCAGTCTCTGTTTCCAGTCTTCGAGGGCATTACATACCTTACCACACTCTACAATCCACCCCAAACTGGCTTTTTCTTGGTCCACCACATTTGACACTCCCTTTCCTCTCTCTTTATCTTTGCACAGGCTTTCCCCAATACCTGTACCATATTTTCTCCTTACTTCTGCCTTATAGAGTTCCTCTCTTCTTTCAGGCTATATTAATATCATTTTTTCATCAAATGCATCAAATACCATTTGTTGTTTATATAAAGCATATAGTTACATATAGCATACATGATATGCCTTGGGTGGAGCTTCCAAAGTTGCATTTTGATCTATCAAGCTAGATCATTTTCTTAAAGTTAATAAACAAGAAACAACTTTTTTCTCAACTCTTATTGTATATGTGTGTGTGTTGATACACACATATGTAATCATATAGGGCTCAATGAAAACTTAGCCTATAAAAACATCCATCTACTTGTTGAGCACTGATATCAAGTGACAAGGAGTTGTTAAGCAAACATTTATAGCTAGCTAACCATTACTATTGAAGATAATCTATTAAAAATGTGATTACTCAGTTACCTTTTGCATCCTCATAAATTTCAAGCAATTACAATTCCCCCCTTCATTTTCATCTCTCTGGAATAGGGATCATGATAATTGAGTTTTGTCAATTTGGCTTCAATAATATTCTAAGGATCTTTTGTGTGATACAGAGGGACAATGCCTTCCAATAGTGGAAATTGTAACTCATTCTTGTTTATCCTGAATGATTCTAATTCAGATCTTCCTTTAAATTCATGTCTAAGTTACTGGGAACTGTCTTCATGTTCTTTTGAAATTATAGGAAAACCAATGGAATATACAAGTTAACCATTGGTTAATTTTCATTCTGACTATATGACTGGTTAGCCTTTTTTAAATGTTCATGTTCTTAAAATAACTGAATTTTCCTAAGTGAATACTCAGATTAAAATCTTTTGAGTGATTATGAATTCCATGTGAGAGGTTCTGTAATGTTCTAACATTAATACAATCAGTACAATATCATCTGTAAACAGTGATATCTGGTATATCTTGTCATGAATAGAGACATTGCACTTGATCTCCTTAATGGCAGGCATTACATCTCTGATGCAGTTATGTTCACCTGTTTTATTACTCAGTTAATATTAATAATAATAAATTATATCAATGTTAATAATTTCTCGGTTGTTCAACAAACTTTTTTCATAAAAACTTGTAGGGGTTTGTAGGCAAGCAGTTGGGCCCTACTTCCTAACTAATAACTCTCTTAAGCCCTTTAAGATAGTGAATCTTCTGTAATAGGTTAAGCCCAGATAATAAATATATCATTTTAAAATTGAGATGGGCAAGTTGGTCAAAGACTTTCAAGTGAGACAGTGTGAAACAATTGAAAGACTTGATTATAGAGTGAAGGAAAAAAATCAAAATGTTGCTTAATGGGAAGATCTTTTCCATCCATTAATAGACACGTTACCTGCTTGAGTCAAATGGAAGTCTGAGGTGCGTGAGTCTGTGGTGGGAGGAACTTGCCAAATGGGTGGAGCAGGACAGAAAGAAAGTTGGTCACAGTAGTCAAGGCCAGGAATGAAAGCAGTTAGAGCTGAGGGAGAAAGAGGAAGCAGGCAGTGAGCTATGAGTTTTCATTTGTGGGGAGGCTCTAGCAGGGGGAAGGCTTGGGAATGGTGGTGCCCTCTGCATTGTTATTATGCATGAATTTCTTTGTTGCTATGATGGATTTGGCTTTCTGGTGTTGAGATTCAGTTTTCTGGTGTTTGAATAAATGTTTTGTTTCTGTTTTCCAATGTAGAGAGTCTGTTACATTTTGTGATTCAGAATCATGCCAGCATATTTATAGCCATCATAGGTGCTGTGAATATAGTTATGGTGCTACAAAGTCTAATGGAGGAGACAACAAACAAGCAAATTTGTCACAAGCAACCTATGTTCAGGATAAATAGGAAAAAATAACTGAGGGAAAGCACTGGAATTAAGAGGTATTGGGGAAGACTCTGTAGAAAATGGGATTTTAGTTGGGACTTAAATGAAGCCAAGGAGGTCAATATTCAGTGATGGGGGAGAGCTAGACAGCTAGAGAGAATTCCTGGGACTAGAGATAGAGATGGAATGTCTTGCTCATGGTCATTGTCCCTGGATCTAAGAGTACATGGCAAGCAGTTAGGTATAAGAAGACTAGAGAGGGTATTAGAGCGATAGATAAGTTATAAAAGGCTTTGAATGACAGACTATTTTGTATCTGATCCTGGAGCCAATAGAGTTTATTAATAAATTTAGCATTTATTGAGTAGGAGTAGTACTTTATGGTCAATTTAATCTTTAGGAAAATCATATTGGTGACCAAATGATGGATGGACTGGAGATCAAAGAGACTTGAGGCAGAGATTTACACCAGCAGGCTACTGCTATTATACAGACATGAGGTGAGTTGATGAGGATCTGCCCTAGAGTGGTAGCCGACAGAAAGGAAAATGGAGTGAATTTGAGAGATGTTGCAAAGGTGAAATCTAAACACCTTGGTACCGGTTGGATATTGAGAAGGTGAGGTGAGAGTGAAAAGTCAAAGAAAATCCTAGATTTTGAGGCTGAGAGACTGGGAAATTGGTGTTGCCCTTTGTAGTAACAGATCAATATGTTATGCTCATAGGGAGATCATGTTTGTTTATCTGTCTTAATGTTACAGTTTTGTTTCTCTTCTTCCAGATTTTCCTTCACTTCTGTGTATTTCAAATGTCACCTGCACTTTTAAAGGGATCAGGATTCTCAATGGCTGTTAGATCTAAGGTTGCCATAGAACCTAGAATGCATAAAGTGTGATTATCTCCAACTTTGGGAGGACCTGAGAGAAAAAAAAATAGAATTTTTAGTAAAAAAGAGAAAATTGTATATGACCTGACTAGACTAAAGGCAGGGAAAAGGACATAAAGATATTGAAGAATTCTGTTCACTCTTTTAGCAACTCTTGTGGCCACATTAGAGAAAGCAGCATTCCACCTTTTTCCTAGAAAACACATATTAGATGCAGCTCTCTTCTCTTGTGGGAAGTGGGGGAGGGGGATTCCAACAGGCCCTCTGAGGTATTTTGTTTTTAATTTAATTTCATTCTATCTGTAGCACTGCAATTCTCAGTCATGTGACCAACAAGATGAAGATTAGACAGTTTCTCTGATCCTCCTGAACTCCAACCTTCTCTAAAATAGAAATTATGCATTGGAGATAAAGCAATTTTAGCTGTCTCTGTGGTCTGATCACCAAGAACTAAAACACAAGATAAAAAACTCAAAGAACTAAAAGCAAGAGAATATTCCTAAGCCTTTATCATGCTCCTTCAGCATTCTATCCGTTATTGATTCCATACCTCTGTAAAAGGGTTGCATAAATAGATTCTCTGGCTTGCTACAGAACCAAACTCTATACCAATTCCTTATGCCCACCCACACTGCAATTTTTGTCTCTCTGTCTCTCTTTCTCTGTCTCTGTCTCTCTGTCTCTGTGTCTCTTTCTCTGTGTGTGTGTGTCTCTCTCTGTCTCTGTCTGTCTGTCTCTCTTTCTCTCTCTCTCTCTCTCTCACACATACACACACACACACACACACACACACACACACACACACACTATACAGTGTTGCTGAAATCCTAACTGCAAACTTTCCTCACCTGTGACAATAGTGTTCAGCACCATAGCAGTCCATGTCACAACTGAGTTCAGTCTCTGTGGTATAAATTGACCTTCAGCAGGGTAAGTGTATGAAATTTTAAGGCACTCCACTAAGTCTGAAAGCAAAACCCAGCATCAGTAAAGTAGATGCTTAATAAATAATTCTTGGATTGAAATGGGTTTTCCTAGAAATCATATTCTATTTTTAAAATTTTAATTTTTATTTATTTTAGTTTACATCATTCATTTCCATGAGATTTTGAGTTACAAATTTTCTCCCCATCTTTCCACCGACCCACCACCCTAAAACAGCCATCCCATTGCATAACCCCTCCCCCAATCTACTCTCTCCTATGTCCTCCCCCATCACCCCTCTGACTTTCCAGTAGGACAGGATGGATCTCCCTACAACAGTGCCTGTGTATCTTAAGTCCCAGTTGGATGTAGTTAATAATAAAAATAATTATATATATATATATATATATATATA
>CM053586.1:291697014-291718946 GCA_028646515.1 Pseudochirops corinnae | reverse complement strand
TTTAGAGTCCTATTTTATGGGTATTTTGGGGTGGCTATGTGAGAGCTGCGATATGTTGCTGCTCCTACGCTGCCATCTTTGCTCCGCCCCCTACTATCATTATTATTGCAGTAACATAAGGAAAAGTATAGCATAATATTCATATTAAAATACTCTAAGTAGTATTATCATTGATATTGCTATTATGGCATTTTATAAGTAGCAACATAGATTAACATTTGAATTATTAATATTAGTCTAATTATATTACTTGATAATAAAACTCATTGATTGAATTAGAATTAATCAGATTATTAACATCTTTAGAAGAAAACACATTCTTTTAGGAGTCTCTATAGAAACATAAAAGGGAGTGTTTTTGTCAGTGGGTGAATAATGGTACATTTATAGCTAAGTGTACTGAGTAAGAATGGAAAAAACCCTTGGACTGCTACATTGTTCCCTCTCTACTGTCCTAGGGGAAGAGCACAATATCAAAAGTTTTACCAATTGTTGAGCCAGCTGATAGAAATCGTAATATATTCTTTGGTATCAAATGTTAACTGGCAACCTATGAGTAGCTTTCCTCCACCTACCACTCACCCACCCCTCAACAGAATACACCCACTTCAGGTTACATAGTAGTCTAACAATTAATATACGAAGAAAATAATCCCAGGCATTATTTCAGCCCATTAGCTGAAGCTTGGTTTATTGTTTATGTGAGTTTACTACACAAAATCACATAGTCATTAGCAGTGAATTCTCATATTTTATGAGTTTGTGAGTAAGGGGATTGGGGATACTGCTTATGGGTATGAAGTCAGAGAATTAGTATATACATACATACATACACATATACACACATGTACATATACATATGTGTATATTTGGATATCTACATATATATGTAGATATATACACATATATGTACGCTATCTATCCACACACACTAAATCTCTGACTTCTTCATGCCCTCAAGCAATATCCCCATTCCCCTACTCACAAACTCATAAAATATGAAAATTTGCTGCTAATGACTATGTGATTTCACATAGTAAACCCAAATAAACAATAAACAGAGTTTCAGCAACTGGGTTGAAACAATGAAAAAGAGATTGAGAAAATAAGCATAGGCAAAAAAGAAATAAAATTATGTCTTTAATATATGCATTTAAAAATCCTGAGGGGCATCTAGGTGGTGCAGTGAATAGAGCACTTGCCCTGGAGTCAGGAGGACCTGAGTTCAAATCCAGATTCAGGCCCTTAACACTTATTAGCTGTGTGTCCTTGGGCAAGTCACATAACCACAACTGCCTTTCCTTATCCAATTAAAAAAAAATGAATCATAAAACATGAAATGATCTACTAAAGTTGAAAATAAAAATAAAAAAAATATTAAATTTTCCTAAAAATGTTTATTTCAATAAGCATGCAAAATGAATCCACAAAAGTCATGAGCATTTTTGTCTATTATCTAAAAAAAACAGCAGAAAGAAATAGGAAGATAAATTTGAATTAATATAACTACAGTACACATACAATAACCGGTAGCTTATCTATGAGGTTACGCAGAGGAATTATCTGAATGCAATTACAAAACATTTTATACAAATAAGCATAAATAATATAAATTCATAAATAAATAAGTTAATAGCTTGATTAATTGATTGAATAAGACCTTTCTCTTCTTATGACACCTTGCTCCCTTCTATATATTCTGCTGTCTAGTAACACTGGCCTCTTTGCTATTTCTAAAATATAAAACCATCTCTCTCCTGTATATAATTTCACTAGCTATGCTCCATGTCTATAAGTCTCTCCTTCATATCCATTTCCTTCACTGGGTTATTTCAAGTACTCCCAAAATCCAGATTTCTGTAAGAAGTCTTTCCCTGAAGGCCTTATCAAGTATTCACTTAGGGTGAGGCAACACCCATTCAATGAATAAGATGTGAGTCATTAAGAATTGAGACTAGAGATGACCCCTTTAACTAGCAAAAATGAAAGAAAAAAAATTGAGCTGGGTGGGGAAGACTCTTAAGATTGTTGTTCTGAAGAGAAACAGTTACCATTCACATTCACTGTAAGGCAGGAGGGCCCAAAATACAGCCATTAAGTGGAACTTGGGCAGGGACCTATTGTGGTCCATGAGCTTCAGAGCGAACTGGGTTTAAAGTTTTGAGAAACAAAGGAAGGAAGGAAGAAAAGAAGGAAAGAAGGAAGGAAGGAGGGAAGGAGGGAAGAAAGAAATAAAGTAAGAAAGAAAGAAAAAGAAAAAAGGAAGAAGGGAAGGAGAGAAGGAAGGAAGGAGGGAAGGAGGGAAGAAAGAAAGAGAGAAAGAGAGAAAGGAAGGAAAGAAGGAAGGAAGGAAGAAAGGAAGGAAGAAAGAAAGAAAGAAAGAAAGAAAGAAAGAAAGAAAGAAAGAAAGAAAGAAAAGAAAGGAAGGAAGGAAGGAAGAAATAGAGAGGAAAGAAAGGAAGGAAGAAAGGAAGAAATAGAGAGGAAAGGAAGGAAGGAAGGAAGGAAGGAAGGAAGGAAGGAAGGAAGGAAGGAGAGAATCTAAGGAGTAAAATCCAAGGTAAGTGGGCAGCTTCTGTCCATAAGTAATTGATAAGTTCACCTAAGGAGAGATCAGAGAGACAGAAGGAAGACAGATCAGTTGCCTCACTCCCTTTTTGTACTATCTGCTATTGCTTTTCCTGATGCATATTACATTTTGATTATATTTATGATTAAGCATTTTTATTTGATCATATTTATAAAATATAAGATGGGAAAGGACATGTTACTATAAATAAAGAAATCCTCAAGTGGCTAATACATGATCAACAGCCAAAAGCCTGAGGTAGAGTTCACTCTTCTAAGTGTTTATGTAAGTGAAAACATGCATCAATTAAAAGGTGAGATTTACATCACAAATAATGCCATTAAAATATCTCCACAGCATAAAATCCAATAAAGATTGTAATCATCTATGGTTAAAAAAATTCTGTCTCACACTAATTATACATTTAAAAAAATGGAAATAATGATGAAGTTATTTATTAATGAAAAGAAAAAATGAGACTTTATTTGTTATTAACACCTAACACTTCAGTGAGAAAAAAAAGGTGTCAAAAAGGAGTAAAGTAAAGAGGTGGAACAGCGGAAGACATTTTCTCACATAGTTGACAGGCTAGATCACTTAATACTAATACAGGGAATCAACAACTCCAGGGATGTTAATTAATTTGAACATTTTTAACATCAGCCTTTTTGAGCTTTCTTGAAAGAATATTTCTCTAAGACACAGATTTCAATGTTATCACCAGAACTGCCTGTTTAGCATTGAAGAAATGAAACTATGGGTTCTTGCAACTAAGGGAGTCAGTCTCCTTACAACTCCCTGACAGGGAGGGAAAACATATAAGTGCAGGTCATGTCTATTGCAGGAAGATAAGAGATGTTCTCTGTCCAAAGATTTATGAAAGAATCTTGAGGAAATTATTTTGTTGATGTGAGTTTAGAATGTAAGTGAAAGTCAAAACAATCTAAGTCTGGCCATTGTTTTAAAAGAAACACATTACTCAACCTCTAGACTTTAGTTTATCCATTTGGGAAAAAAAAATGGGAACACTCGGGAAAGTTTAAGATAGAGGTGAATACTTAGAATCTTAAATTGTTAAATGTTATAATGTAAGGATAAAACTTTACAGAGTAATTATTCAGAAGAATTTTTTTCTTTTTGGTCCTTCCCTTCCACACCCTTCCATGTATCCACCATCATTTTGGTTCCAAATAATATTTTTATTCACCTTGCAGGCCATTCTTTCATGCATTCTCTCTTCATTTATACATCTTGTGAACTACAAAATCTTACCTTTCTAACATAGCTGTTCATAAAATATCTTTCACTACACTTCCAGGAAATAATTGAATGAAACACCCCTTTTCAACTTGGTGAAAATTACTTCTTGTTAGTATCATTTCACCTCTTTATAAAATGTCTAGTAGGATTATACCTCTGTCTCTGAGGAAGTAAAACCTTACTTGAAGAGTCACGTTGGAAAGTCATTATGACAGAACTTACACTTCCAAAGGCCTTTACTTTGCAATTTTCAGCTTTGGTATGCCCTTATTAGTTATATATACTTAAGAAAGGGGTAGCATGAGACTGTAGTTGTCAATATTTGGCATCAATTTCATATAAGGATAAAAGTGTGCCATGGTATAGAATTAGTGCCTTTGAAAACCAATAGTAATAAACTTGTACTTATGTAAACAAAAGTATTTTCTCCCTTTAACAATGTTTTATTGATGCCTTTTGTTTTTATATATTAATTTCTTAATGTTCTTTGAACTTTCTTCTAATCAGTGACTTACTTGAATACTTTTTAATATTTAATAAAATCAACTATGTGCGATAGCATATGCAACATTCACAGCTGGAATCCAAGGCAAGGAGGGCGATTAACTTTGTCATCATTTCTTCCAAGTCTGCTTTGGTAATTTTCATTATTCAATGCAGTATTGGACTTTCATCCTTTCTGTTTACAATTTTGTAGTTCTCATTATATTGTCTTCCTGATTATCTTACATTAAATTCGTTTCAGTTTATATAAGCCTTCCCAAATTTCTCTAATTTACCCATGTTTTTTTTTTTTTCTTTCCTTTTGGTACAATAGTAGTCTATAATTTTTTGTGTATCACAATTTGATTAGTCACACCCCCCCCAATTGATAGTATGTATTTTGTTTCTAGTTCTTTGTTAACACAAACATGCCATTATGGACATTTTTGTATTAATGGAAACTCCTCTCTTTCTTTCCTGGATGATCATGTGTCTAGTGCCAAACAAAGGCAACTTCCAAGGTTGAGAATACCAGCATAGTAACTCTCCATTTTATTCAGTGACAAATTAAGGCAAAACATTCAAAGAAAAGAGAAAATCAAAATACAGCATTCACCATGTGTAATTCTATAATTTAGTAAGTCCTCAATACAATCAAAATACTACTCCACTCCTGGGAAGTACATTCATTTAGCCAATCACAAAGTCTTTCTTCTCAAATGGAAATTAGTTTCCAATCATAAGAGTATTTCCATTTGGTCAGTCACAGAGCACAAAAAAGTCAAAAGTTTCCCACCCCTGGCATGAGTTAACATGAAACACCTTCTCAAAAGGGGCTATGGAGAGCACAAAAGGTCGTCTACTCCTAAGCTACAACAAGGTTAAGATATCATCACAGCATTGGATACCCAAGGAGAGGTCTTTTCTTCATTTTGACTAGAGGCAAGTTCTTAGAATCTCTGTTCCTGGGGAGATAAAGCTTAACAAAGCCACAATATGCATTGTCAATGTCCCCATCAATTCGCTCTCTGCCTGCAGAACAGTCACAGAAAAAACAGCAAGACCCTCTTCTAGGATTTCTGTACAACAAGAAAATCTTCCTTCAGGGATTCTGAACCAAAAACAAGGTTACAGGACCTCTGCAACAACAGCACTGTCTTTCACCAGCAGATAAATCTGGCATCAAAACAGAAAGACAAAATATTGGCATCACACCCATGTCTCCTCAGTTCTCAGCAGCTCTGGGTGGCAGTTCTCAAAAATCCTGGGCAGCTCCAACTGGCCCTCAGCAGTCTTTCTCTCAGCAACTTTGTCCCCCTGCAATTCTCCTCTCTCTCTGCCTCCCCAATACTGCTCCCTAAAAGTTCTTCTGGCATCTTCTGCTTGGGCCTGTCTCTAAATACACTGCATCAGCTCCTCCCAGTTCAGCCCTCTCTCTTCATGTAAACAAGTCCATCCCACAAGTGGGATTCACAAGCTCTGGGTTTTAACACAATCCAAAACCAAGCCAATACAAGGGGATCTTTAAATTCTATTACAAATACATTTTCTATTTGTCAGCTAGGTACATAGTGGAAAAAGACATTGAGCCTGGAATGAAGAAGATATGAGTTCAAATCTAGCCTCAGATCCTTACCTGTGTGACTCTAGACAAGTCACTTAATTTTCTATTTCTTTAACTGCAAAATAAGAAGAATACTACATAACTCCCAGTGCTGTGATGATAAATGAGAAAAAATCTTGTAACATTCTTGGTACTTTACTTGGCACATATTAAGTTCTATATACATTCAGCTATTATTAATATTATTATTCATAAAATAATAATGTATAGCAGTAGAAACTGGATCCAAGGTATGGACATTTAACTTAATTTTCTATTTTCAAATTACTTATTCAAACCAGTTCGACCACTTCTTATCTCTAGACAACATGTTAATATGCCTGTTTTTTGTATAATACCCCCAACATTGACTATTTCCATCTTTTGTCATCCTTGATAATTTGCATAATAAAATTGGTACTTCAGAGTTCACTTTTTAATTCTCATTGATATCATCATCCATCACTTGGAGCAATATTGTAAAGGGTTGTCAAATTGCATTTCTTCTTTTGTGAAGTATGGCTTCATCTCATTGGAAAACATTATTGGTAAATGGTACTTTTTCATGTTATTGTTAATTGCCTCTCTCTCTTGGATATCATATGTTAATCAGAGATACAAAATGCAAAAACTCCTCAGATACTGTAGAATCCTAATGTCCTTCTCTTCTTTTGGTGTCCACAATGTGTTCCATACTTGGCATAGAGAGCAGTATCTCTCCTATGCATGTCATTCAGCTTGTTTTTTTCAACCTATCTATGCTGAACAACTTCCATCTTCAAGGGTTATTTTCTCTTGCCTTGACCCTCTTCTCAGGCTTGTTCCCTAGTGAGAGTAGTGTCTCCTTGTGGAAGAGTAGTAAAGTTAGAAAACACTGTAGTAAATTTGAGCAAAGGAATAGGAAAGAGGACATTACTACCAAGTTCCTTCTGGTATAAGGAGAAAGGGAAAGGTAAATAACCATTATATTTCAAGCGCTGGGTAGTTCCTCCATTGTTGGCTCTCTTCTCTGATATCAGGATTCGCACTCCTCGAAGCTGTTTCAACTGATTAGCAACAGAATATGTCTTGATTTCTCTTTTCGTTGTTGTTATCAATCATATTTTTTTTAATCTAATGCATTATAATGTTTTCATATGTAATGGAAAACTTTATGCCCTGGATGCTGAGGTAAAAGATAAAACAATTAAATAAGAAATAATGAACATGTAGTATTCACATCAAGACAAATCTCCAAAGGAAAAAAAAAACCTTAATATTATTACTAAATATCTGTGTTAGTAGATCAGATGTTGCAATGCAACATAGTTGAGATAGTAAGACCTGCTAAGTTTAAGTAAAGGAAATGGTTTATTTACACAAATCCTAAGAATGGATACAGGAATTATATTTGTGCTGAAGGAAAAAAATGCCCTTATTTCCTTACAGAAATGCAAGCAAATTTTTCTCAAGCCCCTTGCCTATATTTTGATTGCCTTGATGCCACAAGTATGTCTTGATTTTTTAACAGGTCAACAGAAGAATGCTTCAGTAAATAAGTAGCTTTTTTAAGATTAAAGGATGTAAACAGGTAGTTTTAAGAAGAAATAAAATCTGTCAATAGATACAAGAAAAAAATATTCTAAACCATTACTGATTAGAGAGAGAAAAATTTTAACAATTCTTAGATATCAATCACACCTGACATCAGCTAACATGACAGAAAAATAAAATGATAAATGTTCAGACAGGATATGGAAAAATTAGGAAGCTAACGAACAATTAGAGGATCTGTGAACAAATCCAACCATTTTCTTTTTTCTTTTTTTTTTGCTTTTTGGAGGGCAATTGGGGTTAAGTGACTTGCCCAAAGTCACATGGCTAGTAAGTGTGTCAAGTGTCTGAGGTTGGATT
Organism: Pseudochirops corinnae; assembly: GCA_028646515.1. NCBI lineage: Eukaryota > Metazoa > Chordata > Mammalia > Diprotodontia > Pseudocheiridae > Pseudochirops > Pseudochirops corinnae. The sequence goes on along the minus strand of CM053586.1, from coordinate 291,711,138 downwards.
TGAACTCAGGTCCTCCTGACTCCAGGGCTGGTGCTTTATTCACTGCACCACCTAGCCGCCCCAAATCCAACCATTTTCAAAAATAATTTGAAACTATTTTCAAAGATCTATAAAACTGTGCATATCCTTTTGCCCAGCAAAACCATTACTAGGTCTGTATTCCAGAGATCAAAGAAAAGCAGAAAAGACCTGTTTAATAAAAAATATTTATAGCAGTTCTTTTTGTGGAATCAAAGAATTGGAAATTGAGTGGATGTCCATCAATTAGGGAAAGGCTGAACAAGTTGTAATATGTTGTTATGACAGAACACTTTCACGGTATAAGAAATGATAAGCAGGACGGTTTCAGAAAAAGAAAAAAAACTTGGGAAGACTTACATAAATTTATGCAAAGTGAAGTGAGCAGAATCGGGAGGACATTGTGCACAGTAAAAGCAATTTTATAACGATGATCAACCGTGAAAGACTTAGCTACTCTATCAAGACAATGACCCAAGACAAATCCAAAGGACACATGATGAAAAAGCCTATGCACCTCCATAGAGAGAACTGATGAAATCTGAATACATATTGAAGCATACTTTTTTAAAACTTTATCTTTTTTATCTGTGTTTTCTTTTATAACATGGCTCGCAAGGAAATGTTTTATACAACTTCACATGTATAATTGATATCTAATTCTTCACCTTCTCAATGAGAAGCAAGGGACAGGAGTGAAAAAGATGATTTGGTGCTCAAAAAATTTAAACATTTTTCACATGTAATTGGGAAATATTTGATGATAAAATTAATTTGAAAAAACCTCATAAAGCTTGACTTAAATTGTGTGGCAAAACTGCCCTCTAATTTCATCAAGCTTTATTGATGAATGAGTTTAGACTTTGTTTTATTTCTTATATGCCCATCAAAGCATGTAATTTTTTGTCACATTTTCTGTTGCATATACTTTTCTCTTATTTCTCCCTCTTATTGTGTCCATAGTAATCTATTCTTCCTTTCCAACAGAGGCAAAGAAGAAAAATATAAATTTCTCCTGATAATTTCTGGTCAATGTTGTCCCCCCTATTCAGCTCCTATTTCTGAATGATATTTCTTTGTATTACAGTGTGTTGTTTTAAAATATTGATTTAATAATGATATAAGGAAAATTATTTTCTTTTGAAATATTTTTTCTTTTACTGATTTTCCAATTCATTTTTTGACTATCATTCCTTTTTCCTCCCTATATTCTTTGGTTCATTGCTCATCTTTTTTCTTTCCATGGCTCTCATGCAATCTGAGGATATTCTAAAAGTGAAAATCAAACAACAAATTTAAAAATTGCCCTATCTCACATTCCTGACCTTACCTTAGCCATAAGGAAAAAAATTTTCATTTCTTTAATTTACTCTTTAATTGATATGTGAAAGTATATCTGTCTTTAATTGATTAGTTTGCATGTTAAATACCTGATCATTTTTGAGTTAATTAGGAAGTATGTCTCCAAATCTTCCCTTTTACTGAAAAGACTTTTTCTTTAATACTTAAGTACAATTTGGTAGATTATTATTATAGGGACTCCACTAAACCTCTGCTCTTCAGGATGTAATATTCTACTGTTTCCTTAGATTACTTAAGAACAAAAGTAATCCTGATATCCTAAACCTTCAAATATTATTAGTATTCTCAATACTACAACTGCATTAAACAGTTTGTTCTTTTGGTGCAACTATGTGGCGCAGTGAATAGAGCACTGGTCCTGTAGTCAGGAGCACCTGAGTTCAATCTGACCTCAGACACTTGACACACTTACTAGCTGTGTGACCTTGGGCAAGTCACTTAACCCCAATTGCCTTGCCTTCTCCCCTCCCCCCCCAAAAAAATGTTCTTTGATATTCTACAATTGAAGTTTGGCTACATTGTTTCAGAGTAAGTTAAATGGAAGCATGTTTCTTTTCTGTGAATTTCCTTCACATGTAATTTTTATCTGCTTCTATTATTTCAAGGATATTTCCTTTTGATTTCTTGAACTATGGTATTCAAGCTATATCTTTTGTGGTGGTGGTGTTTTTGTTTTGGAAGAACTATATGTTCTTATTTTGTAAAGCTCTGTTCTTCTCTTAACCTTGCTATTTTTTAATGTTTCATTACTTTTCTTCATGTCTCTAGATTTCTCCTTCAAGTGCTTGCTGAGTTTGCTAAAATCATGGGATTTACATATCTTTGCTGCTCACACACTGCCATGCTGTCATGACTTTGCAACCAGTCTCAGTTGCCATCTTACTCTAAAGTTTATCTCAGTTCCTGTGCTTTCCACATTCTTGGACTCACATCAGACTGCAATTTTCTCACCTTGGAATACCCCAGAACCATGCCTGTCCCTTTCTCTGCATTCCAAACTTGGCTCTGCTTCTGACTTTCTAGACTTTGATGTGATGCTCTTGCTCTAGTACCTTTCCCTCTCAACCCCATTTTTTATCTTCCCTTTTCTGTGCTGTTTTCTCCCATTAAAATATAAACTCCTTGTTGTCATGGCTTCTCTATCGTTTTTTATTGTCTTTGCAAACCAAGAGCTTAGTCTAGTGCTACCACACTGGCTTGATACTCCCTCTGTTAAGAGAACATTCAAATCAAAGAATGTAAACATTGTGCCAGCAATTAATGCCTTTATTATTTCAACAAGTCTTGCTCTGTTTGTACCGACATTAATACTCAATTGAGCATGTCTAATTTCTTCCCATGATGCCATTAACACTCAGTACCCTCAGGAAACCATCCCTCTTCAAGTGTAAGTGAAGTAGGGATCTGAACATATTCTACCTCAACAAGTTAACCCAAGATCCTTGAGTATAAACACACACACACACACACACACACACACACACACACACACACACTCCAAATACTGAGTGCATCATGTACTCTCTGCCTAAAAAGAGACTTCCAAAACTGATTATATCTATCATTTTAACATTTCTTCCCCTTGTCTTCTGGGCAAGAGGTGAAAATGTATTTCATTTAATTTGATTATATTTATATTATTTTTAGTGATTTTGAATTTTTTTTTCAACTATAATTAATACTTTGATTTCTTGTTCTGAAAAATTCTCCAATTTTAGCCTTTCACTTATTTTGGATCAAAGGTGGAATAAATTTGTTTTTTATATATTTCCATTGATCCCACAGGTGTCTTTGATATACAATCTTTTTGAAAGGTTTATAGCATGAAGATTCTCCCCTCCCTGTCCCCATCAATGGTTTTTTATAAGTAAACTAACATATTTTCTGATATTCTGAAAACTGATACCTTTTTACACATGTATTGTTAATGTACTGTTAATGAAATGCAAAGATCTTTCTTGCCCATTAATAGGCCTATGTGACCTCCATTAAGCCTGGGTCACATGACCCTGTGGTAGGAGCAGGAAGTGGGAATGAGATAGAACTGGGAGAGAGGGAGAGAGAGAGAGAGAGAGAGAGAGAGAGAGCAGGCAGAGTAGAGCAGAGAAACTATCTTGAGAGAGGGAATGATTTTGCCTAAGGGAACTTGTGTTTGTGTAGAAGTCTAACAGAGGGAAGACTTGGGATGTTTTTGTTTCCTGCATTGGTGGTATATATGGACTTTATCTTAGAAAGAATGCTTGGGGTATCAGTGCTTCCTGCATTGTCAATGTGTATAGACTTTTTTCCTATGATGGATTTGGCTTACTAGTGTTTGAATAAATGTCTTGATTTCATCTTCTAAGAAGAGAGTTTGTTATATCTTCCTATTCAAACCTGTGAATATGCCTGCATATTCATAGTAGCTGCTGTGGGTATGGCATTAGCAAAATAAGACCCTCCTTTTGGAAGGAGAATAATGTGTACTTTTTATTGATATAGCTGTTCCTTAACATAGTAGAAAGAGAAATTTATAGTCCATTCCTTTAAGCATATTGCAAAATTCCCTTTTATTTAATACTTGGTGGAAATGAGATTCTTACTTCCCTGTTAGTGTCTTTGTTTTGTTTTATTTGTTCTGTCTCCAAATTCATCTCTCTCTCTCTCTCTCTCTCTCTCTCGTGTGTGTGTGTGTGTGTGTGTTTTGTTTCGTTTTCCTGGTGGAAACTTGTTTTGATTAGACCTCATAGTGGATTGCTACCAGCAAACTTCCTGCTTGTCACTTGTGCTTGCTACAATGTTTGTTTTTTCACTATGGACTCCTGAATTAGATTTTCTTTATTCATACCACACCCCACCCAACATTTTTTCTTACAAGATGCCTTTGGATAGCAATTTAAAGTTTCTTACCAATACCTTAAAGCAAAAGAAAGTTCCCCATAGCTTTTTGTCATAAATGGATTCTCAGGTAGAATTCTAATATCTTCCACTTTAGACTCCATTTCTCTTCTAAGGCCCTTAATGTTAAGTTTCAGTTTTCTGTTTTAGAAACTTCCCATTTTGACAAGTCTTTGCTTCTACTCCCATCAAATAGACATTATTGATATCTAGATCTATTTTTAGATGTCATCTACTCTAGCAGTCACATTTTATAGATCATAAATAGATGAATAATTACATGATTTATCCAAGATCTCTTTTCTAGTTGATGACCAAAGTAAATCTAAATCTCATCTCTCCAGCCTCTGAAATCGATATTGTGTGTGTGTGAGTGTGTGTGTGTGTGCGTATGTGTGTTTTGTCTGTTTTTTGTTTCTATTTGACTGGTTTTGTTTTTAGGAGGGAAAGGATCCATGGTAAGATCTAATTGCTTCATTTGACAAATGAATAAAGTAAGAAACAGAGAGGTTAAAAAAAAAGTAGACAGGTTCAAATCATGCCCCATATACTTACTATTTGACCTCAGGAAATCATTCAACCACTTTGGGACTTGGTTTTCTTAGTTATAAAAAAAAAAGGCATTGCCTCTAATAATACCCGTAGTTCCCTTCAAGTGCCAAATTTATGATGGTAATCACCTGTGACTTAAAAGTATAATCAAGAAAAAAAAAAAAAACATACATTGACCATTCCTGATAGCATATGCTTCATTATGAATCTAAAGTCACTACCTGACTACTGAGAAAAGAAAGATATATTTCTTCATTAGTTTGGGAGAGTTAATATTAAGCTTTTTTTGATCTAATTCTATTACATTTTAAGTTTGTATTCCTTAACATCATTATGGTTATTTATATTTATATTTTGTTCTAGTTCAGTTTATTTTTCCCTCAATTACGTGCATAAAATTCTTAATTAATTCCATTCAATTTCCTCACTTTAAATACCATGCAAGTACATGGTAAAGAAAATCCAGCAAGTTGGGTGTAGAGACTGATGAGAAATAAAAATGGTACTTTTCTTACAATTGAACTTTGGAAAGAAACAGAGGAAACAGAAGAAAAGGCCACCAAATCACTGTTAACTTTCAGGACAAGAAGATTGTTGTGGAACAGTGGAGAAGGTCTAAAGAGTTGGAAGAGAGCACAGAGAAGAATGGTGGGGGTTCCCATGGGTTTAAAACACTGCATATATTGTAAGATCTGTTTGTTTGTTTTAGATATTGGTCAGTTTTACCGAATTTTATGCCTTTTAACTGATTTTTATGTGATAGAACTATGGGAGTAATGAAGGGGAAGAAAAATGAAATTAGGTGATAAAAATCAATGAAATTACTTTCAAAAGGATCTTCCTTTACCAGACCCTGATTAATTAATTCAAAGCTATAGCAAGGACAAAGAACAAATATTTATCCAGAATATTTCAGGGCATACATTTTTCTACACTTCCTAGGTCTTTAGAGAAAGGGGGCTCAACTTGGCTCATTTCCTACATAGCATTGATTCTACCAACTTCATATGTTGACGTGTCATGATGAGCCTTCTTTACTTCCATTGGCATCAATCCATAAAGGAATAAGGAGTCACTATCTAATAAAAGGCAATTTCTTTAGAGAAGTGGAAACATGATGTATTGGAAAGAAAACCAGAATTGGAGTAAGAAGACCTGGGTTCATGTCCCAGACCAATTATCACATTTGAAATTGAGGGAAAAACAATCCAGCACTCTGTATATCTGTCTACATATCTGGAAATGAGGAAATTGACCTCTATGATCTTTGAGGTTTCCTCAAGATTGAAGAGTCTGTGAATTTAAAATGATTCTAATAAATGACAATTTAGCAAGCAAATTCACATACATTATTTCACTTGATCACTCACAGATTCACAAACACCAATGTTTTAGGTAGGACAGTTAATATTTTCACCAATGACTTTAAGGTCACCGATCTTTTTAGAATAAAAATGGCATTGCTACTCTACTATTAGTTATACCATATGTATAATAATCTCCCCTTTTAAATATAATTATATATATAATTTGTCTAAATTTCTCCCAGTCTTCCTCCCCCTTCTGTTCCCAGTCATCCCAAGTAACAAAGGGTATATTTTGACAAAAAAAAAAAGAAAAGAGAAAGAAACATTTTAAGATGTCTGATCAACAAGTAGAAAATATATGCACTATTCCTTACTCATGTATCTCCCATCTCTTCAAAGAAGAGTAGATAACAGTGTCTTCCCTTATATCTTTTTTGGATCCATGATCATTCCTTGAAGTTTTGCAATGTTCATTTGATTGTTTTGTGGTCATCTTCCTTTCCATTTACGTTGCCGCAATAATATGGCATATTGTGTTCTTGGTTCTGCTTATTTCAGCCTCCATGAGGTCATTTTACTCTTTCTATGCTTCTGTTTGTTGAATACATACATCGTTTCTTACAACATAGTAACATTCCATTACATGCATGCACCATATTGTTTTTAGCCATTTCCTAGTAGATAGACATCAACTTTGTGTCCATTTTGAACATATAATATTGATTTTTGTTTGGTCTCTAGTTCCTTCAATAGAATCAATTGCCTAGTTTATTAATATTTGTATTATAAATTTTTGTTTTTGCTTTGTGCAATAACATGGTTATAACTTTTTAGCATTGTTGATTTTGCTTGATGTATAATAAAGTTTGTTCTACACTCTCATGTTTGTTCTATGAGTGTCTTTACATACTAAATATGTACTTTCTATTTGAAGAAAATAATCTGTGCAAAGTATTAAGGGATATTAATGGGCAGATTTTAAGTAAAAAATCTAATTTATCAATTTATTTTTAAAGAAGTTTTGAATAATTAATAATTAGGGAAGAATATATTAATGCAGTTCTGAGATTCTACCTTGTATATACCCAATTGGCAAATTTAACACAAAGAAAAGGAAAATGATAAATGGCGGAGGGCCAGCAGGAAAAATAACAAATTGATATATTCTGAAACTGTGAATTATGGCAAAGAACTAGATGCAAATGGCATTCCATTCAACTGGAGAAAAACTGAACAAGTAACATTACATAAATTTATTAGAATACTATTTTGCTATATAGAATAGTGAAAGGGATGATTTCAGAGAAATGTGGGAAGACTTGTGGGAAAAGTAACAGAGTTAAGTGAAGAGTAAGAAGAGAATAATTTATAGGATAATAACATTGTAATAGACAGAGAACTTTGATAGATAGACATGTGATGAATGCAATGGCCAATCACAAATACAGCGAGTCATTAATTAATGATACTGCCTACCTTCTCTCAGAGAATTGATGGGTTCAAGAGGAAGAATGTGAGATATACATCTTTTTAGATAAAGGCAATATAAGGATTTGTTTTTCTTGACTGAGTATATTTGCAAACAGGGTCATATTTTTTTTCTTTTCTTTTGCCCTTTCTAGTGGCTAGGGGAGGGATAAAGGAAAATAAAATGAATTTTTTTATTAAAAAATTAAATTCTAAGGGAAATGTACACAGGTAAATAGAAAAGATATATGCAAATAATTGCATATATTATGCTATACATACACATATCTATAAATATATCACCAACTACATATGTACATATACATATACATGCACCTGCATGCACACATACTACATATATTCATAACATGAGGTATTTTCTTATGAGGTGTGTTAGGCATATGCAACTGAAGTAATAAGGATAAGCTTCTTACAGGAGATGGTTGAATTAAACCTTGAAGAAAACTAGAGGAGTCAAAAAGGAAGTGAATTTCAGGCACGGGGAATATCCTGATCATAGAATAAGTAGGCAAGTTAGGCTAGACCACAGAGGAAGTGGGTAAGAAGCAATGAAAAATACTAATTCTGAGATTGCAGTGTGGAGTATAATGTTAAGTACTTTAAAAGCTAAACCAGGGAATCTGCATTTCATTTTAATTGCAAGAAATAGCCACTAGAACATCTCAAACAGAAAAGTGACATAGTTCATATCTAGTTTTTTTCAGAATATTGAATCTGTAGATGTGTGGAAGATGGACTGGCTAGGAAAGAAGTTGGTTGCAGGGAGAACATTTAGGAGAATACAATAAAAGTCAAGACAATGATGTCTTGAACTAAGTTGTTGGCAATTTAAGTAAAGAAAGGAGAATAATTCTCAATTGTGTAAGAAGAGTTAAAAACTTGCCAAATGACTGGGTTTTGGAAACTAGTAAAAGCAACAAGGTTAAAAGGACTTTAAAGTCTGCAATTTGATTAACTGGAAGGATAGTGGTGTCTTCAACAGAAATAAAGGAGTTAGGTAGTGGAGTGGGTTTAGAACAAAGGGGTAATGAGTTTAATTCTGAAAATGGTTTATTTGCATACTCATGATATGGGGATTTTCTGTGCATATTGAAATTCTCCAGATGCCACTGTTTGTTGGTAACATTTTGATGAATCAATCTAAAACACTGCAGGTCTTCCTGGAAGAGATGTCCATCCAGTCAAAAGAATTTGACTTATCCAAGTAGGAAATATCAAATGAATGAAGAATTCCAATTGTCTAAATTATGTCATAAAGTTAGAAAAAAAAAGCTATGGTGGTAATTTCTCTATCTATTTGTCTGTCTATCTATCTATCTATATCTATATATACACAAAGAGTAAAAATAAATTAGTCCTAGAATGAGGAGATATCTAAAAGGAAGGGAAGTGGAGGAAGACAAGGGGAGGCAAAGGGAGGCAAGGGGAGGCAAGGAAAGTCAGAGTTGGGGTGGTGGAGAGAAGGGAAGGAGAGAAGTTTGTTTATAGACCCAAATTTGCCCTACTTGACTCCTCTAAAAATACGTTCAATTTTTAGTACTGATATTCTATCATTAGTGTTGTATGTCTGCTAGTACTACTAGTACCACTAGTCTGTAGACTTGAAATAATTAAAAATTAATACAAATCAGATAAAATGGAGACATTTATAGTGAACATGGGCAGGCTGAACCACATGACAAACAAAGAATTAAGAAGAAGAAATGAGATTATTATATAATCACATAAATGTATGATTAAAAATAAATTGTTCATGTAACAAGACTGAGAGATAGCTGGTGGCCAGACTGTGCTTCACTGAAATCCTTTTGACATCAAAGGGAAGCAAGACCACCAGCATACTACAGTGAACCCCCTCTCACCCATGGCAAAGTTATGGGAGACCATTGACAAGAGTTTTATATGATAGGGAGGTATGAACAAGTTAAAACCTATACCATTACAGGAAATAACCCCATTAACATTATCACTGACCTATTTGATGTCACTGATTCATTTGTTTGATTACAAGTATTTCCAACTATGAAAATATTATTTCATATGATTAGTTTCATTAGTACAGCGATTTCCTAAGACACTGAATAAATGAGCACTTACTTTTCTTTTTTCTTTCTTTTCTTCCTTTTTCCTTCCCTCCCTCCCTCCTTTCCTTCCTTGCTTCCTTCCTTTCCTCAGTAGAAAAACAAATCCTGAAGCCAAAACAAATGGAAGAAGAAGAAGAATGTTCTTGGATATTCTGTCTATTTCAAATCAGGTTTGATGACAGTACATTAAAAAAAATTGCCTGTAGCCATAACATGATTGCCAGCTCAATATACTACTGTATATTGTTCTACTGTAAAATATTATGATTAAAGAGATTAATAAATGTAGTCATTGGAATGAGTTCTGAGACTTAAAATGATTGTCAGTAAGGCCATTAAAAATGACTTTGTGAAACAATATTGAAACCAACAGTCATTTTCTATTTGCCTGTTATGAATATTTCTCATATGTTTGCCATCAGAAGACCTACCTGATTATCAGATCCAGATTACTCTGTCCTTTAGGGAAGTATAGTTTTTAGATTAATGAGGCAGCCTCATAAATGAGGAGTTAAGAATTTTCATGTACTTAAATGAATCACTTATATTTATAGATAAATAGATAGATATAGATATATACACACATACATGCACACATATATACACATGTGTGTACAAAATACACATATATACATATGTATAAAATAGATGTTTATGTATAATGATTCACATAAGTATACGAAAATTATTGCATATATATCAAATTATATATATGTGTGTGTGTGTGATATATGATGATTTACTTAGGTATATACCAATTTCTCTCTGTGTGTTTATATAAAATAATTAAATATAAGATATAATATTGTTTATATGTCTGTACATATTTTTTGAATTTTACATATTTGCCATTATACTGCAGAGATGAATTTATACTGCATTCATTATAGTACACACTATTCTAATCACTTACTTATTTCTTTACTGTTCTTCAAAAAGAAATCTTGCAAGACTTGACCTCTATTAATTTTCTTTTCCTTTCCATTGATAGTCTGACACTTTTCTCCCTTTTGGAATTAATGGAGAAAAGACATAGCTCATCAGTTAGTTTTCTGAATTTTTTGAAGTTTAAAAATTGCTCTGGAGAGATATTCCATAAGATATAGTTTTATATCTTAAAAAATAATTTTAGAAAGCCAATTTAATTGCCCTACTAGTTCCATTGTGTCTCAAATATAGTGATTAAATGCAAAGTTAGAGGAGAGACATCAATTGAATGAAGTCAGATTTTGAGAAATTGGCATTTTTCGTTTGTGTAAAAATAATCTAAAATAAAACAAATATGGAGGAATTTTATGATTTCTTTCTCCATCCACTATAATTTACACTTTAGTTCTATTAGTGACTTTCAAAAATGTAATTAGAGTTAAAATAAAAATAGCATTTTATTATTTAAAAAATACACCTAGTACATAATATATTTAAGGTCTACAGACCTCAGTTTACCCTTTTGAAAAATGGATCTTTGAACTAAATGACCTCCAAGATATCTTTCAGCTCTGCATGTGTTAGCCTGAGTCCTATAGTTAGGTGAGTTAGAATGTATGGAATCAGGAAAAATTAGGACAATTTTTTCCTCATGATATATTTTAAATATTCGTGAAAAAAAACTACTATGAAATAACATATAATGCTTTGCAATTTTAAAGTGCTACATTAATACTAATCATAATAAGTTTTATTGTTTTTAAAATTTTTCTTCCCCATGTATTTTATTGTTTATAATCATAAATACTAATATTACCATGCTGTTTCATAATTAACAAAATATCCTTTCAGAATAGGATTTACTTGGCTTCCAAAAAACTTAAACTGAAGCATTAAGCTAACTGTTTTGAAGAGACTAACTTTCCAGAAGGAATGAAGAACTATTAGTTTTAACTAAAGTTACCTAATTTCACATATACTACTTGAAACAAATAAAATAAAGTCCTTAGCCTTTTAGACAAATGAAACACTACTTAAATTTAAGTAATATACTTGATAGAAACTCTTTTGGACAAAATAAAGAATTGCAGAAGATGACATAAAATTTAAGTAGATACAAATTCACTGAATTACTGGCCAGAAAGACTAATAATCAAGGGATTGATTTCAACGTGAGAACATGTCTTTAATGAAGTGCCATGACACTTTGGGCCTTATCCTGATCTATGTTTGTATTTGTATCTTATGTGTCAAAGTTTTGCCTGCCAGATTTTAAATCTTGTCTAAGAAACCAAATAGTCCTGGCACAACACCAGGTTGGCTGAAAAGTAATGAATTTTTCAAATATGGAAACTTTCAAGATCAGCTAAATCATAAAGGGATTGAAATCTACCAATGAAAATGAACCATTCAAAAAATACACAGATCCTTAAAAATGTTATTTGCAGTGGTATGCTTATCAAATGGATTTCATGTTTATCAAATCTGTGGATGATATGGCATACAAAAGATAGTTGATATGTTGAACAACTGAAAAGAATTCCAAAAGATCTTGTCTGGTTAAGTGTTACAGGTTAAAACCAAACTGTTCTTTACATTCTTTCCACCATTAAATAATTATATATATTTTATTTTTTGGTTTCTCTTCATTTACAAATACAACCTTGTTGTATTTCTAAAGAGAGAGTCAACTTTGGTAACAAACACAGAGGGAATGAATTAAAGAATGGAAGAGGGAAGAAAGGAAGGAAAGGAAACAGCAGGATAGGGAGAAAAAGACAAAGAAATTCAGGAAAACTAATCAACGTATCAACTGAGTCAGATGCTCATAGTCTTTGTTCCCTTTGCAAAGATGAGGAAAAAAAATGCATTTTCTCCTCTTTGGTTGTTAAACAAATTCAAATTAATACTGACAAACACAGATTAACGTGCTAAAATTTTTTTAATCACCCTGAGAAGTATAGGAAGTAAAAGATGTGCCCAGACTTGTTCATATGAATGGGGCACTGGGGTTTTAATGAAGTACAAACTTAATGTGAGGTAATATTTCTGATGGAATATTGCTTTTCGATAAGAGAATATTTCATAAAAGATTGCCAACCTGTTCTCTACCTAAAGATTTTAATCAAAATGGTGCAATTGCACACTTTGTAATTAACATTGATTTCCTTTACTCTGAACTACAAAATACTAGGTTTCATTTGTTATGGACCAAAATTTAATTAATGTGACACATGCAACTCATCTGACTATATTTGTTTACCTTCATGATTGGATGTGATGGACTACTACTACTTTCCATATTACCAACAGTTCAGTTGTATATGTGCGTGTGTGTGTGTGTGCGTTTAAAAACACTTAACTTAAAAGCAGAATAAGACTTCAGATGGAAATACTGCAAGCATAAAAAAGAAAAGATGTGTTTCACATTAAAACAAAACTTTAAAGTCATCAAAGAGCATAAATGTGGTCAGAGAAATTCTAATATAGGATAAAATGTCGGAATGTTTGAATTTGTTGTTGTTGTTCTTTGTCTTTCATTCTCAAAGAAGACCATAACATGAAGAGATGTGTTGCCATGACATGCAAGTGAATTGGATTTAAGTGAAGGAGGGCAGCGAAAAGTCACCAGCCTCACTTGTTCCTCTGGGGTCATCTGGGTTCAGTGGCCATACACAGATCAGTAAAACTGGAGATGGCCAAGGATGTAGTGAGGTATCTTGGCCTTTTCAAACTAAGGTCTTTAACAGGTCTCAGTTTGACTGAGGCAACATCCATTCAGTGATTAAGCCTTAATTAGAAATGAGACAGAAAATGGCCTCTTTGCCTAATCAAAAAATAATAATAATATCCTGGAGAAGAATATCTGGAGAAGAAGAATCCAATTTCTTGTCAAAACAGAAACAATGACTATTTACATTCATTTTGCGTCAATTAGGGCCCAACAATGACCAAGTACGGCTTGGTCTGGTACCTATTGTTGGTCAATCAATGACAGCCAGAGTGATTTAGGGTTAAAATATGTTTCAGAGATTAAAACAAAATTTATATTCCCTTTGGCAGAGCACCCACGGGTAAGGGTGTGAACAGAGGCAAAGGAAGGATAGGGAGAGAAAAAAAAAACAGAAATACAAGAAGAAAAAGGAAAGAAGGAAGGAAGAAAGGAAGGAAGAAAGGAAGGAAGGAAGGAAGGAAGGAAGGAAGGAAGGAAGGAAGGAAGGAAGGAAGGAAGGAAGAATGTTGCCCAACTTGCCAGTTCCAGTTTGGTCCCCAGTGGGCAGCTACTTTTCTACTTGATTTTTATCCTTTGTTCTCAAAGAGGACCATGACATCAGGGAGGTGATGTTATGACATGCAAGTGAATTGGATTTAAGTGAAGGAGGGCTGTGCAAAGTCACCAGTCTTACATGCTCCTCCAGAACCATCTGGGTCCAGTGGCTAGATATAGATCAGAGCAACTGGAGATGACCTAGGTTGGGGCATCTTGGCCTTTTCAAGATAAGGTATTT
>CM053586.1:291659851-291696514 GCA_028646515.1 Pseudochirops corinnae | reverse complement strand
AAAAAAGATCCCAAAAAGAAAACTCCTAGGAATGTTATAGCCAGGTTCCAGAGTTCTCAAATCAAGGAGAAAATATTACAAGCAGCCAAGAAGAAACAATTTGAATATTGTGGAAACACAATCAAGATGACACAAGACCTAGCAACTTCTACATTAAGGGATCAAAGGGCTTGGAATATGATATACTGGAGGTTAAAGGAGCTAGGACTAAAACCAAGAAACACCTACCCAGCAAAACTGAGTATAATGCTACAGGGAAAAATATGGTCATTCACTGAAACAGAAGACTTTCAAGCATTCTTGAAGAAAAAACAGAGCCCAACAGAAAATTAGATTTTCAAATACAAGAAGCAAGAGAAGTATGAGAAGGTAAACAGGAAAACGAAATCATAAGGAACTTATTAAAGTTGAACTATTTACATTCCTACATGGAAAAACAATAACTGTTAACTCATAAGACATTTCTCAGTATGAAGATAACTGAAGGGTATATGTGTGTGTGTGTGTGTGTGTGTGTGTGTGTGTGTGTACACACACACCTATGTATATGTGTATGTATGTATACATATATATGTATGTATAGGAGAATGTATGTGTATATAAATATATATTGAGTGTAGGCATTTGTATGTTTGTATATACGTAGAAAGAGGGCACAGGAGGACTTGAATATGAAGGAATGGTATCTAAAAAATAAAATTAAAAAGTGAGAGAGGAATTTATTGGGAGAATAAGGGAGAGATAGATTAGGGTACATTATCTCATACAAAAGAGGCAAGAGAAAACTATTACAATGGAGGGAAGAGCAGGAAGGCCAAAGGGAATGGGACAACCTGATTCTCACTGAATTTGGCCTAAGGAAGGAATAACATACATATTCAATTAGGTATGTTACCCTATAGGAAAATAGGGGGCTAAGGGATAAGAGGAGAGAAGATAGAAGGGAGGGAAGATTGGGGGAGGGAGTAGTTAGAAGCAAACATATTTGAAAAGGGATAGGGTCAAAGGAGAAAATAGAATAAGAGGGGGGCAGGAGAGGGTAGAGGGAAATATAGTCTTTCACAATATAACTACTATGGAAATGATTTGTGTAACTACACATGTACAATCTATATTGAATTGCTTATCTTCTCAGTGTGGGTGGGTGATGAGGGAAGAAGGGAAAAAATCTGGAACTCAAAGTTTTAAAAACAAACGTTAAAAATTGATTTTTTACATGCAACTGGGAAATAAGATATACAGTTACTGGGGTAAAGAAACCCATCTTGCCCCACTAGAAAATTAGTGCGCTAAAAGGGGAGGATGTAAGAGAGAACAGATTGGGGCAAGGGGTATTCAGTAGGTTTGCTATTCTGAGGTGGGGGGGTAAGGGAAAGACAGAGAGAGAAAAAATTATAACTCAAAATCTTGTGGAAATGAATTTTCAAAAATAAAAACAATTTTTTTTTTAAAACAGAGAGATCATTAGTCAGATGGAGTCAGTGGTGAATAGATGGGTCTGGGGTCTTATAAACTGAAGCTTGAGGTATTCCATCTCGAGGTGAATTAATATACATACATAAATACATACATACATACATATACCAAACACAATAATAATAGTGTAGCTTAAAATTACACTCTCACATCAAAAGATTCATTGTTTGTATGAATCACTAATGATATAGAGATAGATGGATAGATAGATAGATAATTTGAAAAGGCTCCTTAGAATGAATGTTATAAATGACAAACTCTAAGGATTGAAAGTGTTCAATAATAGAAAAAGCTTTTTAAGATGCATCGTAATCCCTTTTGCTAGATGTCTTCAGCAGCAACTAGATATCAATTGTCAGGGCAAGGGTCAAGATAGCTTCTGAAGTCTGTTTCCCACTCATGATTCCTGGAGTCTGAGACCTATATATTCCCCAATATCCATATTTCATTGAACTTCTTTTCAGATCAGATATTCTTGATACAAGTAGTCAATTTATGACATTGACTGCAGTTAACTAAAAACCATTTCATTTCACAGCTAATAAAAAAAATCTTAATAACTTGCCATTTTCATATATATGCCAATTCATCACAAAATTTCTTACGAGTGCTGATCATTATAAAGCCAGCTCAAAATTCATGAACTCATAGCTGCTTTCATTCATCTCTGTTCTATGATTTTTAGCATTAAACCTAGTCATAACAGAGGTTTATCTTTTCATATTTTTAAGACCACTGTGATATAGAATAGTATCACTCATTAGAAAACTTCCCTTCTTGTCACATTTTTAACAAAACCACCTTAAAATGGGCTATTCAGTACCAAGAATATAGAAAAAAAATTACTTTTTTTCACTTATGCAAAATGCAGTGACCTAGATTGAACAGTTCCAGGCAGCAAGTTAATTATTTACATGGTGAAATGTATTGGTGGGTTTTTCTAGATCTGTGAAGTGACCTCAGTTGACTCTTAAAGCACTGTTTGGAGTACTTGTTATCTAAGGATAATGGACACTCAAAGGAGGGAAGTGGAAAGTGGTACTAACATGAATCCACTTAAACGGGGACCAATATTTTATAATATATAGTGGTGGTCACCAGAAAAATCAGGCCTGCAAGTGTGAGTCCATTGTTTTTGTTCTTGAATTGAATGCATACATGTCGCCAAGATACAGAAGAGTAGGCTACTGTAAGTGCATACAGATCATTACAGAGACAGCAAACTACCTCAACTCTGTCTCCCCAGTATTCCAAGAAAGATTGTCACCTCTCTCCATAGTGACTTCCAGAATTCTAAATTTAAAATGAGCAAACTTTCTTCACTTAGAATTATTATCATGTCTCCTACTCTTCTGTGTCTCCCAGAAACCTAACCACTCCCTCTCATGAGAGCTAAACCTAGGTCTTCCTTTAGGATTCTGGAAGTCAGGTTTTGATAAAGTCCATTGGTATTCAAGTGGATCTAATAGAATAAGCCTTAAACCCTAATCATTCCAGCTCTCACTTATAGTCCAATAATAGACTCATTAGATCATAGTTTGGGCTTTGGTGGCTCAGAGTGAGTGTAAATAGCTATCGTTTCTGTTTTGGTCAGAAATCCTGAGGGTGTTCCCCACAGTTTTATTTTTTCTTTTTAATAAACAAATTAGCCCATCTTTTGTCTCATTTCTCACCCAGCCTTAAATCACTGAATGGGTGTTGCCTCAGACAAACTGTGACCTGGGAAAGACCTTTCTCCCATGGGTGAATTCCTCTCCAGGTCTCCATTTTTGGAAGGACCCTTATCTGCCAGCTTTCATTCCACTCCTAGCTATGATTTTGACTCTGGATTCTGCCATTATGCCTTTGTGTAGATACCTTTTTCATCTCCTTTCAAGTTTCTTTTAGTATTGTATTTCTTCATTAGAATACCTGCTCCTTGATTGCAAGGACTATATTTATTTGGGCTTGTATTTGCATCCCCAGGCTTAGCAAAATGGCTGGCACACAGTAAGTGCTTATTTCATTTCATCCTCCATGACTAAATCTAAAAATCAGAAAGGGGATCACCTGGCAAGGGATGATCAAGGTGAGAATAACCCCAGAAGTTGATTGAAGTTGAGAGCAAAGTTGAAGCAAAATGCAAAGTTCCATAGAATCAAAAGCATAGCTGGAAGGGGAAATGAGGAGAGTAAGCATTAAGGTTTAAAGGAAGTCATACAATAAGGTTTAAAGTGAGTCATACATTAAACTCATTAAGCAATAAAGGGGAATGTCTTGGGTGTCAGAATATAATAACCACTAGGATCTGGACTCTGAGACATTACTGGAACAAAACACTCCATCTTTCCTTTTCAGACATTTTTGCCTGTTGTCCTCCATGCTTAGAATAGTCCATCCTCATCTCTGCCCACTGGCTTCCCTGGCTTCCTTCAAGTTCCAACTAAACTCTTATCTTCTACAGGAAGTATCTCCCAACTTCTTTCAATTCCAATCCCTTCCTTCTTTTAATTATTTCCTGTTTTACTAATATATAGATTGTTTTTACATATTTGTTTGTCTATTGTCTCTCTTATTAGATTTTGATCTCCTAAAGGGCAGGGGTCCTTAGTACTTAACACAGTCCCTAGCATAAAGCAGGTACTTAATAAATGTTTAAGCATTGACTAAATGCTCACTATCTTACATTACTTCATACAAGGGAACTTCAAAATGCATGCCAATTTTCCTGAAAATATTTGAACTTCCATTTCTTCAATCTGCTCAACAAATGTAGCCTGCTCTTCCATTGTACTAAACTATAAATAGAAATGATGATGCTTTAAATCTTGCCATAAACCACAAATATTCCATTGTCATGATCAAGAGCTATGAAATCCCTTTATCTAATCATAAGTTTCTATCATTCTTTATTTCTCTGAATTCTTATTGCTTCTAAACATGTCTCATCTTCATCCTAACCTATGCTCCCACCACCTAGCAACTTTTCTCTCTCTGTCTCTCTGTCTCTCTCTCTCTCTGTCTCTCTGTCTCTCTGCCTCTCTCTCTCTCTCTCTCTCTCTCTCTCTCTCTCTCTCTCTCTCTCTCTCTTTCTCTCTGTCTCTCTCTCTCTTTCTCATTCCTTCCCTGCTGCATACAATATCTCTAACATCTTTATTAATGCCACCACCACCTTAATTTTATAGCCTTACTTAATAACTGCCTTGCATTGTCCTATGTCTTTATTCCATTTCTTTTTTTTAATTAATGTTTGTGTTTTTTAAAATTTTCATCATTCATTTCCACAAGCTTTTGAGTTACAAATTTTCTCCCCATCTTTCCCCTACCCACCACCCCAAATCAGTGATCCCACTGAATACACCATCCCCCAATCTGCTCTCTCCTATATCCTCTCCCATCCCCCCTTTGACTTTCTGGTAGGGCAAGATGGATCTCCATACCACTGTGCCCGTACATCTTATTTCCCAATTGCATGTAAAGAATAATAATAATAATGATGATGATGATGATGATGATGACCATTTGTTTTAAACATTTGATTTTAAAACTTTAAATTCCAGATTATTTCCCTTCCTCCTTATCTCCCACCCTTACTGGGAAGATAAGCAATTCAATATAGGTTGTACATGAGTGGTTACACAAAAAGTTTCCATAGTGGATATATTGTGAGACTGACAATATTTCCCTCCATTCTATCTCCCCTTCCACTTGTTCTATTCTCTACTTTGTCCCTGTCCCTTTACAAAAGTGTGTCCTTCTAAATACCCTTCCCCTAACCCACCCTCTCCTCCATCATCCCCCCTCTCATCTCCTTCCCTCCTACTCTTCTATTGGGCAAGATACCCGATTCAGAGTGTATGGCATTCCTTCCATGAGGAAAATTCAATGAGAGTAAGTTTGACCCATTGCCTGTTGCCTTCTTGTTCTTCCCCTCCATTGTAACAGTAACCCCTTGCCTCTTCTATATGAGATAATTTACCCATTCTCTCTCCCCATCTCTTCTCATTATATTCCTTTCTCACCTCTCAATTTTACCTTTTAAATATCATGTCTTCTTATTCAATTGATCTTGTGACCTCTATATATACCTGTATACATATATACACACATAGACATATACGTATTTATATATATATATACATATATATATGTATATATATATACATATATATATTTATATTTCCTTCAACTATCTTCATACTGAGAAAAGTTTAATAAGTTACAATTATCATTTTTCCATGTAGACATGTAAATAGTTCAAATCTGATAAGTTCCTTTTGATTGCTTTTCCCTGTTTACCTTCTCATGCTTCTCTTACTTCTTGTATTTGAATGTCAAATTTTCTATTCAGTTCTGGTTTTTTCATCAAGAATGCTTGAAAGTCCTCTATTTCATTGAAAAGCCATATTTTCCCCTAAAACATTATACTCAGTTTGGCTGGGTAGTTGATTCTTGGTTTCTAGTTTTTTAAGCTAGGATTCTAGCTCCTTTGACCTTTGAAATATCATATTGCAAGCCCTTCAAACCCTTAATGTAGAGAAGCTACTAGTGTTATCCTGATTGTGTTTCCACAATTTTCAAACTGTTTCTTCTTAGGTGCTTGTAATATTTTCTCCTTGGTCTAGGTACACTGAAACCTGGCTATACTATTCCTAGTTTTCTTTTTGGGATCTTTCTCAAGAGGTGATCAGCAAATTCTTTCAATTTCTATTTTGCCCTCTGGTTCTAAAATATCAGGGCAATTTTCCTTGAGAATTTCTTGAAGGATGATTTCTAGGTTCTTTTTCTGATCATGGCTTTCAGGTAGTCCAATAATTTTTAAATTGTCTCTCCAGGAACTATTTTTCAGGTCAGTGGTTTTTGTACTGAGATATTTCACATTGCCTTCTATTTTTTCATTTGTTTGGATCTGTGTAATAATATCTTGATTTCTTATAAAGTCATTAGCTTCCATTTGCTCCAATCTAATTCTGAAGGAATTATTTTCTTCAGTGAGCTTTTGAAATTATTTTTCCATCTGGCAAAATTGGCTTTTTAAGGCATTCTTCTCCTCATTGGCTTTTTGGTCCTCTTTTGCCATTTGAGTTAGTCTATTTTTTAAAGGGTTATTTTCTTCAGTCAGGTTGTTGACTCTCTTTTCATGGTTTTCTTGCATCATTCTCATTTTTCTTCCCAATTTTTTTCCTCCACTTCTCTTACTTGATTTTCAAAATCCTTCTTGAACTCCTCCATAGCCTGTAAGCAGTTCATATTTTTCCTGGAAGCTTTTGGTGCAGCAGTTCTGACTGTGTTGTGTTCCTCCTGTTCCATGCTTTGATCCCTTTTGTCCCCAAAAAAGGAATCTAAAGGTGGATCGCTGTGCTTGCTTTGCTTCCTTTGCTTGCTCATGGTGCCAGTTAATTGACTTTTGAGCTCTTTGCCACAGTAGAACTCTGCTTCCAGAGGGAGAGCTTTGTCCCAAATCCCTGGGGTTTTCACAGCTGCTAGAGCTATTTAGGAGGGCACCATCTCTACAGCCCCCACCTGCTTTGGCTCACTGGTCACACACCTCAGGACCACCACCCAAGACTGCGATCCCAATCCAGGCAGGTTAAGACAAGAGTGCTTAGCTTCTGAATGGTTTGCCAACTTTGCCAACCTATTAACCATGGTATCCCACTCACACTGCCCCCTCTCCCCCAGGTTATGTCCTGGATCCCTTTCTCTTTTCACTCTACAAAACTCTTCCTTTGATTTTATTGTCCTCCCTGAGTGCAATTCCAATTACTATCTCTATTCCAATTACTTCTATACCTATATATCCACTGCTATCTTCTTTTCCTAAGCTTCAGCATCTTATCTTGAACTGATTATTTTGCATTTCAAACTGGATACCTCAAAGACATTTTAAACTCAACATATCCAAAGCATGATATCCCCTTCTCTTTTGAGCTACCTTATTATTATTGCGGGCAATATCATACCCAACAGGTTCACAGTTTCATATTTAAGTTTTTATATTCTCAGAATCTGCACATCCAAGTAGTTGCTAAATCTTGCTTTTTATACTCCTACAACTTTCCCTTTCAACCCTACCTATCTGCTCATATAGCAATTATTCTAGTTAAGGCCCCTATTATCTCTTGATTATAATATTTCAATGGTTTCCTAGATGGTCCCTCTATCACACACCTCCCTCCATTCCAAGACATCCTGTGTATAACTACCAAGATGTTTTTGCTAAAGTGAATGTATAGTCATGTCACACCTCTACGTAATAAACTCAAATAACTCTTTCATATATCTAGGAAAAATTAAAAAATAATTTCTTCTCTTTGCTATTTAATTTTATTCTTTAATATAGCCCCTTCCTGCCCAATAGGAGAGGATGAGAAGGGATAGATATTTGCCTTAAATGGGAAAGGACCTTTGAATGATGACTAATTTTTATAAATTGTCACTCACTTCACTACTGATTTTTTTTTCCCCATATTTTGACATTTTATATCACAAAAAAACCCTCCAAGATGACAGAAGTCTGTAGTGGCCCAGAGAGTCAGGAATGCCTCAGTTGAACAACCACCTCTGACATGTTCTACACCAGCTCAAGTAACTCACTTAAGCACTTAGTTACCTTAAACAACCCTGTACAATTATGTGTTGAAAAAGAGTTGCCAATATCCATTGATATAGGGTAGCTCTACCACTAGGAGTTCCCTATGATAGTGAAATCACAGATCTAGGGAAAAATAAAATTCATTCAAATAATTTCTGGGTATAATACTTAGAAAATTTTGGGTTTTTTTTAGTCATTTATCAGTCATATCAAATTATTCATGAGCCATGTGTGGTTTTTTTTTTTTGCAAAAAGACTGAAACTGTTTGCCATTCTATTCTCTAGCTCATTTTACAGATGCAGAAACCAAGGAAAACAGGGTTAAGTCACTTGCCCAGGATCTCAGAGCTAGTGAGTATCTGAGCCTGGATTTGAACTTAGGAAGATAAACCATCCAACTCCAGGCCTGGCACTCTATCCACTGTGCGACCTAACTGTCCCCACTTGGATAATGAGGATACTCTATTATTTGTGTAGATGTGTATGCATATGTATATGTTTTCCAATCAACTGTGCTTTTCTATTTTCATTTTTTATAGCTCTTATAAGAAAATTATTTCTGTTAAAATTACATTTCAAGATTGATATATTTTAGAAGAAATTAATGTAGGTAAGATATGTTCATTTTTTGATTTTTTTTCCCACATTATTGTTTTGTTTGTACCTACAAGTAAGGATGAAAAAGACATACACACCAGCATTTTGTCTCATTTTGTCTTAATTTTATCAGTTTTCAGGCTCAACAGCTTCTTCCTAGCTGACATCATTTTATAACGCTTTTCTTCTTGTGGTATATCCATTTCCTAAGCAGTTATTTTTTGCAATGCCTCAAAATAGCCCACAAACAGGAACACAAAAACCTGATAGTTCTATCAAGTTGGTCCACTCGTGTGCCTGCTTTAAAATGAAAACATGTGCTCAAATATTTATTTTTAGCACATGACATTGCCAAGCCAATAGTGACTCTCCTCTCACATCCCACTGAGAGAGATCTGTATATTGCATTAAAACACACATGAACACACACAAACATGTTTCTTATCTGCCATGTAAGAAGGGATGATTATGACTGTCCTCATAGAAATTGACTAGAACATGTATAGTTATTCAGCTGTATAATATCAATACTTTTTTAAAGTCCAATTCCATATTCACTTGAAAGAAATTAGGAATGAAATGGAAGTTACCTTTTAAGAATAAAAACCAAATTGCTCATAAAAGGTGGGCATTTCCTTTGACAGGAGATGTTGAGTGCATAGAATTCAAATTCACTTGTTCAGAATGAAGAGAGGTCTAACAATGGAGGACTATTTACCTGTTCATAAAGTTCACCCAAATCCTTTAGCACTTTCATCTAAAGTAATATAATAAGGTATGCACTAGAATCATATTACAGTAATAATATTTACCATATCTAACCTGCAATTTCAGAAAAGGTAGCTTATGCCTTTACCTAGAAGAAGTGGCAGTACTCATTCAATACTGTGGACATAAGACAAGAGAAAGAATTAAAACAGGAAAAGTTAACTTTGTATTATAGAACCCAGCTACTACTAAAGACTGTATTTCACCTATAATCTAGCATACTGAGGCTGAGATGAATTGGAAGCCATGTTGCTGAGCTCATACATCTGTGTGAATTAAAATAATAGGAAATCTATCCATTTAACTCTCAGAGTGCATGAGTCCTGGCATGCTGTAGTCTAACTCAGAAGACTTTACTATTATAACTGCATTATATAGTGTGCTATTTATTCTGTGTGTATGTATGTGGGGGGGGAGAGGAAAAAAAATTTTTTTGCTACTTTCATTCATATTCTCTACATTTTTGGCATAATCGAACACAACAGTATTTTTATATACATAGACAGTTCAAATCAAGATCTTTTGGAAGACTTTTAAAAGGATTTTCTCATACTTTTCTTATTGGAACTTGGTTGAATTACATAATATATTCCTTTTCATTAGGTAAAAGTGTTTATTACATTTGTAGCATAAAAAAAGAATCAGTTATAACTTGATTAGATTTTATTTTAAGCTAAATGTAGAAATTTGATTGACTCACAGCAGACAAGATCTGAAGAGTCACAGCAAGCCATATGATCTGATTTATATGGGCATGGCTTATTAAAACTGATTTAATTTTCTTTTTTTTTTCTCTTTCTATTAAAACTATTACATCTGCAGAAAATGAGAACTAGCCCAGGTATCTGTAATCTAAAAAAAATAAAATAGTGGTTATAGGGAAGATATTATTTTTCTTGCCCCTGACATTTCTTTTCTGTTTCGTTCTCAATTAGACATTGAAAGGCCTTCACAATGTGCAGCCAAAGTCTCTTTCTGCACTGTTTACACATTACTCTTCCTCACATACTTTAGGTTATAGCCAAACTACATGATGTTCCAGTACAGAATAGTCTATCTCACCTCTGTGCCTTCACACAGCTGACCTATATTCCTGCAAGGCTCTGCCTTCTAGCTACCTTCAAGGATCACCTCAAGTGCTATCTCTTACAAGACATCATTTTTGATTCCCTCAGCCAATGCTCATGTTACTCTTTGCTTATCTTGACTTTACTTAAATCATTATTATTGTTGCCTAACATTTATATAGCATTTATTATGTGCCATTATAAATGATTTATAATTACTATCTAGTTTGATACTCAAAACAACCATGGGAGGTAAGTACTATTATTATTCCCATTTTACAGATGGGGGACCTGAGTCAAACAGAATTGTTGTTGTTATTGTTGTTGTTTTTTAATGACTGGCCTTGGGTCACACAACTAGTAAGTATCTGAGGTCATATTTGAACTCAGATCTTGCTGACTGCCAGTGTGGTACTATATCCACTACACCGCTAACTGCATATATATATATATATATATATAATTTTTTGTTATTGTTCAGTTAATTCCGTCATATCTGACTATACATTGCCCCATGGACCATACTGTCCATGGGATTTTCTTGGCAAAGATACTGGAGGGGTATGCCGTTTCCTTCTCCAGTGGATTAAGGCAAACAGTAATTAAGTAACTTGTCTGGTATCACAGAGCTATTAAGTGTCTGAGATCACATTTGAATTCTGGTCTTCTTGACAAGGCCCAGTGTTCTATCCACTAAGCCACCTATTTGTCTCCTGTATAAATGTATCCTCATAGTAGACTGTTAGCCCTTTGAGTGTAGAATTTTTTTTTTCATTTTTGTCTTTTTGTCCCTTTGGCAATGCCTGGATTAATATAGGTATTTAATAATATAATTAATGGAATTGGAACCTCATTACATGAAGTGCAATCACTGAGATGGAACAGAAAAGAGTTTTTCCATGATCAGGGTCAAATTTTGGAATCTGAACCCATTTTAGCATGAAATCTTTTTCATGGTTCAGAATAATGTTTGACATTTATTTAATACTGAAGGTGTGCAAAGCACTTTATCTACATTATCTCTTATCTTTAAAACTGCTTTGAGATAGCTAATACTATAGTTATTATTATTTCCATTTTCAGATAAGTAACATGAGGACTATTGAAGGTTTATTGACTTGTTCATCATATAATCATAAAGAATCCAAGGCATATTTTGAAACTAAGTCTCTTCTGACACTAGGTCCAGCACTCTTTACACTGTACCATATTGTTTCTCATACCAAGGTGTCTCTTGCAAAATTTGTGTCTTTACAATGATGGTATAATTTCAAGGGTTTTGTGAGGCTTAAATAAAACAATAGATATAAATTTTTGAAAAGCTTGAAGTACATAAATGCTAGTTATTATTATTGTTGTATTATCATCACTACTGTTGTCACAATTGCCATTATCCAAGAGACACCAGGCTCCCAATCTGGTGAAGACTTCATTCCCTGATACTTCTGTGGCATTCCTGCTTAGTTCAAGAAATGGATAAATGGTTATGGAGAAATCCAGGGATGTGCTGTTTAACAACTGGATTTTGGAGAGGGGAGTGGGAGACATGAAGATACACAGAATTTTAAAGTTTAATCTGCATCATTAACACTTTTTGTGTTCAAGACTATTTTCATAGTGATTGATGGTTTATGAGATCTAAGTATCTTAAAAATTTTGCAATAAGTTTGAAAGCCAGTTAGAGCTGGCTTGAGCACACACTTGGTGCAGTATATTACTGCTGGGCAAGAGCCACGGGAAGGTTTGATAACATTTATACTCTATTGTCATTCTTATAGCATTATTCATGATGATCTCCAGTTACTTGGTGCAAATGTTGTTGACCCAAAAGTTATCATGTAAAAAGCCACCACACTGTTAACTTCCCCTGTAGGGTGACTTTCCCATCTAGAATTCCCACTGGCAGGAAGAATCCCCTTACATAATCCTGAAGGGCCAGGTTTCTAGTACTGCTATTCAGGAGCTCCACAGGTGTCCTTAGCAAATGAATAGATTAATAGATGTCCTTTATGATAAGTAATTTCTTAATATGCCTGACTTCTGAAATCTAGTATTAAATAGAACCATGATCTCTCCTCATTCATCCTAATTAACAACAGCTGACATATCTATGGCACCATAAATTCACCAAGGGTCTTACACACCTGTATTATACCATTTGGGCCTCAAAATAACTTTCTGAGATACATTCTATAACTCTAACTATATCCCTTTTATTAGCTGAGGAAGATGAGGTTCAGAAACGCCAAGTGATTTCCCTATGGCCACATAACTACAAATTGCCAGATGTGACATCTGAATCCACTCCTTCCTGACTATAGGTCTGGTAATTAATTCTCTATGCTGCCTCTCTGTGAAATGGATATAAAATGGGAGTTCTAAGAAATTTAACTTGCTGATAATGAATAAAACAGGCAATATCTACTATTCATTACTTCATAGATCAACTTTTTCTCTTTTAGTATACCTATTTCATAGCTATTCCTCAATGATCATGTAAGGGAGTGTGATGTAGCTGATAGCAAATAGACTTTGGAGTCAGAAACACAAGTTCAAGTTCAATTCTAAAACATACCAGATCTGTGAGTCTGAGCAAGTCACTTAACTCTCTATAGCCACTCAAGTCTCTAAGTTCAAAAGAAGATGTTTGTTTACATTGGCACAGGGAGATTTATGAAATTTCACTAACCTCTCCCTCCCCCCACTTCTCCCCAGGCCCAGTTTTCAGTGGTCCTAGCCAATGTGGGGCAAACATTACATGTGTGTGATCTCATGCTTAATTTAGAAATCAATAAGCAATTTTTCAAATTCCTTTTAAAAAGGCCCTAATGACCTCATAATTGTTTTATGACTTTCCAATGAAGGGTAATTTGCTCCGACAGCTGACACTTATTGTTTCCTGATGAACCAAACTTAATCAGAGATTAAATAGAATTTAAATGGATTGAATCAGTAACAGAGGATGAAAAACAGAAATTCTGGCTTGGACATTTTCTGATAAACATATTTCTGAGAGAGAAATACCAACATCTGATCAACAACAACAACACTTTTATTCAAAAATTTATTGAGCATGTCCTACTTCAGAGGAGAGTGGGTGCTTTTACGGTCAAAGAAAAATATCTCAAATATCTCTTCACACTGATGGGAAATTTACTAAAAGAGAAAAAAAGCATCAATTAAGTAAATGATTTTTTTAGGTTACTTGAACCATCTATGTTATCCTATCAAAGCTATCCAAATTCTCCTAAGACAGACTAAAGTGTTTGTTAAACTGAGTGCTTAATTAATGTTTAGCCTAGCCAGCAAATTAGTTTTATGTCAAATTTATGATGGAGTAGATAGTTATGTTTTTATGTGTTGTACATACAATTTATAGCACATTGGGGCCCAGTGTATAATCAATATGTAAAGTGTGTTATGTCTATTTATAGGCTGGATATTATTTTTTTACTACTTTCAATTATTAGCGAAGTTTATCCCGCTTACATTTCTGTTTTATATTTGACACAGAAAGTGAAAGTACATGGAAGGAAGGAAACAATACCAGTCTTGAATTCAAAGAATCTTCTTGCAAGTCCTGGCCCTATCTTACTAAACAGCATAGTTATGGTGAATTTACTTCATCTGAGTTTCAGTTACCTCATCTGTAAAATAGAATACTTATGTTTGCACTATCCATCCTCCAAGGCTATTATAAGGTATATACTTTGCTAGCCAGCATGTGCCATATGGGTAACCTCTACATAATTTTGTCGACAATCTTATAGGGATACTGTGGCTAAAAAAAATCATTACATTGTAGCCAAATCAGTGATGATACTGTGGCTAAAAGAAATTATTACATTACAGCCAAATCAGTGATGAGATATTGACATACTTTGTTTTGTTTTTCATTCATTTTTCATTCATTCTTTTGTTCATTTGTTTATTTTTTTAAAATTTATTGTGTTGAATCCTTGAGATAAAACACAAACCTTCATAATTCTAACATTTCTCCATGCAATCTATATTTATGTTTCATAATTCAGTACATAGGCTCATCAATATGAAACTATGAAGGAGCTAAAATATTATCTAGTTCAACTTCCTCATTTTGTAGATGACAAATTAAACTCACTCAAATTCACACAAGTAGTCCAGTCTTTCCATTGTGTCACACGGATTTCTAGGGATCCTTTAGGTTACATAGTGGGATAAGTCTATAGTTTGAATTCTACATTGAGTATATGTTTCTTTATAAAATTCCACTTTTTGGAGCAGCAATAGGTATAGGGATCAGAGAGTTCTTAACTTGAGATTTAAAATGTGCTGGGGAAATCCTGATAGGAATTGCTTCTCTGATACAGAAGGGCAACTTATCTATCACTTATACTCTTAGAGAGTTGTCAATTACACAGGTAGTATATGTCATAAGCAGTTCTTGAACCCAATTTGATTTGGGTTAACTCCAATGCTGGACCTTTATCTACTACACTCATATAAGTTAATATAGAATACTTAAACTTTTCTAACCAACCTCACCACTCATCTACTTTAACTAGACATTATCAAAGAATAGTTCTAGAATTAAGAGATCTCAGAGGCCATGTGGTCCAACACTCTCATTTTCCAGATGAAGAAACTGAGACCTAGAGAGGTTATGTGGCTCATGGAAAGTCCCATAAGCAGCAAACCTAAGAGGCAGTACTTGAAGCCAGTTTCTCTGGCCCTTTAGTCCATGTGCTTTTTACTACACAACACTGTCATTCTAGGTCTTCTAAGTATAGAGCCAGGGTTTTTTCTACTTTGGTATGCTGTCTGTTAATGCATGTTTGCTTTGTAGTTGACCTTTACTTAAGTGTATTTAGTTACATTATCTTGAAATTCAAAAAATTTTTAAAAATGATGTGGTAGAAAATAGTCCTGCCGTTCTCCAAGTTATTACAGGTTTCATATTTAATTCATTTGGGATGCCATAAAAGATCAAATGAAATCTGCTGAAAATAATAACCATAATTTTTTTTATTTCCCCCTTTACTGCCATTGCAAATTAGAATTACA
Organism: Pseudochirops corinnae; assembly: GCA_028646515.1. Taxonomy (NCBI): domain Eukaryota; kingdom Metazoa; phylum Chordata; class Mammalia; order Diprotodontia; family Pseudocheiridae; genus Pseudochirops; species Pseudochirops corinnae. Next base: position 291,680,989 of record CM053586.1, on the reverse strand, counting down.
TAATTACACATGCAAATTAAGTTATAATCGTGGACATATCCTTTTAACTGCATTTAAGTCTTTTCTCAGCAAGTCAAATTCATTTAAGGTATTGCTTAATGGATATATACCATGTTCTCTCACTGCAAATATGTCCTAGAGGCTGAAACCTCATAACCAGGATAATACCATGGGTTTTCACAGAACTCTAATCATGGGTTCATCTCACATTAGAATCTAGCCTGAAGCGTATCTTTTGCAAGTTAATAGCAACACATAATGTTTAATATGTATGGCAAAAATATGTATGTCACAGTTAACAAACGTAAAACCAATGCCAAAGCTAGAAAGAAAACTTCTTTCTGCTCCTTATTTCAGGGTCCAAATTAAACAACAATCGGGAGGTAGTTCACTGAAAGTTGCATTTAGCAGTGTTAGGTACTGAGTTGCTGACACAGTGAAGGATTATATAGTAATATGGAACAAGATGATTAAATGTTGTGCAAGAATCCCATCAGAAGAGTATTCAGTATACTGGGACATATGGTTCTGTCCTTTTTTTCCTTTTTTTTTCAATAACTACAGATCTTGGCCAAAGATTTTTGTTGATTTATTCAAAATCCCTTGATTAGTTTTGTCAGCCATCTGCTATAGGATAGCTGTATATGAAAATGTCAGCAGAAAGAGCAGAGCTTACAAACTTATTTGTGGAAAAGATTTGATTCTGGTATGCTTATGAGTAAGCAAATGTGTGCAGCATCAGTATGACCAGGAGATAATTTATGTTAAGAGCTTTGAAAAAAGAACAGTAATATCAGAGGGTGTCTAGCTGGAAGAAAACTTAGAAATCATCTAGTCCAATTCCCTCATTCTACAGATGAGGAAAGTGAGGCACAGAGAGATTAGGTAGATCTTGCCCAAAATCATAGATAATAAATACTGGTGCCCAGATTTGAGCTTAGGTCTAACGATCCTATATCCAGTTCTCTGCTAAGGATACAGAGAAATAAGTGTGTAACAAAACATGGACTAAAAGTCCATCTTCATGTCTTTCTCATAGGTTGGTGAAAAAGCTGAAATCCCAATAAGAATAAAGGATCAGAAGATCAAGTATGGAATTGCATATCTATGAGATCTAATTTAATTTAGTCTAATTCCCTAAGCATATGAACTCCATGAGGGCAGATACTATATTACTTCTATTTGTATCTCTAGGTCTCCAGGACTTAGAACAGTTCTTTGAAATACACACACACACACACACACACACACACACACACACACACGTGTATATGTATAAATGTGTATGTATATATATATATATATATATATATATATACACACATATATACATATAGAGTATATATACTATATAGTATACTATGTATATAGAATACATTAGCATAATCTGTTTTCTATCTATATATTAATGCTTTAGTCATTCTTTCATTCATTCTTAGTTCATTCATTCATTTATAGAATTTTAATCAGATCTCTTTAACAATGATGAAGAGATGATCAACATGCATTTCTTGAGCATCTACTACGTGATGGTATTCACTATATTAGGTGATGAAAATGCAAAGATAAAAATGAAACATAACTTGCTCTTAAGGAAATTACTATCAAAGGGGACAACATGCACATATACAAATATATGCAAAATACACAAAAATAAAGACTTTAATTACAACTGAAGTCCTGGGAAGGGACCCCAAACCTGAAGCCCATAGTGCTTAATTGACTTCTTACACACCTTAGGGCCAAAGTGTTTGAATCTAGTACAACCTAGTACCTGTATTCCTGAGAATATGGGCCTTACTTCCAGCCTGGCCCCATAAACATTCATCTAAGGCAGCCGTTCTCAACCTGTGGGTCACAACCTCTTTGGGAGTCGAATGTCCCTTTCACAGGGGTCACAGGGGTCACCTAAGAAAACATATTTCCCATGGTCTTAGGAACCGAGACACAGCTCCTCTATCTGTCTCCAGGCGGGTCCATCCACATGCAGATATGCCCACATATGAGTATTAAAGGGTCAGGGCATTAGGAAGGTTGAGAACCACTGATCCAAGGGAACAATCCCTGTGGAGAAAATATCTGCCATCTAAACCACTACAACCACTAAATGACACTGATAAATAGGTATGCTCAGAGACAGGTTTTTAGTTTACCTCAGACTCTCATACCATAGACCTTGCTTCTAGCCTTTCTTGGCACCCATTATCTAGACCCTGTGCCGACCTGACCAGGCCAGGGTTTCTTCAGGTACTGTAGCTACCACTTCCTTACAGCCAGAATTCCTGAAGTCCCAAGAAGAAAAAACAATGATGGCCAAGTCGTTGGCTTTGTCAAACAGCTGGACTTGAAAAACTGGTATGATTTTATTAATGGAAATGATACTAAAGAAAATACATTATAATTTTCTTTGTCCTATGAATCACAAGACTTTCTCTTAGACTGACAGCTATGTCTCCTATATGTATCATCTTCTTTTATTACAATATGAATTCCTTGAGAGTAAGACATTTATCCATCACTTGGCACATTTTTCTGTAAGCACAAAGCTCTTATTTTTTTTTTTATTCACTCATTTATTGACTAGTTCATTAATTATTCATATCTGTACTAGTTATGTCTATGTATTTGATTATTTCTCTGACATTGTCTTTCACTATGTTAGTTAATCTTTATTCCATGTTATTAAGGAATGAGTAAGCTTTTTTTAATGAATGAAACTAATTAGACACCATCACTAATTATTAGATTTTAAGATCCATGAGGGGAGGCACTAAAACTTAATCTTTATATCTTCTGTACAATTCCTAACAGTAGCAATTAATGCATGTTTCTTGATGCTAAGTTAAGTTGCATGCTTGGAAAAGGGATTCCTAAACTGACTGCAGGAGAACAGATGACAAAACCTGTAATGTTATAACTGTCAATCCTAAGATTCTATGACAATCGTTACTTTTAATTCTATCTTTTCTTTGGAACTTATACTTCATTGTATCCTATTGAAACACTCTCTCTTTTTGCAATAGTTACAATCAATTTATTAAAAGAGATGATTGGTTAGGCATCTGCAATGGTGACTTCAATTTGTATTATACCTGGTTCAAAGCTGATAGAAGCAATCTGTTTATAACAATTTCAGAAGGACTACGCAAATCAATAAGACATTTGTGGATTCTCACAGGAACCGATCCCAAGTCTCTGAACCTTCACGTCAAAGAGTTTTTCTAGCTGTGATTCTGAAGAGGTTAACCAAAAAATATTGAGGTGTAGACCCCAAAATACCAACATGCCAGGTCCTGCTGAATGAACTCGACTCAAGTCCTCTCTCAGCCAAAGAAAAGTAAAGTTTATTAAAAGTTCACCTGTATTGGACATAGAGCAAGTCTGTGCTAGAAAATTCTATGGTACTTTCACACACATGGAGGCAAGGCAGGGTCTTATATACAAAAAAGGTTGTGGGAGGAATCTAGGGGTGGTCTAGCGGAGGAGTTTGGGCAGGGTCTTCAGGAAGAGTTAATGAAGTAAGACTCTAGTGAATGAGTGAAGTTGCTGGAGGCTACCAGGAGCCCACAGACAATGGTGGGCTAGGCCAGTTCAAGGGTGTAACAGTTGATTTGGGTATAGATATTCTGATAGACTCAATGGTGGGAAGTAGATGGACAATGGAGGACCAAGCTGCTAACAAAGGTTTGGGCAGAGCCACAATGAAAGACTTAAGGCCTTATCAAATTTCTCATCAAAAGGGAAGATTCAGTCAGAGTCCAATGGGGTTCCCAGAGCCTGTACCTCATCAGTTGGAAGTATCTTAGTGGGCATGTGAACAGGTCCTTTCACTTTCAAGTTCTTTCCTTTGGCTCCTCTAATTAGGTCAGCACATACTTTCTCATGTGATTTCCTGTTGTGACTGGTAAGGGTGATCCTGCCCTGGTGAATGATCACTTTGGGCTCCACAAGTGTCTTGCCAGTGTCTTTGAATACCATGGCAGTGGAGCAGATTCCTGATGGACTTATTCCTCGGTGAGAGCAAAGAGCTGTGAGACAGGAGGAAGAGAGGCAGAGATTGCTGATTCTGCAGGGCTACAGCAGGGGTACCTTCACCAAAGACCTATTGAAACATTCTTTATCTTCAACAAACTTTAAAAAGAACTACAATGTCCTAATATTCATGGCATTTTCTAACAAAACAATTTTCCTTGAAGGAAAAAAAAAACCACCTTGCTGAAATAATATATTCAAATCATAAGCAAGATGATTTGCGAAGTATAGAGGTTCTCCCCTCCCCCTGATTTATGAAATTCAGGCATCTTGGAAGTGGAAAATTTACAAACTGAGGTAGTTTATGTGTTGATGTGTCCAATAACTTGTGGGAACTATTTCCCATTCCATACATAGTGTACTGTCCACAGAAACATCCTAGAGACTTTATATCTATACATATGCATGGCATGAGCACATTTTGGAAATGTTTTCTGTCAGTCAGTTAACTAACATTTATAAAGTGCTTTTTAAGTACCAGAAACTGTACTTAGCATTTGGAACACAATCACATTTCTCTTCAATATTCTATAATAATTCAAAGCATTTTCACAGGTGTGCCCCAAATTTTCACAAGACTCTAAAATTTGTAGGTAGAAGAAGGCAGTTTGGTATAATCACACAGTCAAGAAATTTGGGGTTGATTCCCAATTCTATCACTAATGCAAGGTAAAGTCCTCTTATTTAACCTAAGAATGTGAGATTCTTCATCTTTATTACCCAGAAAATTGGATTAAACGACTTCTAAGGTTTTTTCCAGTTCTGATATTCTAAGAAGTGAGAGGTAGGACTAATCCTACAGAATTTTAAAGCTTAAAAAGTCCTTGAAGACTAAATTTCCTTTCTGTCTATTTTTTCATTACTTATTGTTGCTATTAGGACATTAAATATTAATGTTTTAAAACCAAATATTTAACACTTTTATTTATATATCTGATGGGGTTTAGGCTCTGGGAACCCTTTGAATCTTCCCACTTGAGGACTTTGCCTGAGGTCATAAGCCTTTCTTTATAGCTAAACCTAAATCTCTGTTACTCTTAACCTAGTTTAGCCATCCATTGTCCAGCTACCTCCCACCCTTGATCCTATTAAAATATCTATACCCAAATTTGTTACCCTTAAACTAGTCTAGCCCTCAACTGTCTGTCATTTCCAGGTAGCCTTCATCTATTTACCATCCTTAATCCCATTCCTGGAGTCTAACCTCAGAGCAGCAAGATCCTCTTTAGACTCCTCCTCAGGACCCTCCTCAAACCTGTCCTCTAGACTACCACTGGATCTCTCCCAGTCTTTCTGTATTTAAGATCCATCTTGCCTCCAAGAAAGTGCTGAGATTCAATCTAGCTCAGACTCATTCTGTATCAGATTGTTCTGAGCTGCTTGTCAATACAAGCTCACAATTTTTAGGATGATGCAAAGGTGAGCCAAAGAGAAACTTATTAATAGTCCTGTCATATACACTTCAATTTAAAAGCCCAAAGGTGCATGAGAGGCTGGGACAAACTCAGCACCAACTCAAATTATTCTTATGATCTGTTTTCCTTTTTTTAGTTGTTTTTGACGCCTTCATTAGTCCAGAACTGTTGCTTCTGTTTTTTTTTCTTACATCCTACTGTTCCATCATTTTCAGCAGATACACTCTGAGTTACTTTCCCTTCTTAGAGTCTATGTTAACAATTTATAGAGAATTTCTTCTTCTCCAGTGCACAGATTCACCAGTCCTTTACAAGGTTTATTTCACCATTATTACTTCTGACCTTGTTGCCCAGTTCTGTTGGCAAAATATGTGACATGAAAGACTTCTGGCAGATGTATTTCTCAGTTTTGCATTTGGTCCTTAATCTTATGGTCCTGATCGTTATTGAACAACCATGTGCGCACACACACACACACACACACACACAAGCACACCTATAAAGATTTATATAAAACATCTATTGTTGTTTATCACATCAAAAAAATAGAAAGAAATTAAATATGGATACATTTTAAAAGCAAGAATTATAATATGGCAATTCATACTTTTTGTGACAATGATTTTAATCACATGAGAAATGGCCATAATTGATCTGTCATTTGTAGACAGTGAATATAAGTGATGACAATATAACTTAATTATATTGTCCAGAAAATATTTGTTTACCACTGGTTATTTTAAGTAAGTAAATATGTATCCATTTATACTGAACTAATTTAATGAATCACAATTTCCTGCTAATAAGACTAAAACAATTAAGCTAAAAATACCAAGCCATTCTTTTGCAAGAAGAAACATAATTTGTATGAAAAATTAAAGAGCTATTATTTTTAAGGAAGAAGAAAGGTAAGGTTATCTATATTTAAAAAAAAAATGAATATAGTAACCAAAATAAATACATCGGCTACAGGAAGTTTATGAGTCCACTAGAAAACTTGTATTTCTTGAGTTAAAGTATATAGTCAAATATCTGTATATAAAAATGTATAATGTTACAAAGAGAGAAGGCACTCAGTTCTCTCATAGATATAGAAGATTCTTTACATTTTTGGTGTGGTCCAATATTAATTTGTTCACTTATGTTTATACATTTTTTTCTTTACCTCTAGATCTTAGCTTTCTTTGTCTGATATATTTTCTCCTGTACAGATTTTATCATTATTCTCCAGGTTCTCTTTTACTCAGAAATTCCCTCTGAGAATTGCAGTAGGCTAAAAGAAGAATATTTAAGATTCCTCCATTTGAAATAAAATACCTATTTGGATTCCCTGCACTTTTTAACATAAATGAAGTCATGTGAAAAAAAAAAAAGAAAATGTAATTTACACATCTCTTCTGTTTTATGTGGAAAGAGGGATTTAGCTTTTGACATCTTTGAAATGACCAATCATGTTGATTTTACGGCACTGAGGTCCTCTTTAGAACTGAACTGCCAACCATTTAAAATCTTTTACAGAGAGCACAACTGCAGTGAGCTGACCACATAGTTCCAATGGTAAATGCACACTTACCCAAAAGATTATTTTACAAAGAACTCACACAAGGGAAATGCTCACATCATGATCAGAAGTGGTATAAGGACACTCTCAAAGTATCTCAGAAGACCTTCAGTGTTGACTATGAGACCTGTGAAACACTGGCACAAGACTCTCCACAATGGTGTGCCAACATCATAAAAGGGGCTGTACTCTGTGAGCAAAGTAGAATTTTAGAAGCACAAAGGAAATGCAAACTGTGCAAATCCAGAGACACTCCCATGCTAAATGTTCTAATGGACCACTTGTGTCCAATCTGTACTAATACCTTCCAATCTCATATTGGTCTTAATAGCCACAGCTGAACACACCATACCCTGATTCTGACATTGATATTGATAATCTTTGAGTATTTCTCTGAATAATTCTCTGATATTGATATTGTTTGAAAATGAAGGATGAACAACAATCAACATTTAAAATGCCCTATGAATTAATGCCGCCTATTCTTAAAAAGGTGGAAAGGAAGAAAAGTTTAAGAAGAAAGGTAAAATAGACAAAGTACTAGCTTTTCCTAAATCATATTTTCAGTGTGATACATTTTCTTGAGAAAACTAAAAAAATGGTCCTTAAAATTGTTTTACTAATCACTTCTAAAGTTATATGCATTGGCTTCTTTGAGAAATAAGACATTTTAGCCCTTTTAAGAAACAAGTGGACAGGCAACATGGCATGACAGAGATAGCCTTGGAGCCAGGAAGAAGTGAATTCAAGCCTGCTTCAGACACAAACTGGCTCTGGGACACTGGGTCAAAGCCAAATTATCTCTCGGTGCTCTAGGTAGCTGTCTAAGACTATAAATTCCAAAGATGATTCTGATCTGCACAAGTAGTGAATTCCTTGCTGAAAGCTCTTTACATAGATGGCATCGTAGGTTCGGTAAAACATTTAACACAGTGCCTGGCACATAGCAGACACAATAAATGCTTGTTCCCTTCCATTTCGTTCCCTCTTTCTCCTATCCCTGTTGGTAAAACTAAAGTGAACAAGTCTGCAAAATGCCTTCAGTTTGCAAGTAATTATGACAATGACAAAATGACAAAAAAAATTTTTTTTTTATTATTCTGAACTTGACAAACACCAACCAGCAGAAACATTTCCATATGAAAAGGACATAAAGAGACGGTTATGTATGAAACTGAGTCTCATTATATATAGTTCTTTTAAGTATATGCTCATTTCAGCATACCAGTTCCAAAATTATCTCACTTATTTATGTTGACCTCTGAACCTCCCAATCTCTGTAGCTGATTTTTTAAAATGCTCCATTGATGCTCTGTTTTCTTTCTATATTTTTTGGATCATTATTACTAGTTTCCCTTTTTTTTCTAGATTTTCTCCCCAAACTCCAGAAAGCAAAAACCTCAGTTCCAACAAGTTAGTACAGTCTACCAGGAAAAAAAAAAATCTCTATATTATCCATGTCTGAAAATGTAAGCCTAATGCTACACCTCAAGTTCATCACTTCTCTGTCAAGTATTGGTCCTCTGCAGTCACAGTTGATCATTTCATTTTTCTTTACAACATGGTACTTATTGTACAAATTATTCTCCTGGTTCTGCTCACCTTACTTAGTAGTAGTTCACACCAGTTTTCCCAGGTTTTTCTGAATCCATTCTTTTTATCAACTCACTACAATAAGAATAACACTAAAAATAATAATAATACAGTTAATATTGTAATAACACCAATAACAATATAGTTTAAATTATTTTATTGTTGTTTAGCCATTCTCAATCATGTCCAACTTTTGTGACTCCTTTTGGGGTTTTATTATTTTTTTACATTTTTTTTGCTTTTTTTTTTGGAGGTAGAGCAATTGGGGTTAAGTGACTTGCCCAAGATTGTACAGCCAGTAAATGTGATCAGGTGTCTGGGGCCAGATTTGAACTCAGGTCCTCCTGACTGCAGGGCTGGTGCTCTATTCACTGTGCCACCTAGCTGCCTCCCCTTGGGGTTTTTTTGGCAAAGGAACTGGAAAAGTTGTCCATTTCCTCCTCCATTTCATTTTACAGATGAGGACATTTTGGAAAACAAGGTTGACTGACTTGCTCAGGGACACACAGCTAATGTCTAAAGCCAGATTTGAAGTCAAGAAGATAAATCTTTGTGACTCCAGGCCCCACACTTTATCTCCAGGGCCAACTAGCTGTCCTGATATAAATTTTTTCATTATCTTATTATATTCACATGCCACTGGTGGTTTAAGCCATTCCTTAAATGTTCATCACCCCTTCTTGGTTTTGAGTTCTTTGCTAAAATAAAAGGTGTAGTTATATTATGTTTTTTTTACATGTAGTTCCTTTCTCTCTCTTTCATCCCTTTGATAAATATGCCTAGAGCTATTATCTGTTCAGAAGACTTCAGTGACATTTTGAGGTTGGACCAATTTATTGCTTCTCCGCAAGTTCATCAGTGTGCCTATAGATTGATTAAGGTGGGGGGAAATCTTCCCTATTTTTCTGACTTGTTTATAATGAGCCTTATTTTTATCTAGGTCATATGTCCATGACAGGCAGTGTGACATAGTGGAATCAGTACCAGGAAGAACTGGATTTAAACTTCTCCTCTGATGGATACATATTGGCTTTATGATTGTGGTTTAGTCACTTAACCTCTCAGAGCTTTAGGAAACTGAAAATATAAGTTTAAGAGAAAATAAAGATTTGCACTGCTAGAGGAAGCTCTTTAACAGGAGCTCTCTATGATCATGAAATTACAACTGTAATTCTGAGGCCATAGTAAAATGATGGCTTTTGGTTCAGCTTTAGGATGGGGAGAATAATTTACCTGTAGATCTAAGAAGAGTAACAGAGCAAGACTTCAATCTGAGGTTCTCTGACTCCAAATTAACTGTTATTTCTTTCCACTAAACATAATCATTAAAAAGCAATGAATAAAACTAAATCATTTCCCCATTCTGACCAGGGCTCAGTTTCCTCATTTATAAAATGAAGTTGTTGGAGTAGATAACATCTAAGATCTCTTCTACCATAAGTATTCTATGATTCTACAAAAGCCTAATTCTCTGTTTATTATGCCTAATAACTAGTTTTATTGATTTAAAATTCTTTATAACCAAGTGTTTTGGTATTATATAAGCACAACCAATATTATACTTTTTTGTTTTTATAACATGGCATACTGTAAAATATAAATATTTAGACCTATTAATTTACCCAATGAAATAAATGATATCTTAGATAAAATAAGTTTTAAGCCAAACAAAGGTTCCTCACAACACTCTGCTACAATCTCACCCAGGAGGCAAATAAAATCCACAGACCTTTTTAGTCTCTATTACCTCTGATATACCTACAGTAGCAGAATGAAGTAGCATTTTGTTTGAGATGCCAAAGTCAGGAGAGCTATTAAAGGCAATCAGCTGATCCTCTTCCCATTCTGGCCACCTCACTTTGCATGCCATTGTCCCCAGAAGTCATGAATGAGAGTAGTTAATGTAAAGAGAAGACAACTTTGGAAATGGCCTTTTCAGTCACATCAGCTTTGAATAACAATAATGGTGGTGATGATGAATACATTTTAGAGCACTTTTCTTTCTGAAAGTTCAAAGCACTTACAAAGTTCAAGAATACAGAATTATGCCCCTACTCATTTCATCTATCTCAGGTCATTATACTACCAGGGTGAGGATGGCTTAATGGGGGAAAAAAGAAAAAAAAAAAAAGAACTGAATGCTAACAATGGTGATTGACAACAGAGTTATATTGATGGTGTGCTCAGAATTTACATTAGTAGACTGGTTAGTCATGTAGAAATCACAAATCCTTAGAAACTTTTAGAGTGCATCTTCATTCTTAGTCTCACAGGATGGATAAATGATTCTTTACTGGCTCAACCAGACACACCGTTTTTTCTCCACCTGGGAAAGTGTTCTTTATACAATGATACAGATACGCCATCCTTCCTATGGCAACCTGAAGACCATAAGGGCTGTGAACTAAGGAAAAGTGTTAGGTAAATTGAATAACAAACTGTAATGCCAAGCAAAGGCAACTTCCAAGGTTCAGATCACCAGCATAGCAAACCCCATTTATTCAGTGACAGATTAAGGCAAACAAAATTCACAGAACAGAGAAAATCGAAATACAGTGTTACTCATTCCTTTAACAAGTAAGTTATCACTTCAATCCAGGTACTACTCCACCCCTAGACAGTACATTCATTTAGTCAGTCCAAGTCTCTTCTCAAATGGAGATTAGTTTCCAATCATAAACAAAGTACATTCATTTGGTCAGTCACAGTACAATACCATCCATTAACACCAAGCACTTTCTCAAAAAGGGCATCTACCCTTAAGCTACAACAAGGTAAAGATATCATCCCAGCATTCAAAACCCAAGGAGAGGTCCTGTCTTCATCTTGACCCGAGGCAAGTACTCAGCAGTCCTGGTTCCTGGGGAGGCAAAGCCTAACAACGCCACAACACACATTGCCTGTGTCCTCATCAAGTCACTCTCTGCCTGTAGAACAGTCCCAGAACCCCTGAAAACATCAGCAAGGCCCTTTTCCAGGATTTCTGTAAACATACAACAGAAAAATCCTCCTTCAGGACTTCTGAACCAACAGCAAGGTTCCAGGAGCTCTACAACAGCAGCACTGTCTTTCACCAGAAGGTGAATCTGCAAAACAACATCAAAACAGACAGACAAAATACCGGCATCACAGCCATGCCTCCTCAGTCCTTGGCAGCTCTGGGTGGCAGTTCTCAAAAGTCTTGGGCAGCTCCAACTGGCCCTCAGAAGTCCACAACACTGCTCTCCAAAAAGTCCCCCTGGCCTTCTCTGCTTGGACCTTCTCTCCAAATTCATGGCTTCTCCCAGTTCAGCCCTCTCTTGTCACATCAACAAGTCCATCCCAAAAGTGGGATTCATAAGCTCTGGGTTTTAACACTCAACCCATAAACCAAGCCAACACAGGGATCTCCAAATTCCATTACCATTACACAAACAGTAAGAACAGAGTAGCCTTTGGTGGGGAAATAGTTGAAACTTGGAAATAGCATCACTCATTGAATTGTTACAATAAGAATGACTACATGAAAGCAATGTGGGATAGTGGATAGATAACTTGCCCAGACCTTGGTTCAAGCACTGTCTCTGACGTGTACTGGTGTGTGACCCTGGACAATTCACTTAGCCTCTCAGTTTACTAGGTAAACCTCCCAGACTATAAATTTCAGAGAGAGTCTTAAATTGTTTTGGCAGAGGATATTTCCTCACCTGGGAGTTTCCTATAGTAATAAAATTACAAAAATAATCCTATTTCCCTTCCCTAAGAAAAGCAAATATTTTGGTTTGGTATTTAGAAATGAATATGGACAACTAGGTGATATAGTATATAGAGTACTGGGCCTGTAATCAGAAATCAGTCAATTAATCAATCAACATTTATTGAGTGCCTAGCATGTGTCAGACACTGTAATAAGCACTGAAAAGAAAGACCTGAAATCCATTCTGGCCTCATATACTTGCTATGTGGCTCTGGTCAAGTCACTGTACTTCTATTCACCTTAGTTTCCTTGACTGTTAATTGGGGCTAATATTATCACCTAATATTAGCAACTCTTAACATGTGTTATTAAGAGGGTATTTGTAAGCCACTTAGAATGCTTAGCACATAGAAGGTACTAAGTATTCTGAATAATAATAAAAAAAAACTTTTTAAATTACTTTCCTTTCACCCCCTACAACAATTTTTTGAGATAGGACTGCAGGTATTATTATCTCTGTTTCGTAGACAAGGAAATTAAATCTCAGATTTTGAATGATTTTTAGACATTCACACAGCTGAAAAATATAAAAAGCAAGATTTGAAAATTGGGGTTTTCCTGCTTCCAAGTCTACCCTTTCCATGAAACTGGCCAGCCTCACTAACATGAAATTCACTAAATTATTGTTTAGAAGGTCTGGCTCTGCAAAATTGAGTCATTTAGGATTAATATATCTTACAAGACATAGAAAGCAAAACTGCAGATGCATTATGAAAAAATATTCCACATTTAAGGGTGAAATTTCATATGAAAGCAAAATAATTATCCCAGTGTTTTCTACTAAATTTCCTTTTTCCTTAAAGTGTTGTAATTAATCTCTAAATTGCATATAAATTCTAAGTATAGCTATCAAATTTTTTGCAGTGATATACAACATAATTTTTATTGGGATGACATTTTCTACCTATTTGCTAACATTAAAAAATAGTAATGTCTTCCAGGATAAAGTGATATGCAAATTAAATTGGAAACTGTATTAATAAGACTGCTTTTTGTGTGATCCCAGCTTTAATGTTCTGTGTAAAAGAGAGATTGACTGAGACAGCAACTTAACTCAATGCAAAACTAACTTATTGTATCACATTGGACCACCGGACCTCAGGGTGGGCTAAACAAAGTGGAAAGATCACCACTAGATCTGGAGTCAGAAAACCATGGTGTTTGAATCCTGCCTCTTACACTTACACTTACTTATACTTACTAACCTTTAACAAGTGACTTAACCTTCCTATGACTCAGTTAGTTCATCTACATTTAAGAAGAACGGCTTGGGCTACGTGACTTCTGAGGTCATGTTCAGCTCTTAAATCTATGATCCTGAGTCTATGAGTGAAACTGGAAGAATCGAATACTGCACAAGCAGTTTAGGAATGCTATTCACTTGATTACCATGAATTTAAACTTCATGTTTTCTATTGATCTGATTTGATATTGCACCTGAGATAGCATAGCACAGTGAATGGAGGCCCAGATTTGTAGACAAGAGGAGCTAGATCCAAGTGCTGGCTATGTGATCACGAGGAGTCATTTAAGCACTTAGTTCTCCAGACAAGGCTGAGCCAATTTTCATTGGTGCAGGCAATTTCCACAATAATGAGATCATAAGTCTGGACAGACTGACAGATGTTGAAAGACAGGTAGACAAACAGACAGACAGATAGATAGATAGATAGATAGATAGATAGATAGATAGATAGATAGATAGAACACAAACTCAGGGAAGAAACAGGGGTTTTTTTTGCCTCTTTTGTATCACCAGAGCTTAGGATAGTACGTGGAAAATAAGATATAGATCAGGAAGACTGGAGGTGCAGTGGGAGACCTTGGCCTTTTTAAGCCAACATCTTTCTCAGGTCTCAGGTTTATTGAAGTGATGCCAATTCAGTGATTAATGCTAGGTAAGAAATGAGGCAACAAATGGTCTCTTCTACCTAGTTTTTTTCTAAGATAAATTAAAATAAAACAAAATAAAATAAATCTGGGAGGAGAAGACCCTCAGAGTTTCTGGCCAAAATAGAAACAATTGCTAAATACATAGATGCAGATGCAGATGCAGATGTCTGTGTGTGTGTGTGTGTGTGTGTGTGTCTGTAGACATATGAGTATATACATATAGAGGTATAGCTCTCTCTAAATCTATATTTATATATACATCTATATTTATTTTCCTTTCCTGGTGTTGAGGTCTATGTCATTCCTTTTGCATGAGGGTCAATGGAGGTTTCCTTCTCTTACAAGGGACAAGTCGGTTTTGAACTAAAGAGACTTTGCTCTACTAAGTACAGAGCTACCCTTCATCTAGGAACACTGATAGCACTTTCATTTTTTCCATCCTTGCCTATATGCCATCAGCCAGGGTAGCAACACTTATGGAGAAGCCACTCTGCAATCCTTGTTACCGCTACCATAAAGGAAACATGAAGTGTACTAATTTAGAGACATCTTCTCTTTAAATGTTCATGTGGACTATTTGTACCTGACCTGTGGTAGAGTCTTTTGAGCTTGTATTGGTCTGATCAGCCACAGTTATGTCATTTTGGTCTTTTTTGATGAAGGACAGCTGGCATCACCTATTTCTGATCCATGGCCACGAATGCAACAAGCAAGCCAGCCTACATGAAGCAGCAAGATGCCCTGAGGGTGAGAGGAGAGGGGCTTGGGCAAAAACTGAAACAACTATCAATGAACTACCCACCCATAGGCAATTAAATCCAAGAGCTTTGAGAATATCTTCATCTCCCCTATGGCATCAACCCATGCCTCATCTCGCTATTCAGGTAATTAGCCCTTATGAAGGTTAACTGCAGTTCCGCAGTCCCTAGTTCCCCATCAGTCACAACTACTGAAGGCACAGCAAAGAAAGTCCTTGGCTGGCTGTCAAATGGTTCAACACCAGAGATGGATATGGATTTATTGATGGAAATAACATTCAAGATGCATTGCCATCTGCTTTAAGGGTGCACCCTAAGGACCAGGGGCTTTTCCATCTGACCTACCCCTGAAACTTCTTAAACCCATTGATTCATGCCATCAGAATATGAACTCAAGAGCAAGGACTCCCTTAATTTTCTATTTGTAAACACTGTGCTTAGCATATTGTTTTGCATATAGTAAACAATAAATGTTTGCTCATCCATTTATTCATTCCTGAAATAAATTTTCTTACAAGGGACGAGTCGGTTTTGAACTAAAGAGACTTTGCTCTACTAAGTACAGAACTGCCCTTCATCTAGGAACATTGATAGCACTTCCTTTTTTTCCAGCCTTGCCTATATGCCATCAGCCAGGGTAGCATACAAGTCAGGAAAGGATAAGTTTTAATACCAATCCCATGTTGAATAGTCTAAAGGTTATGTTATATCAGTTTTAATTCTAGTATTGCCTGGCTAAGTGGGCAGGCTCCTTCCTAACACCTGGTTTTGGAGTCAGAAAACTGAGATTTAAACATACTTGCTTTGTAACTAGGGGTAATTCACTTCATCTCTGTGGGACCAGTATTTTAATATGTAAAATGAGTATCACAGGAGATGACTTGTAAGGTTCCTTCCAGCTTTCAGTCTATTACTCCATGATCCCATGAAAGATCTTTCTATTTGGAATGTCCTCATTCCAGTTTTAACACTCTAGCTTTTTGAATTTGTAGATGGATCCCTGAAACTAAGCCTCAATTTTCTCTTCTCTAATACTTTGATAATAATGAGCTATCTGCTTCACAAGTTTATTGTAAGGATCAAATGAAATGCTATATAAAAGATGCTCAAAAAATATAAACTATTTTTATAATTAAACAAGTTAAGTAGAATGTCCTAGTATGTGTTTGTTTTTGGCGGGTTCTGGATGTCAGGTTATAGAAGAGGGGAAACGACAACCAATGTAGAATAAAATTTAAAAATGTTCACACTCCAATAAATTAAATATATGGACATTAAAATGTATCTTTGTAGGAAGCAGATAAGATATGGGAAATGTCACCAACTACTAAAGGTTGTGACAAACATACTTTCCCCATTGCTGAGAATTGGTATGAGCCAGTAACCCAAAAGTAATTTCCTTAGACACATATGTGTTTTTTTATTTTCCTTTACCTTTCCTACTAAGGAAAGCTTCTCTAGTTGTTTAGTACATTTTAGGATTGGGAGATTGTCAGTAACTTACATCTGATGTAATCTTTCTTGGTTCTTACGCTGGGATCTTGTTGATTGTGAAGTTGTAAAAGTGTCATTAAGAACTGAGTGGCATGTCCTGGGTTAAGTGGAGAATGCATGTTCTGAGGATGGAAATAAAGATGCAAATAGCTAAGCAAAGACCTTGTTAGCTTCAGTCTGAGAGAAAAATAGTGCTTAATTCTCTCCCTGAATTATTAATAAACACCTGCAGCTGAGATTTCATCACTGCAATTTATGGAAAGAGGGAGACAAAAAATCCTTGGTGCTGGTTCACCTGATCTCAAAGTTACAACTAATCTATTTCTCTTGAAGACAAAATCTCCCAGAGCAGAAGAAAACTGATCAGACTTTAGCAGAATGATTTTTATTGCTCTGTAGTCCCTGGAGTATCTTGCCTGAAGTATCATCTGAACTCACGCCTCTTTCCACTCCTCTTGTAATCATAGCAACTATGCTTTATCAAATACAAAAGATAGGCAAAATTTATTATTTCATTATTATTTATTATTTATCAAATACAAAAGATGTATTTTCTCATAACAGTGCTAGGACATAAGTCATTTTAAAGTACTGATATGCTCATTTTACAGATGAAGAAAACAAGATTGTATGACTTCAGCAGTTACCCAGGTATGTGTCATGGTTAGGTTTCAAACACCATGCCGTGGTTAGATCATGATGCCTCTCTCAAATAGAAGTAGACCTCAAATGATAGACCACTTATATTTTTACAAAGGTCTCATTCTATGGACAGTACTGTAAATTGCATAATGTAACAGTTAATATCTCCATTGTTCAGAGAAGGGAAAAAATAGGTCCAAGGAAATGTAACTGAGTGGCCAGCTAAGTGGTAATTTGGAGTTAAATACTGGGATAATGACTCCTGAACTAGTGTGTTTTTTCACTGCTTTAATATAATGATCATATTCTAATTGTATCAGTTATTTGTACATGTGTCTTACTTAACCCAATAGAAGCTTCTTTTGGGCAGAAGCCATACCTTGCTATCCCCCAACAGAAGTAGTAACTTTGCCCAAAGGAACTTCAATGCTAACTCTCCCTTGTTCCTGGGGTCATGTGAGTAACTAGGGCTTAATCTACCCCTCTGTGTCATCTATTTACCTTTCTTGATCTGAACTGATAGTACCCTTCCTTCCTCATTACTCTAGACTCAGCTACCTTGTATTTATTCTCTTCATAGTCTATCTACTTACCTACCTATCAAACTGCCTATCTATTTTTTATCAATATCAATCGTTTAGTAGAATGATAGAGCTAGAGATATATATTTGTTGTCTCCCTTGAAAGAATATAAATTCTTTTAATAGGGTTTATTTCATTCTTTGTATTTCCTGCCCCATCATTTAGCACCATGCCTGGCATATAGTGGTTTTGAATAAATGATTGTTGATTAACTTATGTACTCGATTATATGTTTCTCTTCGATAAGGATATATGATTACATTTTAAAGGCCTTCTAACTTTTAAAAGTTTATGTTGGTCAACAAGCAAGGATTATTGTTTATTATATAGCACATACTATGCTAATCTGTGTTGTTCTGTGAAAAGAATAAATTAAACTGTCTACAATACACTCTAGTATATTAACAATCCAAGTGGAAATTTAGTATCAGTCACAATTCACAATGGACTTGTTTAGAAGTAGCTAGTAAGTATAGTAGGGGCAGCTAGGTAGTATAGTAGATAGAGTGCAAGACCTGGAGTCAGGAAAAGTCAGCTTTCTGAATTCGAATCTGATACTTACTAGCTGTGTGACCCTGGGCAAGTCACTTAACCCTGTTTGTCTCAGTGCATCATCTATCTATCTATCTATCTATGTATATAAAATGAACTGAAGAAGGAAACGGCAAACCACTCTAATACCTTTAACAAGAAAACCCTTAATGGGGTCACAAGAGTTGGCTATGACTGAAATGAATAAACAACAAGTAAATATAGTGGTTAGAGCATTGGCTTTGGAGTAAGGAAGACCTGAGTTTAAACCCCACTTCAGCCATTAATTAGATGAATAGTCCTGAGCACTTGCTTAACCCCTCTCAGTCTGAGTTTTCTCATCTGTAAGGCTCATTTGACTCAATAACCCACTTATGACAATTTTCAGATTTAAAAATCTATGATGATCCAATGACTCCTTTTTCATCAAAAAAGACTTTTTTCCCCCTGCATATTTTTTTCTGTTTTCACTAACATACATTTGGTCTATAAGACTGTTAGCCTGTGGAAATCATGTTCCATTTGATTCCACGTCAGTTCAGGCTCAATTTCTAAAATAATTGAATGAACCATTCTTTGTCACTTTGCTAAATTACTCTCACTGTCTGGAATTTGTGTGCATATGTATAGGCATGTGTGTGCACAATGTGTGCATATGTATATATTTGTATGCAGAAATAAACATACACATCCTTTGTGAGTATATGTAGTTTATTGCCCAGAAATCCATGTTGTATAGATACTTGAATACTTCAATTTATTTCCATCTCACTTATCTGTATATTTCCTCCATCAGTAAAAATCGTGACTTACTGGTATCATCTCCTATATAGTACTTCTCGATTGACTTCATTAGGTGACCTCAGGTTCCAGGAAGGGCAATGGGATCACAGTGGGGAAGCAGTTAACCACCTCCTGACAGAGCATGATGTTTTCAAGGTACAGAGATATACATTTGGTCACTCTATGTAACTGTTTTGGTTTACTGTGTTTATTTGTTTTATTGGTAAGGGAGTTGAAATGTTAGTGATACTGCTGAGACAGAGAGAGAGAAAGAGAGATATTGAGAAATATCTCTATATATCCATATAGTTGGGCATATCTATATCTAGTTACATCTGTTTTCTTCTGTGGTTAAGACATTGTTTTCTAACATGTTTAATTTCATTTTTCTGATGTTGATTTGATTAAAATTCTATGTAATAATTAATTTTGGTTTTTATTTTTGTTATTAATAATTCAATTCAATAAACATTTATGAAGTTCTATTATGTTCTAGGCATTTTATTGAGCACTTGGGATACAAATAAGAAAGGAAAGAGTCTACCCTCAAGGGACTTACAATCTAATAGGGATATTGTGTGTGTGTGTGTGTGTGTGTGTGTGTATGTGGTGTATGTGTAACCATAGAAGAAAACAAAAGGAAAACCAGTACAGTTTTGCAATCAAATATATGAAATTTATTAATGTTTTTAACAAAAACAAAAAATAACAAAAAATATAAAATCCATAATCACAGTTACACGTACTCTTTTTTGTTCAGTGGCTGAATATGTGAAACTATTTTGTTTTACTTTTTTGGTTTTTAAGTTCGAAATCAAACACTAAACTATATTTAAAATAAACTAGCAAGTGGCATACTCAGGAGAGACAGGAATTCTGTCATTCAGCCTTGGTAGTCTCACATTAAGTTATAGAGTGAAGCAGGGATATGGGCATTAACTGAAAGGAAAGAGGATGAAAGAGAGGAGTAGGGAGAGTGTGAGAGGAAGGAAGAAGAGGAGTAGGAGGAGGAAAAGGAAGAGGAGGAGGAGGAGAAGGAAGAAGTGGAGGAAGAAGAGGATGAGAGGAGGAGAAAGAGGAGAAGGAGGAACAACACCAAGGTCTGCAGTGGCAACAGTCTGAGCTTCTACAACCACCATATATGTTGCTTAAATGTGTGGCACTCAACTAGTTTCCTATATTTTTTCTGAATACTATTAATGATGCTACCATCTATCTTTGTGAAATGACATGCTCCGTTGTTTAAGAGTACAATATTCTCTTACATTTTCCATGCTATACTATTTCAGTAATGCCTTTACTTTGAAAATAAAATAGTAATAAAATGGTCACGTCTGATTGGCTGTTTTTGATACAGAACTTTACAGGTAATTCTGAATTTCACATTAGTGTTGTTACTTGGGTTCAGCTCCATAGACCATCATATTCCCACCCCCTTCACTGGGTAATCCTTACTAGTGCTTTCCCTTCTCCTCACCCCTGGCTTTTCAGCTTCCTTTTGTGTACTGTCTTCCCCTAGAGCAGCGGTTCTCAACCTGTGGCTTATGTTCAATTTAAATACATCCTTCATCTCAGATATTAACATTACGATTCATAACAGTAGCAAAATTACAGTTATGAAGTAGCAACGAAAATAAATTTATGGTTGGGGGTGACCACAACATGAGGAACTGTATTAAAGGGTCGTGGCATTAGGAAGGTTGAGAACCACTGCCCTAGAAGATGGGGACTCTTTCATTTTCTGATTTGTATCCCCAGTGCTCAGCAGTTCATAGCACATAGTGGGTGTTTAATAAAAGCTTATTGACTTGAATTATTAATAGCAAAAATAAAAACCTAAGGTAAAATTATAAAATAGAGAAATTAGACATGTTAAATATAGCAGGAGCTTAAAAATGTTTATTGACTAGTAGATATAAAATGTTTATTAAGTAGTACATATAAAATAAAAGCTGATCAGACATCTTTAAAGGGGAATTCTATCAAACATTTAAAGAGCAATTAATACCTATGCTACCCAAATTATTCTACAATTATGTTACAGTAAAAAGAAATAAAGAAAAACAAAGAAAAGTATAGACAAAGATCATTCATGGGTATTAATGCAAAAGCAATTAA